>CM076579.1:253059483-253659483 GCA_034641835.2 Pinus albicaulis
ACTCTACATCTACGTGATTGGTTCTTCTAATTTTTCTAGAAATACATGCTTACAATTTTCTAAGTGTCCCTTTTCTATTACACAATTGGATATCTCTACTAACTTATAGGCCCCATAATAATTCCAAGTCCAATGAAAGCCTCCACCCCCCATGGTTTGATCTTATACGTGCTATAGTTCACCTCGTCATTCATATCTTTATTGAGCACATCTTTAATTGTTTTAATTTTCATTTAATACATGACATAAATTCACTACCATTGGCATTTGTTTCAAAAGGGGTACCCTTCAACTTATCCATTTCCCTATGCATTTAGGAAAAAACCTTTCATCCCTATCGAAGAAGACAAAGGATACAAATGTTCTTTTAGGCAAACCATATAGCTTCCTTGAAATACAAAGGTTCATTGTGATGCTTGAGAGTGAAGAGGAGAGGGCAAGATACTTCCTTTTGTTATCCATATTCATTTTAAGTTAGCATCGTACTTATAACAATCATAGTTTTCCTTCTTCTCTTAATGGATTATACTCAAATTGACTTTAATCATATTAAATACAAAATATAACCATGACAATGAAGATTGACTACAACATTAAAAAGCTTTAATAAATCTTGATTAACATGATAATCATAAAATTGATATAATAATAATAATAATAATAATAAAACATAATAATCATAGTTACTCTCATAATAATAACATATACAATCAACAATGCAATCATTATAGCCATAAAAAATAATAAAATATTAAAAACTACTTAAATTGTAATAAAATGAAATTAAAATTATATTTTTAAAAACCCTTAAGAAAATATACATTCACTTAAAAACACGTTAAAAAAAAAAATTATCCTTAAATATGAAACACCCTTCGAAAAATACATGGACAAAAAAAGTGCTTATTAAACATGAAACACATTTTTAAAAGATAAACAAGATTCCGGAAAACTTTCCTCATGCAATTTGGGATACATCATGGATAAATATTGACACATTAATATTAGAGCTAATAAATGTTGAAGAGACTAACAAACACCTACTAATTTAGAAACAACGGATGTGTGTATGGAATTTAGAAACATATGTATCGATTTTTTCTCCAAAGTAAGCCACAATCTAAAATTGATAAAAATCCTATAATCAATGATGACATGGTATCATTCATAATTTCAACGAGTGCTCAACTCAACTACAAGTGTGACATGGTATCTTTCATCGTAGTCGTGTTGTTTTGTTGGTGGGACAGTAGCCACTGGGTCGGTTCTCACTGGGATCAAGCGACGCAAAACTATCTGAGAGACAATAGATCGGATCCCACACTAAAATTCAACCAGCTGTTGACATGGCCGAGTTGGTCTAAGGCGCCAGATTAAGGTTCTGGTCCGAAAGGGCGTGGGTTCAAATCCCACTGTCAACACATGTTGCACGTCCAAGTTGTCTAACGCGCCAATTCCCACTTCTGATGCTGAACTTTTATTCCAGATTCACATGCAATCTGTCCGATACTTTTCTTCTATACTGGCTGGCTTCATATTTGGTGGTCCGAGTTCAATTCTCGATATGCCACCGAACATCTCATTCTGTTCGGTGTACGAACGTGGGTTCAAATTCCACATCTGACATTTTCTCTGCTATGCTTTTGTTCGGTGTTATTTTCGGTGTTCGGCTTCTCCCAAGTCAGTATGGCCAAATGGCACGAGGCGCCCGACTCGAAGTTGTGGTTCTCAGTTGAGGGTTCAAATCCCAGGTCCTTTGCGATTTGTGGGAAATTCCACGGCCAAAAAAGCATCTGAGGGCATTTGGTCTAGTGGTATGATTCTCGCTTAGGGTGCGAGAGGTCCCGAGTTCAATTCTCGGAATGCCCCGTTGATTATCACAATGCCCTGTAAATTATTCTCGCCTCGCATTGATATGGTTGATTGGTTTAATCTTAATTTAATTATTCATAGGGTTAATTATTCTCGCATTGATAGGGTTGATTGGTTTAATCTTAATTTAATTATTGATAGAGATTTTGATAAGGCTGATTGGTTTAACCTTAAATGAACTATTCTAATTATTGATAGAGATTTTGATAGGGTTGATTGGTTTAACTTTAATTAAACTATTTTTGGAATGCCCTGTCTAATTGGACCTTAATTGAACTATTCTAAATATTGATAGAGATTTTGATAGGGTTGATTGGTTTAACCTTAATTAAACTAAACTATTCTTGAGTTCAATTCTCGAAATGCCCATAATTATTGATAGAGATTTTGACAGAGCTGATTAGTTTAACCTTAATTAAACGAGTTCAATTCTTGAATTGCCCCGTAATTATTGATAGAGATTTTGATAGGGCTGATTGGTTTAACCTTAATTAAACTATTATTGAGTGGGAGGGTTTTAGTTTGGCACAACTTCGCCTCGCTGAGATGCTCGTCAGCCTTCATAGAGCTCTGTTGTTGCGAACCACCTGTCCCCTCACACGCGAGCCACCTGTCCCCTCATATGATTATTTGCATAATCATATTATCTAAGTGGTTGGTAAATGTTGAAATTATTTGAGAGAATAATTGTCATCATTAAGACTTATCCTTACCATAGGAAGAAAGGTATCAAAAGAACTATATGATTGGAATCTCTTTAAACTTTAATGCATAGTTAAATTATCTACTTGGTGAGCATATATTATTAAAATCTCATGGTAAAAATAATTAGTCTCAAGCTTTAATTGCTAACCAAATTATCTACTAGGTAGGTAGATTAGATAAACCTAAGTTAGGAGTAAAATTTTCTATATATACTTCGCACTTGTGCAAACTGAGGGCAGAATTGAGTGCAATCACATTTGGAAGACACATTTGGAAGAAGGTATAAATATAAATTCAAGAAAAGGTACATCAATCACTATATATAGTAAATGGTTTTCACTTTCCAAAATATCAAACATCTAAAATTACTCTATACTAATGAATAGAATATTTATGCAATAAATTTATAAAAATATGAGTACAATTAATAGAATATTCTTGCAATAAATTTATTTATTGGCATAATCGGGTGCAATCACATTTGGAAAAAGGGTATAAATATAAAATCATACTTTCAATATTGCGTGTAACTATTTCTTGATTGATTGATATCTATAATGAAAGTCACAAAAAGGTAAATCGATCACTATATATAGTAAATGATTTTCATTTCCAAAATATCAAATATCTCAAATTACTCTATAATAATGAATAGAAAATTTATGCAATAAATTTATAAAATTATGAGTACAATAAATAGATTATTCTTGATGAATAGAATATTTATGCAATAAATTTATAAAAGTATGAGTACAATTAATAGAATATTCTTGCAATAAATTTGTTTATTGGCATTTATAGCACTGATTGAAGGCATAATTGTGTGCAATCACATTTGGAAGAAGGGTATAAATATAAAATTGTACTTTCAATATTGCTTGTAACTATTTCTTAATCAATTGATATTTATAATGAAATTAAAAAAAAAGAACATCAATCACTATATATAGTAAATGATTTTCACTTTCCAAAATATCAAACATCTCAGATTACTCTATGATACAAATGTGAGAAAGGCAATCTGAGCTGTGGCAACCTGGCGAGAGATCGTCCCCCACGCATTTAAGACAATAATGAGTTATTGTCAGCCCAGCTCAACGAAGTGTGCGATCACCCGGATTTTCATTATGCCGCAGTATGTCCACGCTGTTTTGTCAGAGTATTAGAGGAAAGTTTATGTTAAGGTAGGCGGTTTCCCTCCCGCACTTCATTCGTTTATGCACTGCTTTCTGCATGAAAACGTCTGGAGATTGCAGCGGAGGAAGCCGAGCGACAATACTTCTGTCAACCTTGCAATTTTGGTGGGGTATGTATCTGTTATCCTCTCTGTTTTTACAGTGCCTACTACCATGGTTTTGTTTAGTTTGTAGTCTGTAATGGAAGTTGCGTTTACTTGCTCTGTTACTCCCATACTACAACCGGTCCCCCCGTGCTTCCGGGACCCCTGTATAATGTTTGCCAACTCTGTTTATATTAATCTTCTTGCTTTCAAAGAGTGAATTACCAAGGTCTTGTCCAGTATGAAGACTGTTAAGGATGTTTCGGGTTGGCTAATGCTTCCTTACTGTGTTAATCCATTTTTGAATTTGGGTTATCTATGCTTCTGCGCTCCCTACATAATTTTGGCCCAGTTACTGTCAGTTGTGTTCGGTAAACGCTGGGATAGATGGAGAGGGAGCCGAATTTGTTTTCGCATGGTTCTTCTCTGTAGAGTTTCTATTTGGGTCAAGTTTCATAAGGGTAAGGTGCTCCATGTCGCTATTATCTACAGTCTGCAACCTAGTCTGTTCTATGCATTCAGAACCACAGTTCCTCGGAATTGTCTTTGGCAGTGGAAGATAGAGTTAGTGCTTCTCTGCAATTTAGTCATCCATGCTGTCCCCCAATTCAGCTCATCGAATTTCACTTTAAACCTGCAAAGTTTCCATGCTCTATCTATTTTCAACTCTAGACTCTCATATCCAGGGTGCGCGGCCACCCCCTCATGTATGAGGTCAACTAAGTTAAAGCTTACCAGGGTCATCCTTTTTTCGGACTGGTTCTTACAAAGAGACAAGCGGTCTGTAGCCCTCTGTTTTCTATCTGGACTTTTTGGCTTCCGGCATTGGCTACAGAACTAGCTCTGGTGGTTTTGTTTTCATTGTTTTATGCTGCAGTCGTTATCTCTACTCAAAAGGGGTTGTGCACAGACTGTATTTATACGCTGCCTCATACCTTTGTTGTCCCTACCTGTCGGTTTGTGTTATTGAATAGGATCTTTTCAGCTATGGGGAAGAGATGTTCCAGGTCCAAGTCTGCCAAAGGAAAACAAAAAGTCCAGTGTGAGCCTGCCCCAAAGAAACTTGGTCGCAAAACTAACCAGGAGCATCTGGAGACCTTAGCTGCAAATTATGTGATGGGGAACTCTTCAATAGTTCGTCAAGAAATTCATGGTTGGGAGAGAGAAATACAGACTGATCCTGAAGACAATGAAGCAAAAGCAGAGATTTTAGATTTTATAATAGACCCAGGCAATACCCATGGTCGTCTTACCTTATTCAATCAGACAATTCATACATATTGGATAGTTAAATGCCTTATAGCCAAAGCTATTCAAAGTCTCTCGCCTGTCCATACTAAGACAGACCCGGCAAAGAAGGAACCTAGCTTACAGGACCTGCTGTAGGACATTCAGAACCAGTTGCACCATATCAAAATAACTCAGTACCAGGCAACAGATCGAATTAGTTGATTGGATGATCGGGTAGGCCAAATGGAGAAGCTGCTTCAGCAGCTCCAACAAGTAGACATGCCTGGGTCAACTGTGAAAGACCCAGCTCCAGTCTCCTCTTCAGATGGATAGTTGCTTTGCTTATAGTGTTTTTTGATGCACTTTTCAGTTTTATATGAACTTTCTTTATGTCATATGTATGGTCAATCTGCAGTAGTAGGACAACTAGCTAATGAGACTTACAGACGGATGAAACAATTTCAATTTTGGTATGCTTTTCATGCTTTCAGGTGGCCAACAGACCTGGTTTCCTGCGGGCAGGTTGAGGTCACAGCCTGAATTTTATATGTTGTAGCCTATCCTTCAATTATAAATAGAAAATAGCGTGGTCCCACATAATTTACAAAAAAAAAAAAAAGAATATTTATGCAATAAATTTATTTATTGGCATTTAAAGTGCAATCACATTTGGAAGAAGGGTATAAATATAAAATCATATGATTGGAATCTTCATTTACATATTGCATGTAACTATCTCTTGATTGATTGAATTTATAATGAAATTCAGAGAAATGTACATCAATCTCACTATATATAAATGATTTTGGCTTTCCAAAATATCAATCTAAAATTACTCTATAATAATGAATAAAATATTTATGCATTAAATTTATAAATTTATGATTACAATTAATAGAATATTCTTGCAGTAAATAATTTTATTGCCATTTATAATAAATATCAAACAATATCCCATTTCCATTTGGGTGAAATTTTATAAATGGAAGAAGCATATGAATGTAAAATTATCTTCATTTCCATATTTTGTGTAACTATCTCTTGATTAATTGGAATTTATAATGAAATTCAGAAAATAATAGAACAAACACTATATATAGTAAATGATTTTCACTTTCCAAAATATCAAACATCTCACATTACTGTATAATAATGTATAAAATATTTATGCAATAAATTTATAAAATTATTATTACAATTAATAGAATATTCTTGCAATAAATTTATAGAATTATGATTACAATATTTTAACCATTAAAATCCAAAACAATATTTATTGTACATCATAAAATCCCATCTTTAAAGTTTAAGAGGGAGTCTATGTTGGAAATTTTATAGAATCTCCCAATTTGGAATAATGTAAGTGATTTGTGTCTTCCTTTGCAACATCTAGTGCGAATGCTAGTTATAAATAACATGAATATATTTAATGTTAACACTTAATTGATGATTATGTCAAGATTCTTCTTGAATTTTTCCCTTGTTGTGTGTTTCATTCCTTTTCTACATCCGGTACAATTTCTAGTTATAAATAACATGAATATATCTAATGTTAACACTTAATTGATAATAATTCACATAAACTTGTTTTTCTTATAATTTGATATATTTTTTGTTTTAATTATAAATAATTATATTTTGACAAGAGATATATAATCATATTATATTTCACTATTCATTATATTTCTTCAAACTGGGATACAACACTTGTTATTTTTCAAAATCAATAAAAATATTAAACAAAAATTGAGAAATAGTATAACATTTAGATTAGATATTATTAAAATCTCATGGTAAAAATGATTAGTTTCAAGCTTTAATTGTTAATCAAGTTGTCTACCTAGTAGGTAGATGTTGAAATTGTTTAGGAAAATGGTTGCAATGGTTAAAGTCAATCTTAATTAGAGTTAGAGGGGTTAAAAAAATAAAACCATATGATGATATCTCCATTTCCATATTGAGTACAACTCTCAATGTGGAAGAAATGGTATACATGAAAAATCATATTGTAATTTTCATTTATAATGAAATTCAGAAAAGGTGCAACAAATACTATATATAATAAAATTAATGATTTTTATTTTCTAAAACATCAAACAATATCTCATTTCCAACTTGGGTGCAATTATCTAGGTGGAAGAAGAGTATAAATGTAAAATCGTACTATTGGAATCTTGATTTCTAGATTGGGTGTAACTATATCTTTATTGATTGACATTTCTAATGAAATTTAGAAAAAGGTACAATAAGTAAATTATTTTCACTTTCCAAAATATCGAACATCTCACACTACTCTATATTAATGAATATAATATTTATGCAAGAAATTTTATTGATTGCAATTAATAGAAATTTATAAAGGTGATGTATCCTCATGTTGAATGATGGAAGAGGATCTCCAATAAATTTATAGAATGATGATTACAATGTTCTATCCACTAAATCCAAAACAACATTCATTGTACACCATAAAAGACACTCTTTAAAGATTAAGAGGCAATCTATGTTGGAATGATTTATAGAATCTCTCAATTTGATATAATGTAAGTGATTTCTCTTTATCTTCTAGCTTTGAATGACATTTTGTTTACTATTTTTTATCTTCACTGAGTTTTTATATGTCATGATTCTTCTAGAATTTATGCCTTAAAGGAGTTTCCTTTGTAACACTTGGTGCAATTTCTAGTTATAAATAGCATGAATATATCTAATTATAATGATGTTAACACTTAATTGATGATTATTCACATGAACTTGTTTTTCACATAGTTTTATTTTATTTTTATTTTTATTTTATTTTTAATTTTTTAATTTTATTTTATTTTATTTAATTTTTTAATTTTTTAATTTATTTTTTTAATTTTTTTTTAATTATAAGTAATTATATTTTGATAATATATACATAATGATATTAGATTTGACTATTCATTATATTTCTTCTAACTAAACTACGACACAATACTTGTTATTTTTCAAAATCAATAAAAATATTAAGCAAAAATCTCATGGTAAAAATCTTATATTATTAAAATCTCATGGTAAAAATGATGAGTCTCTAGCTTTAATTATTAATCAAATTGGCTACCGGGTAGGTATATGTTGAAATTTTTTAGAAAAATGGTTGCAATGGTTAAGGTTAATCTTAATTAGAGGTAAAGGGATTACAAAAATAAAACCATATGATGACATCTCCATTTCCAGATTGGGGCAATGTTCAACGTGGAATGCAAAATCATATTGGAATCTTCATTTTGCATATTGTGTGTAACAATCAATTAATTGATTCATGTTTATAATGAAATTCAAAAAAAGTACAACAATCAATATATATATATATATATATAAAATTAATTATTATTATTTTCCAAAATATCAAACAATATCCCATTTCCATCATGGGTGCAATTCTCTATGTGGAAGAAGGGTATAAATGTAAAATCATACAATTGGAATCTTGATTTCCATATTGGGCATAACTATATCTTGAATGATAGTTATAACAGATAACAGATAATAAACAAACGCATCAATCATACAAGAACACCAAAATATCGTTCACTAAACCACTGATTTATTATGATGAATCTTTGAATACAACCAGTAATTGACCTGCGCACTAAGTTGCAGGTTGTCTACGCACTCAACTGCAGACACTTCTCTAGGCATCTATACACTCAGTTGCAAAGCCTTTCCTTCGCTATAAATTACATATCATAACGACTCACCCATAATTCTCTATGTGTGTCTAACTCTAAACGTAGCATTTCAACCTTATATATAGAATTACATCATCAAAAATACCATGGACTCCCTAAAACAGGAAATTATGGTCCCAAAACCATTGATCTCTTGTGAAATCGCACATTTTACAAAAAGGAGGGGCTTCAACACTGCGTGGTATATTTAATTACTTAAATTGTGCTCCAATGCGCAGTCCGCTCCACTAAATGCGGTTTCCTTGCCAAAATATAGGCCAAGTTGGGTTGCACCCAATAGGCCCCAAACACTCACATGTGACTCGTCCCGAGTCACTTAGCCGATTTTCCTTTGATCTTTGCTGCAATATTGTTGTAGGTGTTGCTGAGATGTTGCAGAATTTTTGTGATTTGCTTTTCTTCGATGCACACTTCCTCCAACAATGCTTCTATCACTAGTTATGTGGCCTTCTGCATCACTTCCTCCTCTTTTTATCAAAGTTCTTGAAGCTTCTCATCCACCACTTGAGACCGTTGTAGCACCTCATCCTTCCATGGCTAAGTTCTCTCTGTCAGAATCTGTTCTTCCTTCCTCATCTCCTCTATTTTCTTTTGGAGGGCATGTCCCTCATTGATACTTACGAGCTTATGTGAGATTGGTACGGTCTTCATAGTTGCCTAAATCTCCTCCAACTACCATTGCTTCTTATGAATGTCCTCTTGTAACTTCTACACATTTGGATATTCTTGTAGCAAAGTCCAAATTTGTAATCTCTCATCCAATAGCTTCCCACAATCTTCCACTGTTGCATAGATGCTGACAATTGTAGCCTTTAGGTCGACCTCCCTCTGCTCTCGCAATTCCTATGGCATGGTTGGCTATAGCTTCATCTGCAGCTCACTGATCTTTATCTCATATTCAAATTGTACATCTGCGATATTACTTTTATATCCTTTTACTGCAAGGATGAGCTTCATGACCTTGTCCTCCATTGATTCTTCTTCTCAGACATCAATGTCTGAAACCTCACGTCATGTGGCTTCGACCACCTCCTTCAACTTCTGCTATTGTTGTACCACCTAATCCTTGTCTTGGATCGCCTGGTCGAGCTGCTGCTTCAGCGAAGCTCACTCTCTCTCTACCTAAAAGTTCAATTTGAAGTGAGTTGTTCTCGCTACTTCATCTCATCTATAATCTATTGATGCAGCTCATGTAATCTCTAAAGTGATATCGTTATGATGTTCATGTTCACATATTTCCATCCTTTCGCTTGATGTTGTACCTCGATGGATTCAAACTGCAAGGCTCTGGTAGGTATCTATGTTATCTGCACCCTAAGTGTAGGCTCTACTAGTCTTTCTACTCAAAGCCTTTCCTTTGCTTTTACTGGCTATCTAGTTTCCTGTGCAAATATTTTTTGTTCTGCAATATGCTCCTTGACACCTGTTAGAAGTGTGTCGTAGTGATATTCTAACGTGTTCCATGACTCTGTCATTTCTTCCTGGATCATGTCCCCAATATGATCCATCTCCTTATCAGTGAGGACCGATGGCATTATGTCCTTTGTCTTATCTTCCTTCTGCTTTTTTTTGGTTCATTTGGAAGCTTCATCACCTCCCTTCCTTTTCTCTACGACAAATAGATTTTTATTTTTCTTTTCAAACTCTTTGTTGTGATCATCACCTCCAAGATGGTCTTGGTGACCCTTGTCATGTTGCTCTTGTTGTTCTACCTCTTCCTCATCCTTTTCCTTATCCTTCCCACTTGCTTCTCCATGTTGCGTCATGTCCTTCTCTGTAGAAGTTTCCTTTGTCTCTTTCTCTAGCGCAGTGATCGACTCCTCAGGCCATTATTGTATCTCTACTAAGAGATCGTCTTCTGTCACTAAATATGGCAGGGGATGCCATGTCTTTGTTGTGTCCTTCCGAGATTGTATATAAATTATGTGGAAGTGAGCTTTGAACTTCACGACAGAGCTATACTTCTTGTATAGGCTTGGTGACAGGCGACGATGCTGGCTCACCAAAATGTGTATGTCCATATGATAAATAACAAAAAAAATCCTATTATCCTGTGTGCATGTTGTTTTAGTGATATACCACAGTGAGGCATACCGCATGGCTTCACATACATCCGAGGCTACCAAAGGGAACTGTGAAACTTACAGATCCTTCCATGCTAGCATCGAAATAATTAGAAGTAACCATTCATAATGAAATGGAGTACGTTTCTCCCGAGCCTCGCAACAGTCATCCAAAAAATATTTTCATAAGTATGTGGCCCATTTGTATTGAACTCCATTAGTGCATTACACATCCAATGAAACCACCGGTGTAGGGAGTTCATTAGCCCGACAATTCCTCATGATGTTTCCAACCAATATGTGTGTTGTGAAGCGAACTCCTTGGTCATTGATTGAGCTAATATCATATGTGTGTTAGTCCAAAATTTATCTTCATGTTTTCTGCTATGGCTTTGTCCTAGTCTTTCCCAACAAATTCTTTGGCAGGATTCACCCTTAATAAGGCAGTATTTTGATTATCCATATCAACATAGGATCGATAGGGATTATCTTCCCCATCCACAGGAATTCATCATGCACTAGCACGAGCAGTTGTCTTACACAATTTGTGCTCCCTGTACTTCTTCTGAAGTGTGAAACATTCAACATGTTCAAAAAACTTGATCGTGCCAACCCATCCACCCACAGTTGTGGTTCTAACCTCGTCACACCACTCTCAGGGTAGTGCACTTGTTTTAAATATATTCTTGGTACTAAATGCATATATTTATTTCTATCATTGAAATCATTGTCCGAGAACTTGAGGTGAAAAATCTTCCCAACATATTCTCTAATGAATCGTATTGATTTTGGTAGTAGAGGTGTGAAGGTGCCATAATTTGCATCCTTCGAATCTGTCACTAGTTTTTCACCTGGTTTCCTTGGTGGGATATATGGTGGGAGAGGTGACGGAAATGATGCAACATCCATTTCCATTTGTTCTAGTTCTACTTCTTCCTCACTATCTCTCACAGGTTTCTTCAATGTTCTTTGTTCCTTGTTCATTTTCTTCCGTGGGGATTTCCACTATGATGATGTTGCTGCAGGTGATGATGCTATTGTGGAGTTCTCAGATGATGTTGCGGGTGTATCAAATGCTATTGAAACTGTTTCCATAATTCCTGCTAAGCCCTTCTCTTTGAATATATGAATAAAATCCTTAGGATTCATACAAAAATGTAATTTTCTGCAACTTCTTCGTAGTGGAAACACTCTAATTCTTAAGACAACAGAGTGTCGAATCGGTGCGAGACACGGATTTTTATAAAATATGGATTCTGATCCCCATCATTAGCTTAGATTGTGTTCATTAATTGCATATATATTGCTAGATCCAATCCATCTATCCTCATAAATGTAGATTTAAGTGCCTTCTAATGGCAACTTTCCCTTTTAACGATCATATTTTTCCGGCAAAATTCGACATATCCCATATTGTAGCGAAGAAATGCTTCTTGCGAATTTCGACATAATCCCAGAACAACCCCTCTTACATCGAAGCTCCTCTCTACAACATAGTTTATATTCCAATGCCCACTTTCAACTACAGGTGGCACTAAGACTTTTATTTTTTCTTCAAAGTGAAGCTGTAGGGGCAAGGTTGTCCCTATAAAACTTCAACCTATTTCTGTTTACTCTTCCTTGAACTAGTTCTCCATTTAAATTTACTAATTGAACAACACCTCCATTAGTAATATGCTTGATAATGTATGGGCCCAACCAATGCATCTTGAATTTTCCTAGAAACTTTAAAAACTTATTATCATAAAGGAGAACAAGGTCTCCTACCCAGAACTTCTTCTGCTTAATATGTTTGTCATGTCAAGATTTTTCTCTTGATTTCTGTACATGATGATGGAAAACTACTATAAATCTACATTCCTCCAAAGTGAGAAACTACAAAATTCTTTCCACCAGTATATAAGGGTCTGCCATATCTGTCAAAGATACAATCCTCAAGCTAGGCACGATGTACTCCATGGGAATCACAAGTTCTTGCCCATAAACTAACCTGAAGGGTGTCTGACCTGTCAACTTCTTTCATGTGGTCCTATAAGCCCATAATACTATTGGAATTCTAAGGTCCCAGTCATCTCTATTCACATTTGACACCTTAGTAAGTGAATTCTCTGAAATCTTATTAAATCCTTCTACTGTTCTATTTTCCTGAGGGTGAAAATGGGCACTCTTCTAATGATAGACTTGGAACTCCTCAGTTAATGCTTCAATGGTCTTATTGAGGAAGTGTGAACCTTGGTCACTCATCAAAATATTCGGACATTCAAATATATACAATATGTACTCAAAAATATACTTCACAATAGTCTTTGCGCTGCAGTCCCTTATTGGTTTTTCTTCACCCCATCTTTTCAAGTAATCAGCTTTTGTAAGTATGTACCTTGCACAAGTCTTCTTTCCAGGTGGGTTGATTGGTCCAACAAAATAAATAGCCCATTTATCAAAATTCTGCAATGTAACGTGTGGTACCAATGGCATCTCATCTCTTCTGGAATGTTAAAATATGACAACAAATGTAAATAAAGTAATTCTGGGCAAATTTACTTATTATTTGTTAGTTGGTTCTATAATGAAATGAAGTTAGAATAACGAAATAGCCCAGGTTAAATTGGATGGCCCGAGAGGCTTGTAAGATGTGGAGAATCATTCTTGATTAATAGAGTTTCCAATCCCTTGCCCCGTGGAGGTTTCCTTGACACCCTGTCAAGGTTTTACCACGTAAATTCATGTGTTTACCTTTGTGTGTGTTTAATTCTATTTTTTCATTCTGTTATACATTTCTATTTCTTTCTTCAATATTGTTTCTTAAAACAACATGGAAGGCTTCCCTGTTCTTTGACACACATCACATCCTTGAAAATACTCCTTGGCATTTTATGTAGTGTAGGCCACCACAATCCTGCTCTCAAAATATTCTACGCATTAGCTTTTCTTGCATAGTGTCGACAAGTTGTGCCTCCATGAGCCTCTACTAGAAACATCTGTCTTTCATGTTCAGGAACATATATACACAGTATCTCATCTAGTCCCATATTATATAAGTGTCTTGCTATTAATGAAAAGTCAGCTGACGTAACCACCAATTATTTCTTTTATTGCGTAGTATACTCTAAAGGATCCATTCCCGTTGTAAAAAATTGAATGATATCTGTGAAATGGTCATCTTCCACTCTGATTGAAAATAACTATGCATCAGGGATATTTTATTCTATGCTGGTTGTTTCTTCCCCTGTTTCCATTCTTGACAGATGGTTAGGTCTTGCATTCAATCTCCCTGGTCTAACAATGATCTCAAAATTGTATTCCTAGAATAACAACAACCATATGCAAATATTTCCTCCTAAGACAGGCTTATTAACCAAATAATTTAGTGTAGAATGATATGTAAACATCTTAAAGTGTGACCCCAACAAATAGTGTCTAAACTTCTGCAAATCATACACCATGTCCAGTCCTTCCCTTTCTGTAGTGGGGTAATTCTTTTATGCTTTCGATAAATTTCTACTTGCAAAAGCTATAGGATGATCAATCTCTCCTGCACCAGGTTGTGCTAGTAACACTCCCGAATCTATACAAGAAGCGTCTACATGGTCATGGAATTCATTATTTCAATCAGGGAACGCTAGTATAGGTCCAACTACCATATTTTCTTCAATATGTTGAGGCTCTTCTAACATTCTTCATTCCACTAAAAAGTTATATCCTTCTTCAAAAATTTCTCCATAGGTGTAGTGATCTGAGCATATCCATTAATTAACTTCCTGTAATACACAATATGTCCCAACGTAGTGTGAAGTCATATTACTGTCTTAGGTGGAGGCAAGTTCACAATTATAGCGATATTAGCAAGGTCCACCATTAGTCCTTGCTTACAGACAATATGTCCCAACAATGTGCCGAAGGGTACACAAAATATGCACTTCTTTAGGTTCAAAGAGATCTGATGTTGTCTACATGTGTCGAACATAAATCTTAAACTTCCCGCATGTTCATTCAATAATCCAAATATTGTCCAATCATAAAAGTATACCTCCAAAAACTTGTGGATGTACTCCTTAAAAGCTACGACCACCACCCTAGAAAATATAGCAGGGGAATTTTTCAATCCAAAAGGCATTACTGTGTATTGATATGAGCTCCATTCTGTAGCAAATGTGGTCTTATGTTGATATTCAGATGCAATCCTAATCTGATGATAAACTGAGAATCCATTTGTAAATGAGTAAGCTTCCTTTCCTCCTAAATTTTCCAACACTTCATCTATGAAAGGGGTAGGGAAGGTATCATGTAAAAATGCATCATTCAACTTTCTCAAATCAACAGAGATCCTAATTTCTCCTTGAGTCTTCTTCTCTTGCACCACCATAGGACTCACCCATTCTGATTCTTCTACAGGTTCAATAATTCTTGTTGCTATAATCTTATCAAGCTATAGTTTCAATTTCTCCTTATACTTCAGGTTCAGTCTATAAGGTATTTTTTTAACTAGCTTCGATTAGGCTTAAGGGGAATTTCCATGACTCCTAAATCTCATATTATACCCTTCATCTTTGAAAACTTGGTGGGAAATAGTTTTTGATATTCATGAAGTAACTATGTAACTTTATTGTCTGTCTCCTCATCCCAGTAATCTCCTATTGCTGCAAACCGAGGTTCCTTGTCTGATCCTATGCTTACCTTCTTGGTCTTCAGTGGCTTCATTGTTTCTAGTATCTATGGCTCAAGTCCAGTCCCTTCATCGTATCCTTCTAACTCTGTTATGTCAATGTTGCAAGGATATTATTCTTCATATGCAGTAAGGTTATAACACTCCAATGAATTTTCTATATGTGCATCCCAATCAGGTTGTTTCCATGTCAGTGGGGTGGCATTCTCAAATATCTTCTTTTTTACTGAATGAAGGGAAAAATCTATGTATGGGAAATCATCCTCAAAGTTGAATTTTAATATGAATCCATGAACCATGTCTGCAAAATTCTTGGTAGCATATCAAAGCTTTGTTTCTAGGTATCAGTTCTTAGGGATTGTCTCTAATGTATGAATGAATCCATGTACCCATTCTTTTTGTGGAATCTCCTTCCATGCTGAAATGCATACCTAGATATGATTCCTAGGATTAGTTTTACCATAATATTTTATTTCCATTTTTATTCTATCTTTCCAAACATTGTCCACATCAGTCTTCGACATTCCTTCCAATCTCCTATATTCTTCTTGTCTACATTCCACCATCTAGCAGGGGTAGCTTTCAGGGCTCTATCCAAGGCTAACAACCTTTTATTTTTTGGAACTTGTTCTTCATAATCATTAATAAAAGTATTCACATCGCCTAAGCCATCATAAGAAGGTAGGTTACACACCTCAGATATCATATAGTGAACTGATTTGGTAATTCTTAAACAACTCCTTGTGGATACTTCATGCAACCTATTCTTCCAATTCTCCAACTCTTATTCTGAGTCGGAAGTGCAAGAACTATAATGCACCCATCTCAACTTTCCTTCTGCAGTAGATTTAACCTAAATCTTGTTCCCTCACTGTCATTTGATATATGTCAGCTGCGCAATATTCTTCTTTGACTGGTTCTGTGTATGTTACTCCTTCTGATGGATCCAAGGGAAAAATTAATCTCATAGTGTTTCCTTTAAATATCATTTGTCTCTTCTTCAGACTAATTATGGCCATATTTTCAAATTCCCAGTCAAGTCCAAGCAATGCAGGATAAGGGTTACTGTCATCGACGATCTCTATTACTTCAAAATCAACATTAGTGTGAACTCCTTCAATGTCTATTATGACACTTGGTATTCTTCCCATAGGGAAGATCTTTTTTTGATTTTCCATCCTTAACTAAGTAGGTGACAACTGTAGCTTTGGCTTACCCATCAATTCCCATGTCTGCTTCGTCAACACATTAGCATCAGATCCCAGATCTAGAATAACTTGATCCATCTTATATTCTCGTATTTGCATACTAAGCCTCATTTATCTTCTAGTTCCCTTCTGTCGATGCAAATTGTTGACTATGAGCATCTCACTTCGCGGTATTTCTTTGGATGCACAGAAATCTATCAACTCCTGTAGCCCTTCTACAACCTTTTTTTCCCTTAACAATTTCATACAAGTATGTAGAAAACAATTTAAAATAATTACTTGATTTCTTGATTCCTGGTCTTGCATCAGAGCTCGGTCTTGTTTCGGATCTCAATTTTGCATCAAAACTGATGAAACATCGCAATTACTTCTCTGATCGAGCTTTATATGTGAGCTAGAGGTTGAAGCTCCAACATCCATAAAACTTTAATTTGCTTCGATAAATACTTCTTTATATTTATAAATATAAAAAATAGGAGCTTTCTCATCAGTCTTTCTAACCCATGCAACTTCATATTCCTTCTTTTCATATGCCTTATCACGACCAATCGCAGCTCCATTTTTGGTGGAAATACTAACTTGAGGTTCATCAGTCCTCATTTCATCAATAATCTTTTTAATATTTTATGTCGGTTGTTGATTCCTTTTTTCTTTCATATTCTCCATAAGTACAAGACATTTTTCTATTACATGGTCAAATGATTTACAATACTTACATGTCATTGTGGGGTTCTGGAAGCCTCTTACAAAATGACCTAGCTAGCCTCAATTATAGTAAATGATATTTCCACGTCCTCGACCAATGCCACCACCTAGACACTTCCTTGGTAACCTCCTCGACCATCTTGTTGTCCATTGTCTTCATGTCCATGCTCTTCTGCTTGCATTCTATAAGTTTCAGCACTACGCTTCATCATTAGGTCATAAGCCCGACAATTATTCTCATCATGTCCTACTGATTTACAGAACTTACAATATAGGTTCCTCAAAGTCTGTACATATTTCTATAATAAGTAACATTATTCTAAATGATGTTTTCCTCTAGGCTTACATATTTTTCACTACAGTCTAGATCTCGTATTCAAGGGATTAGGTGCCCCACCACCCATGTAATGCCTGAATATAGGGCACTTTTCTTTAGAATGGCCCTCTTATCTTCACTTCGTACACCATACATCTTCTCTAAATTCCTTAATTTTCTTGATGTCTTGTATTTGTAGTGTTAGGTTTTCTAGCTAATTCTGGATATGTTGCATCCCTGGATTAGTATCTCCTATAGGTGAAGCTTCCAATTTTATTGCAATCTCTAGAGCTTCAGCTTGAGTTCCTATCTTTTGTTGCATCAATGGAAATCTTATATGCAGTAGTAGTGCGACTATAAAAAATTCTTGATGTTGTTGCGGAGCTATGCTGAAGCTTACGTGATCCAATAGCAACTTGAATCTCTTATCAAAATCCCAAACAGATTCAGTAGGCTTCTGTTTGATATCTTTCAACTCAATGATGCACTGTGACTCATAATTCAGTTTCTTAAACTCTCTTACCAGTGCTACTTTAATATTTGAAAACATTTTGTTCTGATTGTTGGAATACTTCATATACCATGTGGGGCGAGGGGGAGGGGGAGGGGGATGGGTGGTAGGAGGGGTAGGGGGAGCAGGAAAACCACAAACACCCTAGCTATTACTGGATTCTGGTTTTTTCGAATTCTTAGGCTGGGAGGGGAAATACTGCAAAGTTACCTGGGCGTTATCAAGGTGGATTTATTCTCTTTCACTTCGTATCCTCTCAAAAGAGGACTATAATCAGTCTCTACAAAGGTCTTCGGGTCTTGTCCATGAAATCTCTTTCTGGTATCTACTCTATATCTCTTTCCACTTCGCGTTGTGTTGATATATTGCTCATATTTACTTTCTCTTCTTCCAAACATAAGTAAACTAGCAATTTTCTTGCATTTGTAACACTCCCTTTTCGCACATGAGCATCTTAATCCAGAGTTTTAGAGATTTTAAATAATTACCTCGCGTTCCTTTGAAGAATACTCGTTTTGATTCATTGTAAGACACAGTTGAGTCTACTGCGAAATAAGTAATGAATCCTCCCAAGATGTTATCAATCCAGAAATAAAAAACCCTTCAAATCCTATTGTCAGTGCTCTTGGGTCATTGTATCAGTTCATGAGTCCACACCGTAGGTTCTCCACCCTTAAAACAATTTTTCCTTTTGGTCAACCTTGATATCCACTTGTACAACTCAACAGGAATATAACTAAAGAAAATATTGTATTGATCTGTAAAGATATACTTCTACAAACACGCTTCGGATGTCAGACAAGGGTTTCTATTTTCTTGATCCGCAAATTCTTTCTCTTTCAGGTATATTCAGTCTTGAATCTCCTTCTTCAACGAGTCCCAGATCCACATATCCCTAAAAAAAATCCCAATCTTGACAACGAAACCATTTGTTGGCTTGGTTTGGGCTGACCCATGTTCGATCTATACTGTGCACCAACAAAACCCCTGATCACTGGCCCTTTCGACAACGACCTGTAAGCAGATCAAAGTCTCACCCGAAGTGACTATGGGTGGATGCAGAACCAGGTTTCTGCAGCCTTAAGGGACTGGGATATGTGTTATTATTATACTATCTTATAATTTCAACCCATAAATCACTTCGCCACATTCAATTAATCATACAGACATGCCATATAAAACCATAAACCATTACTACGCTGAATTAAAATGCATTGCAATACTTCTATTCTATAACATATAATAAATACATGAATCAATAATACAAGAACACCAAAATATCGTCCACTAAACCGTTGCTCTATTCTGATGAATATTTGAATATAACCAATAATTGACCTGCGCACTAAGCTGTAGGCAGTCTACACACTAAGCTGCAGTCTCTTCTCTAGGCCTCTATGCACTCAACTACAAAGCCTTTCCTTCACTACAAATTACAAATCATAATGATTCACCCATAACTCTCTATGTGTGTATATCTCTAAACATATAATTTCAGTGTATATCTCTAAACATATAATTTCAACCCTATATATAATATTACATCATAAGATTACATCGTCAAAAATACCATGGACTCTCTAAAACAAGCAACTATGGTCCCAAAACAATTGATCCCTTATGAAATCGTGCATTTTTAGAAAAAAGAGGGGCCATAACACTACACAATATATTTAATTCCTTAAACTGCGCTCCACTAAACACTCCACTGCGCCCTCTGCTCCACAAATGTAGGGTCTTTTCCAAAATCTAGGCCAAGTTGGGCTACGCCCAACAAGAGGAAACTGAATTCAAAATAAAATTTCTAATTGGGCACTAAAAATCAAGTTGGCACCAATTTAAAACACCCCAATAGAGTCTAAAATAAAGTCTCGTGCACATAATGAGTCCATGCTTGAACTATAAAGTTAACATGCCATATTATGCTCAATATGTAGCACTATCATAGAAGGATAAATTCAATGAAGGTGTTACCCAATATGTAATGCATAGAAGAGAGGAGGTTTAGGCCATGTTAACTCAATCATGTTGAAAGTAGGTCATGGACATGGACATGGAACCAAGGTAGGATGTATTGTTGGGAGGCTTGACATTGGACAATAAGCTCATGGAAAGAAAGTTGAAGGGTAGCCGCCAATGAAACATACAAATCTATCATATTGTTAAAGAAGGGTATTTTATTCACCAAGGAAATTGATTCACTAGGAATTGGTTTCAAGAAACGTTTCCCATTTTATGGAGGAACTTGAAACAATGGATAATAATGCTTCCTAAAGTGGGATCATTGATCTAGGTGGACATATGTTCCCATCCAATCTAAAACCAACTCAAAAATTATCCCACACCTTGTCAATTTTATAGAGTTTTGAAAATCTTGAATTTTGGTGCATTTTTAGGGCACTTCCCATGATTTTTTTCTCAATTGGAATAACTTGCTAATCCTAGATACCACATTGGCTGAACATATAGAGATCAAATAATATTTTTAATGATCAAAGAGACACCCAAGCAAATTTCCTATGAAAATTTTTGTCATCAAAAGGTTGATGTGTTAATTAGGTTCATCAAGGCCCACATTCCTTTTTCTACCTCATCTCCAAGGGTTAGGGTTTAGTATCTTCAATTTTTTTACTCTTAAGGTCTTCCATTGAGGCAAAGAAATATTAGGAAATCTAGGAACTTCATATTTATGTTTGTTCTATTCTCAACGAGGGTTCTCTTTATATATTATTTACTCTAAATTGATTGTTTCTAAAGTTTAGATACCTTCATGCTTGAATATTTGATGCATGGGGTGATTTTTTCATAGGTTTAATGGTGGTAGTGTGTTTCAAAGAAGAGATGGATGTTTTGATTAATTTTTTTAGATGATAAATTTTTCTTATCCCAATTCTAGAGATCAATATTTCTACATTTGTTTATAAAGTCTGCAATAATATTTTCAAGTACCAATGGTTATGCCTTAAGTTTAAATGGTAGTGGAAATTGATACCAATTACTTGTAGCAATGTACCTATCTAGGGCGTTATCACCAGAAAATGTTGGAGGATAATTTTTTTTCATATTTTTAATTATCATAATATTGGTTTTTATCTTAAGGTCATGAATTTTGTATTGAAAATATTAGTGAGAAAAGGGTTCCTGGATTTGTGCCTTAATCATAGGAGCCAGAACGAGTTCCTTCTTGTGCACAACTCGAGTTCCTAAAAATTACGAGATTCCCTGTAAATTAGGACAAATTCCTATAATTTAGGAATCGTTCCCTAAAAATTGGGACGAGTTAGGATGAAATTAACTAATGCTTTGAAATCCAAGGTCAAGTTCTTGCTTTTCTAGTGTGAGTTAACTGAGGAAAAACACAAGCGATTGAGTTTCAAGTTGTTGACTTGAAATAGAATGAGTTGCATGAGCAGTTAAATCATGCTAACTCAATCAATCAAAAAATAATTCCTTAATTAGAAAAATCACTAATTTTAACCATTTTCATTTTCTTTAAAAGGAGGAACGAAGACATAAGTTTAATCATTGTTTTGGTGAGCACAAGTTGGTGAGACCAAGCACTAGGAAGCACGAGTTTGTGTGTGGAGCTTGTGAGAGGAAGAGTGTGCAAGAGAAACTTGTGCGTAGGTTGGTAGAGGGAAACAAAGATTAGCAACATTGCAAATGTTTCAAGCTTAGAACAAGCAAGAAAGATAAGTGTCTTTCAAATTAAAAAAATTGTATTTTTTAACAGCTCAATTCCTCAGTTTATATATCAATAAAATTCTCAAAAAAGTAGATGGTTTTCCCTAGACAATTATGTGTTTGAATTGTGTGAATTTGATTTTATTTATGTTCCTATTTTGTTACATCTAGTAGATAAATTTTGTGTTTATGTGAGAATAATTTTTTTATTTTTTTTTTTGTTTTTTCAGATTGCTCATATTAGCAGATCAGAATTTTGTGGTTTCTCTACGTGGTATTAGAGAAACTCAACAGTGAAAAGAGTTGAACAGTACACAAATTGTAGATTTGTGTGCCCTAGGAGAAACATTCTGGAGAAGATAAAATATTGACAAGTGGGTAGTCCTTGAAGTCCTCATGTACAGTGATCATTGAAGTACTAATTATTTTTTAGGAGGCAAAGTCGTGGAGCCCTAGTTCAGTGGTTTACAGATGGCAAAACCATTGATAAGAGGGTAGATCCAGAAGACCCATTGAAAAAAATTCTTATTTGAGTTGGAGTCCTACTAGTGGGAAGATAAATGAGCCAAATTTCAATGACACAAAAGGAGTTGTGATCATTGATAGTGGAAAATAGTGGACTCACAAAACATGGTAGGAAATAACAGGTCTTCAGAACAGTTTTCACAGAAGAAAGAAGGGAAGCGTTCTAGTTCAGAGGGAGTGACTTAAAAAAAAAAAAAAAACATGGTAATGTTGGATACAGATCCAGGTGGACGAGGTTCTTCCAGGAACACCTTTCTCACTAAGAGGGAGTGTTGAAAATATTAGTGAGAAAAGGGTTCCTTGATTTGTGCCATAATAATATGAGCCAGAACGAATTCCTTCTTGTGCATGACTCGAGTCCCTAAAAATTAGGAGATTCCCTATAAATTAGGACATATTCCTATAATTTAGGAACCAATCCCTAAAAATTAGGATGAGTTAGGATGCAATTATCTGACGTCTTTAAATTGAAGGTTGAATTCTTGATTTTATAGTGTGATTTAATTGAGGAAAAACACAAGTGATTGAGTTTCAAGTGGTTGATTTGAAATAGAATGAGTTGCATGAGAAGTTAACTCATGTTAACTAAATCAATCAAAAAATAATTCCTTAATTAGAAAACACATTAATTTTAACCATTTTAATTTCCTTTAAAATGAGGAATGAAGACACAAGTTTAATCATTGTTTTGGTGAGCATGAGTTGGTGAGACCAGGCAATAGGAAGCACGAGTTTGTGCATGGAGCTTGTGAGGGGAAGAGTGTGCAAGAGAAAATTGTGCACAAGTTGGTAGAGGGAGACATAGATCAACATTATTGCAAAGGTTTCAATCTTATAACAAGTAGGAAAGACAAGTGTTTCTTTCAGATTGAAACAATTGTATTTTGTAAGAGCTCAATTGCTCAGTTTCTCTATCAATAAATTCTAAAAAAAATAGAGGGTTTTCCCAATTGGGTTCCCTATACAATTCTGTGTGTTTCAATTGTGTGAATATGAATTTTTTTGTGTTCCTATGCCATTTCATCTTGTAGAGAAATTATGTGTTTATATGAGAATACATTGTATTTTAGATTGCTCATATTATCAGATCAAAATTTTGTGGTTTTTCTACCTTTTTTGGAATGTTTCGAGAACTTTGATTTGATTGAAAATATATTCAATTGTTTTAGCAAGGATAAAACCATCATCAATATATAATATAATGAACAAAAATTTGTTTAACAATATCATACAAATATATCCCTCCTCTTCTAAACTTGTCTCCTTTTATCTATATAGATGCCAAAAAAGGTGGAAGAAAGGGGCACCCCTACCTATTACAAACATTACAATTAAATTCCACTGACCACCCATTATTACATTCATGTGATAAATAACCTTTTCATGGAACCTAATCACAACACTATGGATATCAAGAGGGATATTGATTTATTCTAACCTTTTGCATATCTTGGCTCTAGGCACAATATCAAAGAATTTTCTAAAATCAATAAAACAATAAATGGGATCTTCTTTATTGTATCTATAATCCTTAGCAACTACTCTAACACTGGAAAGGTAATTGGTTGTATCATGTTGATTCATGAACCCTACTTTCTATTTGACCCTTCTAATATTGTCCTTAAGCCATTGATTGATTTTTCTTTCAATAATAAAGCCAAATAATTTTACCAAAAGGTGTCTAGTCATAATAGTTCAACAAGTGGACAACCATCTTGGATTTCAAATTTGAAAATAGGGAATATAAAAATTAAACTTTCAATACATTTTTTAGGGAAGCCTTGCTTAACAACATGATAGAAAGGATGCTTAATATGTGACAATGGCATCAAAATCAGAATATTTAATATCTCATCTTTGTATCCTTCAATGTTTTAAGATTTTCAATTAACAAGGTGCTTAATACCATATTTTATATCTTACGTTGAGATAACCTTAGTGTAGTGATAAGGGGCCAAAATTTTCTCACAAAATTGAGTGGAAACATAAAGTTGGTTACAATTGGAGTTTTATTGGTGTATCTTAATACTACTTGGGTCTCTAGCATTTATAGAGTTGATGTGATGACAACGTAATTTGAATTAATGTCAATACAAACCTCATGTACTTCTAATATCTTCCCTCATGACATGAACAATTGTTTAATAAAAAAAATTCTTCTTGATGTGCCTCTTCCCATCAATAGATAGAATCTAAATGGTTTGATCCATCAACTAAACCACATAACTTCCAAACTTTTCCCTGTCCATATTTTACCAATTATTTTCCCATATTTTGATAGAAATCATTTGTACATAAGATCCATTATCTAGGGATTACTTTAATCTACAAATCATACAAATTTTGGATTCATATGTTATAATTATCAAAGTCAAAATGTTAGAAAATTAATCTATATGTTGGGAAACAGGGTTTGGAGGTCGACTTGGGATTTATCCTTTTTTAAACCTTGGGAGGAGACTAGATATGGAACCAACCTTGAGGATATGGAAGTCCTCTATCACTCTAGGTTTAGAAGACTTCTATTTATCTGGATGGTTGGAAGTCCATAAATCTAGAAATATTTTATTTAATTGAAGGATCTAGAAGTCTCGATTTTGGAACTTATTTATGTTGTGAATTTTGGAAAAAAGCCATATACATGGATCTATATTCATTTCTAAAACATCATATAATAGAACCTTAATATGGAACCTTAAATCCTAAACTTTCCCAAATCATTAGATATTGGAACCTTGTTATGGAACCATTGATTTGAAATAGTGGGGATCCAAAATTTCATAAAAAAAGGAACTTAATTAAAAAAACTAGATGCTTGATGATTGAGTGGTCTATAGGGTTACCAATCATTTATTTTGAGATAATTGATTGCCCCAATTAACTCTTCTTTTTTCAAAGAAATGGGTATGAAAATTTTATTTAAAAAGAAAGATGGGGTCCGACCCAAAGCCGTTACATTTCTCCAAGATTACCCATATTCCTTGTAGGGATGAGGTTGAACATGGAGGCTCGATCTAGTCTCTCACACAATTACCCCATTATACAAAAATTTAAATCCCTTTCTACCTAAAAACTTTCCAGAATTCAATTTTTATGATTTTCATATAATTACTTTACAATGCAATAATTGGAAGATATCATCAATTTGAGATTGAATTCCAAGTTTTTTATTTGATTTTTCCTATGCCTCTCTAGCTTCTTTCTTTGAGTATCTCCTTGGTCCTATTTTTGAACTTCCAATATCTTGGTTTCTTTTTTCATCTCTCCATTTCATCATTTTTTTTCCTATCTAGTAAATATTTTCCTGATGCTTGCCTTTGGTTCCTTTGTTGCTGTATGGTGCTACTGATTTTATGCTCCTTATTTCCTAAGGAGTTGTCAACTTGTTATACAACAAGAGATTTTTATTTTTGATCAAAGCCCTAGATGTGGGATGTTCCTTTGCCATTGAAATTGTTTCTTTCAGAATTTCATTTTCATGAATTTCCTTAGATTCCTCTTCTGGAATCATTTCTTCCTCCTCCAAACTTGTTTTTTCTCATTGTTCTGTGATGTTTCTAATCTAATTTATGGTTCATTTTTTGGATAATGATTCATGTATTCTATTGTTGGAGTCCCTTTCCCACTGAATTTGTCATTTTCCTCCTTGTTATTTTCTCCTTGAGACTACAAGACCTAAAAAGGATTTTTTGAGGTCGAAGCCGCATTTCTGCCTATGTAGAATCAAATCTAAATGTTGTTGGTTTTCCTTTGTTCCCGCCCTTATTTAGTGTTTTCCATTTCTCTTCTTGTCATGATGTCATGTCCAACGATGGTCCCAATTAACTATTGACTCATGTGTGGATGTAGAATTTTCTTATTAGCTGGATGCTAGAGGAAACATATCATTTGATCCACTCTTTGACATATTCAAACAATTTCCCCTCTTTCACCAAAAAACTCAATTAAAATATTCCCCCTACAAATTCACTCTATGAATTCTTCCAATTATGCACATTTCAGGGAAATTTCATAGGAATTCATGCTAAAACACACACAAAGAAAATTAATGCGTTTGTATAGAAATAATATACAATTTGAGTTGGAAAATTCATGTAGAAAAGGTTTTTGTAATCATATATTGTATTTATTAACACTCTAAAAACATTTTCTCTGCATACACACTTTATTTAATTTTAATCTCCTTAACCTTTCCTTCTCCTTATCCCACCTTTTTAGTCTGAAAATGATTTATTTATACAAATATGATGAATTGAATCAACCCCTAGGATGATTTATTCATACTCCTCATCTGCCTAAGGTTATCTCTCTTCATCACAAACATGTCTAATGTTAGCACCTCTTCTTTGTGCAATCTCCATGGGTTCTATATGCACTCAAATATTCCCCATTTCTTCAAACAAGACTGTATTAGAAACTATTCTTCCTTTATTTTCTCCTCTTCCTTTAGCTCTAAATGCCATTTATCAAATTTTTTCACAATTTTTTTGGGATAATGTATTATTTCCTATTGTTTACTAATACCATAAATTGACAACAATATAATTTTAAATAATATGAATTCAAAACTTCTATCTCTATTATCCCTTCCCATTTGATTTAAAATTTGTTTAGTAATGAATTTATTTGTGTTACACCTTTTCCTATCAATAAAATATATGCCAAGGGTCAGGTCCATCAATTAAACCACACAACTTACAAACTTTTTCCTTTTATGAATTTTGTGAGTTATTTTCCAATCTTTTGATAGAATCTAGATGTCTAGAGAATCTGAAATTTAGGAATTATTTTAATCTATGAATTAGAAAAACTATGGATCCATATTAGAAAATTGATATGGATGATATAAAATGGGGTATGGAGACTAGAATATTTCTTTGTAAATAGCCAAAAGACATGTTATTAGAGGCCAAATAGACCAACTTTGAAATTTCTCCTTTGTTAAACCTTAGGTGGAACCTAGACTTGGAAAAAACCTCGAGGATCCATAAGTCATATGTATATATGAATCCATAAGTCTTCTATTTATTTGAATGGTTGGAAGTTTGTAAATATAGAAGCCTTTCATTTAATTGGAGGATTCGAAATTCCATAAGTCGAGAATCCATAACTTTTCTTATTATATTTTTTGGAAAGATCTTGATATTTGGGTCTAGATGCCTTACCAAAACTCCAGATAATGGAACCTTACTATGGAAATTTAATGGAAATTTTTTATGGAACCTTTGATCCACCACTTTCCCAAACATCTATATATTATAGCCTTGTTTTGTAACCCTTGATCTCAACTAGCAAAGACCCAAAATTTCTTTAAAAGGGAAATTTTTGAAAAAAATGGAGGCTTGATGCTAGACTAGTCTGAAGGGTTAGTAGTTAATTATGAGAATCGATAGTCCTGATTAACTCTTGACTTATTCATGGATCCAATATTTTCTTATTAGTCAGAAGCTAGAAGGAACATATATTTGGGACTATTTCTTTGATTTTCTCTTTGATCTAGTCAAACAATTGCCCTTCTTTCACCATAAAACTCAATTAAATTCCTCTACTTGCAACTTCACACAATGAATTCTCCCAAATATGAATATGTCATGGAAATTTAATAGGAATTAATTTTAAAACACAACTAGAGACAATCCATGGTGTTTGTACATGAATAATATGAAAATTGAGATGGAAATGAGGATTTTCACATAGAAAACGAGTTTGTAATCATATATTTATTGACGCTCTAAAAATATCTCTCTTGGATACACAATTTCCTTACCTTCAGTATGATCAACTTCTCCTCCTTATCCCACCTTTTTAATTTGAAAAGGGTTTATTTAGACAAATATGAGGATTTTACTTGACCCGTAGTATGATCGATTCATATCCTCCAAATTTAGATAAATACAAAAATCTCCTATTTGTCCCTAAAATAACTCAAATCCTCTAGTTATGGACTAAAATAATCATATTTGTTTGCATTACATGAATGAGAGAAATTATCTCTTCATAGGCACGCTAGAAATCTCTTGAACTATTTCAAACTTAAGAAAATTAGAAACTAAATGATGCTCCTTCACCATGATGTTAGTCCAAAATATTTTATGCTCATTTTTATGTAAGTCTATAAGTATTTCTTGATTTTTTATTAAATATTGATTTTTTTTCTTTATTAGAAAGATTTTATAATGTTTAGATGCTTGCAGTCATCCGAAAGGGGCAGATTTCGAAGGATTCCCTCTGACTTCCCAAGGATAAGTTGGATGGAACACAACCTAATGTTTCTCTATTGTTTGTTGAAGACTCTAGGTAGAAGGAGTGTGTTGGACGTGGCAAGGGGCAGGGGGGAAGGAAAGAAAAACCTATCAAAATTACTTCAAAACAAAATTTCTTCCTTTTGGACAAGAAGTGCCATGGGATCAGGTCGTTAGTATGCAGAAGAGAGCTTTGGTAGGGAGGTGGGAATTTGTAGATATGGAGGGGCGGAATAGGCAGGAGTGGTAAAGAAGCATTGGGATACTATACTCAAATACAATCCCAAAATTAGCATCCTTACGAACAAATGGTTTGGAATTCATTTCTGACATCAAGATAATTTTGATCACATTCGGAAATCCCCATGGGTGAACGAGAATATTTTTCTGTAGCTATACCGTTGGTATGTCAGTTTTGATCCCTTATTGGAGACTCCACATAATCGTTATATTTGGGTGAAACTACTCGGGTTGTCACTGGATTTCTGGACTAAACAATCTATAATGGAGATTAGAAATGCTATTGGTAGGTTTGTTTGATTGGATGTGAAAATCATGTGTGTCATGGATAAAAGAGTAGCTTGGGTGCTAGTGGAGGTCAACTTCTCTAGTGGCCTCCCGACATACATCAATTTGATGTGGGGTTACATTAAGATTAGACATCACGTTGATTTCTGGGGGATCCCTTTTTGATGTCTAATTTGTCACTATATGAGACATATGATGGATATATGCCCTCAGAGGTTTCAAAATCAGTTTGGTTATGATCAAACAAGTCTTGTCCAATGGAGGACAAAGGAGGTTTCAATAGATGCGGAAGTGGGTGGTGGCTCCCTACGTTAAAGAAATCGGTTTATTCTTAGGAACAGGAAAAAAAATAAAGATGAAGAAGGACTTTGAGGAGATTGAGGAAAAAATGGCATGTATTTTTCAGTGCTTGGACATAGTGGCTCTATCCCCCTTACAATAATATTTACTGAAATAATTAGAATTGAAAAAAGGACACATTTTAAAGTCATAGGAGGCCTCATGGAAATCGAAAAGTTGAGCGAATTGGGTTACCCGTTTCTTCTGTCATTATGCTACATAGAGGAGGAATAGAAATATAATTTGGGAAATTGAGACTGACTCTAGAGAAATATTTTTTAAACAAAATATATTCAAAAAGAAGTTGTTAATTATTTTGAGGGTATATAAAAGGAACATAATTCTATGGACATCCACAATTAGTTATGGTGCATTGAGGCATATACTAATATGTTCTTTGTTAAAACTAATGTTGTTGACAACTTTTTGTGGGTCAGCCTGTCACGTTGGATGATATTTCCATGGTTCTATCTTCATTCTCAAGGGATAAATGCCCAGGTTTAGATGGGTGGGCAGTTGATATTTTCATACACTTTTTTGATATTATGGGAAAGGATATTTTGAACATGGTGGAGGAGTCACGATGCACTGGACATGTGGTTGGGGCAATACATTCAACTTTTATTGATCTCATATCGAAATCCTCCCACCCTACTACTTTCATTGATTTCCACCTGATCTCTCTTTGCAATATCACATATAAGTTAATTTGTAAGATCATTGCTTTCATATTAAAAGAGACGTTATTTTTTTATATTTACATGGATCAATTCAGATTCCTCCAAAATCGACAGATCCAGGATGGCATTGCGATAACACATGAATGCATACACTCTATTCAAATTAAGACGAAATATGCACTGGTGCTGAAGCTGGATTTACACAAAGCCTACAACTACGTAGATTGGTATTTTATATAGATTATTCTTACCAAGATTGGTTTATCCCTAGACAACATCAGTTGGATTATGGCGTGCGTATCATTGGTTAATTTCACACTTCTGATTAATGGAGTTCCATCAACATTCTTCTAGTCTTTTAGAGGTCTCCAACAAGGGTGCTCATTATCTCGGTTGTTATTTATCTTGGTTATTTATGGCATGAGAAAGAATATTAGTGATGCTAAGGCTAGTGGATATTTATGTGGTCTGTAGGTAACTAAAAGGGTCTTTGTTTATGGATGATGTGCTTATTTTTGGATAGGTCTCGTTGTCCCAATGGAATTCTTTACATTCTATTATTTCTAGATTTGGAGATGCATTGGGATTATATCCTAATTTTCGTAAATATATTTTGATTCAGTCCTCTAAAAATAATGAGGAGGTTGCTGAGATTGCTATACTTTTGGGGGTGGTTGTTTCTACTCTTGATGTTGGATTCACTCACCTAGGTTTCAAGATGAAGCCAATAAGTACCAAATCATGGATTGGCAATGACTCTTGAATAAATTTCAGAAGTTTCAATCCCTTTGGTCTCATTTTTGGTTATCTATGGGGGGAATACACATTCTCATACAATTGGTTCTCCAACACATTTCGGTGTATTGGTGATCAGAGGCTCAAAATTTTAGCTCAAAAATGAAAGTACTCAGAATTGAAATAAACCAGAACGAAAACGACTGGCTCGTCGCAAGGAATCCAACGCAACTCGTTTCATTGAAAACTGAGTTCATATGAATGAGTTATGCTCTGTTGATCATCGTTCAGAACAAACAAATTTTAATTAAAAAACAATTTCAGAACAGGTACAGGTTGATGACATGGCAGCCCAATCAACATTCAGGAATCTTCTTCAATTTTAGTCCAATGGTACTGTGACAATTGTCATCCCCAGATTCACCAATGTTGCTTGGGGAAGTTGAATTTTTCTCCTATTTCCTAAGTTTGGAATTATTACTATGGTGGATTATTTTATTGGTGGAATTTATAGGCCAATGGGAAAGGGCACGTGGTGCATCCGAGAGCCAAATCAATCCGGTGGATAATCTTCAGTTGGAAGGCACATGCATTACATATTGTAAGGTCAAGGCTGGTTGCATATTTATTTAAACAAAGGTTGGGACTAATGGCCAAAACCATAGTCAAATGACAATACAGTATATATCCGTGACATATTTCATTAACCCAAAGTATTAAACCTTGGTCCAAAGCATCGGCGAGTTCAATCGTCTTGCATCGGGAGTTTAGGAGTGGAGGACATAAGGCAACAACAAAAATATATGTGATTTGCGATTGTGCGATAAGTGACGTGGCGATAAGGTGGGTCTTACCAATTGCATCGGGGGTTTTAGGAGCAAGAAACATCAGGGTATCACAATCGCAAGACAGAGAAGGAAACATAGAATGATTTATAGCGGGGTTGCGATCTGCGATTTGCGAGGTGCGAAAGTGACTAGGTCGTGATGTACGATAAGTGACTATGCTGTGATCTATGAAAGTGACTGCTAACTGCAATCTGCAGAGATTTAAATGCATTAAGCCATGTATTAATACAATAATTTGTGGTTATGTGATGTTAATATGAAATCAACGGTAACTGTGGGTTAGCGCTAAACGCCTTAACCCCACTTAACTACATTCTATCGATAATTAATCACATACTTATCTTGGTGGAAGAGATGGCGGACCCACCAAATTCAGAGGCAACTCCAGTTTTAGTGGAGAAAAACTAGGGAAAATTGGTTTTTCCATAATGGAGGCAATTTTCCACCAAATTGGGTGCAAGGATAGTAATTCTTGGTAGATTTTGATGTTTTGGAGTCATTGGAACAGGTTGCAGAGGCAAAAGAGGTCATATACATAGGTTTTTGTTGTCATGAATATTTTTTAAGCCTAGGGCCACCAGGATGGAAGGCCATGCCCAGAGTATCTGGTAACCAAATTGAGTAAAAAAATAGTATTTTATGATATATTTCAATGTTTTAAACTCATTGCAACAAGATCCAAAAGAATTTGATTCATGTAAACAACATTTGAGCAAATTTTAGCTAATACAGAGGCCTAAGATATGGATATGGACCAAGGAGATGTAGCCCAGGAGGGGTGAAATCCTTCATAAAAAATCTATTTTATTGTATCATTTTATGTGTTTTGTTGTCATTTATGTTGTTGTTGTTAAACACTTTGAATTCATGCTTTATGCTTTCAAAAACACTCATAAAATTCAGTTTTAATTCCTCTTTTAACACACATAAGCAACAAGGGAACCTACACACCAAGCATAAGATCAGTGAATAAGTTTTATATCTTAAAATTAAATTAGCACAAAATTAACTAAAATTCAAATTCATATCAATTCGGTATCAGAGCCTGGTTTAAAGGCAAGGTTATTTTCTTGATAGTTGCTTGAAGTTTTGTGCAAGTTAATGGTTGCAATTTTGTGATGTTCACAAGGTTAAAGTTGCAGAAAGGTGAAGGGAAGTTGTTGGTTGCAAGTCCTGAGATTTGGACTAGAAGAAGGAGATTTGAAAGAGAATCATCCTCACCTAAAATTCCACACATAGCTGCACTTGAAGAACCTCAAGTTTTGTCTCAAGAAGCTGAGATTGAAGAGGTGCAATTTGTACAAGAAAATGAAGTTATTGAAGAGGTACAAGCATCAGGATTGAGCTTGAATCCTTAGCCATTATGTCAGGTGTCGAAGATACTCATGGATATTCGGAATAGGAGGATGTCAAGAGAGACTTCAAGGACATTCAGAGAATGGTTAAAATCATGTCTGATGCATTCGCTTCAGAAAGAGCATAAGTAGGTTCTAAGCCTCCATATGGAGAAGGAACTTCATATGGTAAGAAGGATGAAGAGAAGAGTTCAAAGGGAAACGGAGGAAAGACACCTCCATCTCCATTATATTCATCATCCTCATCATCCCCATCTGCATCATATTCCACTTCCACCACAAAGACCACTCACACTCACTCAAAAGCCACAAAAGGAAAAACTCCATTACTCAAATTGGAAATTAAGTTTGAACTACCCATGTACAATGGCAAGGTAAATGCAGAGAGGCTTGACAATTGGATACGTCAATTAGAGGTGTATTGTATAATTCAAAAGCTTCATGAAGATGACATAAATTTCCAGTTAGCTTCATTAAGGCTAGAAGGAGCAGCACTAGTTTGGTGGGAAGCAAAGACTTAAGAGGAAATGTGAATCCATGGTAAGATATCCATTTCGTGGGTTGGGTTTATTTATTCCATTAAAAGACAGTTTTATCCATTAGCATATATGAAAAAAGCTATTATGATGTGGAAAAATTTTAAGCAACTCATGGGTCAAACAGTTCAAGAGTATACCTAGGAGTTTAGAAAGAGAGCATTGTTGTTAGGAGTAAATTTGAATTCCCCAGATACACTCTTGAAATATATTAGGGGTTTACATTCCTATTTGAAACATACTATCCTTATGTTTAACCCAAGAAATTTAGATGAAGTTTGTGTACAAACCACACACTTAGAGGAAAGGGGAAAACAACACATAGAGGAGAAAAGTGAAAGTGAGGGTAAAGGGAAGGAAAATTTTATGAAAGAGGAAAAAGAAATAGTTCTGTAAAAAAAGAGAAGGAAAAAATCACATCCAAAAATTGTTCAAAGACTGGCCATGATGAAGACCATTGTTAGAAACTTCATCCAGAATTGAAACCAAATAGGCTAAAAGCCAAAGAGAAAGGTAAAATTGTTGCTATAGCTGAACAAGACTTAGGGTCAGATTCAGGAGATGACACAGAAATTACAACCATGGGTTTGAAAGGTAAACTTGTTGCAAGCACTAGTTCTTCAATTTTTCAAATGATACTCATGATGAAGATACAAGAATAGAACTTTTCCATATAAGAGTTGTCTCTAAACATACCAATATTGATACACATTTTGATAGTGAGTCACAAGCTAACTTGATTTCCAAATATTTGGTTAAGCAACTAGGCCTTGAAACTATTAGACATCCAAGACCATATCCTTTGGGTTGGATATGCAAGAATGCAAACTTGCAGGTTACAAGGAAGTGCTTACTAAGATTCTCCATTAACTCAAACTTTCTTGATGAAGTTGAGCTTGATGTGGCGCTACTCGAAATATCTGGTATTGTATTGGGAGGTCCGTATTTGTCTGATAGGAAAGCTATGTTTCATCGCCATGTGAAAAAATATCACTTGTTTAAGGATGGTATTGAGTACATAATCAGAGCGTATAAGGAGAAGACATGTTTGTCTCTTGTGCATGCAAGTGAAATGAAGAGGATAGTGAATGTAAGTCATAACTTGACATTGTTGATGATCAAACAAATAGATTTATTTAATCACAATTTTCAAAAATATGCTTATGATTGTAATGAGTTGTTTCAAGATGTTAACAGGTTGCCTTTGAAATAAGGTGAAAAACATTTGCATCAGTGAACATTAGTGTTGAGAAGTGTTGGAAACAAGATACCGGTGCAAGAGGGTGCAAAGGTCAAAGAGAAAGTGACAAAGCAGCTTGGAAAATAAGGCATGGGTTCCACAAATGCTTATTGCTAGTTTCCAAAAGGTACATGGCAATGGTGAAGATACTTGGTCAAGAGTCGACACAAGTACAAAGCAAGATCAACTAAAAATCACCATGGTGACAGTGTGCAAGGTGAGAAAGTTTCTAAGTTTCCTTTCATTGTTGACCAAGGTAGGAACAAGATGGTTTCTGCAAATATATATATATATATATATATATATATTCTACAAATTCAGAAATATTGTAGCATGATGGTGTCAATGACGACAAGAGAAGGTCGCAAGAATCAAGGAAAAAGTTGACTTTTTGTGAAAAGCTTCAAATGATGAAATTGGGAAATTTCAGTGGATAGAGACTGGAAGGGTGAGGGAAGAGTACCCTCATCCACATTATCAGTAATAAAGAGATATTTTTGGGTCCAAAAGGCTTCTAATGGGGAGGAATGATCAGAGGCTCAGCATTTTAGCTCAAAAATGAAAGTGCTCAAAATTGAATGAAACTAGAACGACAACGATTGACCCATCGCAAGGAATCCAATGCAACTCGGTTTGTTGAAAACCGAGTTCAGATGAAGGAGTTATGATCTGCTAATCGTCATTTAGAACAGATAATTTTTTATTAAAAAATAATTTCAAAACAGGTACAGACTGATGACATGACAACCCAGTCAGCATTCAAGAATATTCTTTAGTTTTAGTCCAATGGGACTGTGACAAGTGTCATCTCTAGATTCGCCAATGTTGCTTAGGGAAGTTCATTTTTTCTCCTATTTCCTAAGTTTGGAATTATTACTATGGTGGATTATTTTATTGGTGGAATTTATAGGCCAATGAGGAAGGGCACGTGGCACAACCGAGAGCCAAATCAATCCGGCAGATAATCTTTAGTTGGAAGGCGCATGTATTACATATTGAAAGGTTAAGGTTGCTCGCATATTTATTTAAACAAAGGTTGGGACTAATGTCTTAAACCATATTCAAATGACAATACAACATATATCCACGACATATTTCATTGACCCAAAGTATTAAACCTTGGTCCAAAGCATCGACGTGTTCAACCATCTTGTATCGGGAGTTTAGGAGCAGAGGACATAAGGCAACAACAAAAAGATTTGTGATTTTTGATTGCATGGTAAGTGACGTGGTGATAAGGAGGGTCCTACCAATCGCATCGGGGGTTTTTTGGATCAGGAAACTTAGAGAATTAACAAGGTGGCAGAATTGTGATGCGATATATCGCATCGGGGTATCGCAATCGCAAGACGGAGCATGCAACATATAATGATTTATACGATTTGCGATATACGATCTGTGAAAGTGACTGCACGACGATCTGCGATCTGCGATAAGTGACTATGTTGTGATCTACGATATGCGGAGATTTAAATGCGTTAAGTTGTGTATTAATACAATATTTTGTGGTTATGTGATGTTAATCTGAAATCAACGGTAAGTGCGGGTTAGCGCTAAACGTGCCTTAACCCCAATTGACTACATGCTTATTGATAATTAATCGCATACTTATGTTGGCGGAAGAGATGGCGGACCCACCATATTTGGGGGCAGCTCCACTTTTAGTGGAGTTAATTGGCAGACTTCTAGTTTTAGTGGAGAAAAATTAGGGAAAATTGGTTTTTCCATAATGGAGGTAATTTTCGACCAAATTGGGTGCAAGGATAGTCATTCTTAGCAGATTTTGATGTTTTGGAGCCATTGGAATATGTTTCAATGGTAGAAGATGTCATATACATAGGTTTTCGTTGTTGTGAATATTTTTGAAGCAAAGGGCCACTAGGAGGGAAGGCCATGCCTAGAGCATTTGGTAACCAAATTGACTAAAAAAATAGTCTTTTCTGATATATTTTGATGTTTTAAACTCATTGGAACATGTTACAAAAGCATGTGATGCATGTAAACAACATTTTGAGCAATTTTGAGCTAATATAGAGGCCCAAGCTATGGACCTGGACTAAGGAGATGTAGCCCGGGAGGGGTGAACTCCTTCATCAAAACTCTTTTTTATTGTATCAGTTTGTGTGGTTTGCTGTCATTTATGTTGTTTTTGTTCAGCACTTTTAATTCATGCTTTATGCTTTCAAAAACACTCATAAAATTCAGTTTTAATTCCTCTTTTGACACACATAAGCAACAAGGGAACATGCACATCAATCATAATATCAATGAATAAGTTTTATATCTAGAAATGAAATTAACACAACAATAACTAACATTCAAATTTAGATCAATTGGATGCACCTTTACATGTTACCGAGAAAGATCATCCAGAGGATCAAGGTCATACTTGCAAATTTGCTGTGTTCAAGGGCTAGGAGGGTCATAAATTTCATCTGGTTAGTATGGATGTAATAACTTGGGGAAAGGAGTATGGTGGTTGGGGTTTATTGGATCTAAATTTTTTTGGTTGGGATCTTCTGACCAAGATTTTATGGAGAGCACTAAGTGGTAACGATATTTGGCAGGACATCATAAACGAGAAATATCTAAATGATATGTCATTGTTGGGATGGTTTAGACGTGAGGATGTTTCTATGAGGAAAGGATCATACATTTGGAATGGATTTTTAAAAATAAGGAGTTGGATTTTTAGCAACATGCATTGGTCCTTTGGTAATGGAGGTAAGATCTTAGTTGAGTTTGACACTATATGAGGTATGTTGGATAAACATATCTTCTTATGTGGGGTTTAGAAGCCATGCATGCAAAGGGTATTTACTTCTTGGCACCTACTTATGAGGGTTTTGATATTATGCATTCCCGTCAAGGAAATAGGTGACAAAGATTGGTCTTGAAGGTTTCAATGTTGTTTGGTAGAATCAATATATTTCTAATTTAAAGACGTCAGGCATTTTTATGGGTGATAGTGAAGATATTTTGTGTTAGAATTGTTATTTACATGATGGAAATTTTATGGTATCAGAATTATATAAAGACATATCTTGTACTATACAAGGTTCTATATATCAATGTTGGTACAAGGGGGTGTGGTGTTGGAAAATTCCTTTGAATATTATTATTTTTGGTTGTCTTGCATGGAAGAATTACATCCTCACTTGGGAAAATATTTTTAAAAGAGGTATCAATGATTCAGGATGGTGTTATTTCTGTAGGGACTTGTAAGAGAATGCCCTTCATTTATTCTTGCAGTGCCCCTTTGTTGTTGTGATGTGGCTACAAGTTCTGCAGGGTTTCCTGTTGTCTTCAGGTTGGGTCTTCTCCTCGTTAGAGACATGTTTTAAATGTAAGTTTAGTAGGTGGGGGAATCATATGACATTACCATTGTTCATAACCTAGGAATTATGCTAGGCGAGGAACACAATTATTTTTGAAGGATTCCCTTTTGACATTGCTATAATCTCTAATAACATACAAGCTCATTTCGATGAAGGAGATTTGATGAAAAAATTGGCTAAGGATCCCAAGATCCTTAAGAATTTTCACCAGGTCATGTATCCAGCAGGATATTTTGATGGTGCTACTCAACATGGGTGATGTGGTTATGGGATTGTGATTTTGATCAACTCAAATATGCAGCTTCAAGTTTTTTGGTTTGGTGGAGGGGGCACAAATACTAGAGCAGGGATTATTTCTCTATAGGGGTTGCTATATATGTCTAAGAATATCAATCTGGAGCGGATTTCCATCTATGGAGATTCAAGGTTCATTATTGAATGGGCATCTATAAGAGTTAATCTATACTCCCCCAACTTGGAAAATTGGAATTTACACATTGAGAAGATAAAGCAATCTTTTACAAACAATTTTTTTCAACATATGTACATGGAGTTAAATGTCGTGGCAGGTGTGATGTCAAAGAAAGTTTTGATGTTTCTCCAAGGGATTTTCACCACATATTTAGATATATTGGGGATATGTAGGACGAACGCTTGTTGCCTATTTTCTATGATGGATTTTTTTATTACTCTTTTATGAGTTTTTTATCTTAAGGATGGACGTTTCTATAGTTTTTGTTGTAAATGAACTCTTATTTGAGCATATTGTTGGGTATTAGGCTTGCATAGGCAAGGTATTGAGGTCTAGAGGCATAGTTGCATATGATGATTATTTTTGGTATATGTAATGGATTGTTCATATTAATGTGATTTCCAACGTTTTTTCTTTCCTAAAAGAAAAGAGAAAGAAAAGAGTTTATAATGTTTAATCTTACTATCTTACCAGTTGAGTCATTAGAGGTGCTTCTTAGTATCTCATTAGAGGTGTTTCTAATGTATCTATTTTTTTAATTACATTTTAGGTCATAGATTGAGTTTGAAAGTTGTTCGGTGTACCCACGAACATGGGTTCAAATTCCACATCTGACATTTCCTCTACTATGCTTTTTTTCGGTGTTTGACTTCTTCCAAGTCAGGATGGCCAAATGGCCCGAGGAGCCTGACTCAAAGTTGTGGTTCTCAGTTGAGGGCGCGAGTTCAAATCCCAAGTCCTTTGTGATTTGTGGGAAATTCCAGGGCCAAAGTGCATCTGAGGGAATTTGGTCTAGTGGCATGATTCTCGCTTAGGGTGCGAGAGGTCCCGAGTTGAATTCTCAGAATGCCCCATAATTATTGATAGAGATTTTGATAGGGTTGATTGGTAATTACAATAGAGATTTTTATAGGGCTGATTGGTTTAACCTTAATTAAACTATTCTTGAGTTCAATTCTCTGAATGCCCCGTAATTACGATAGAGATTTTTATAGGGTTGATTGGTTTAACCTTAATTAAACTATTCTTGAGTTCAATTCTTGGAATGCCCCGTAATTATTGATAGAGATTTTGATAGGGCTGATTGGTTTAACCTTAATTAAACTTTTCTTGAGTGGGAGGGTTTTAGTTTGGCACAACTTCGCCTAGCTGAGATGCTCGTCAGCCTTAATAGAGCTCTGTTGTTTCAAATTTACATAGAGCATGAGCTTATTCATTGCCAATTTACATGGAGCATGATATTAGTCCAATCTATGTCGATATAGCATGATCTTAGTTCAATCTATGTTAATAAAGTTGACATAGAGTTCTGTTTTAACCTGTTGTTGCCAATTTACATAGAGCATGAGCTTAGTCTAACCTATTGTTGCCAATTTACATAGAGCATGATCTTAGTCATTGCCAATTTATATAGAGCATGAGCTTAGTCCAATCTATGTCAATAGAACTCTGTTTGCATGAGCTTAGTTCAATATATGTCAATAGAACTTTTTTTTAACCTGTTGTTGAAAATTTACATAGAGCATGAGCTTAGTCCAACTTGTTGTTGCCAATTTGATTAGTCCAATCTATGCCAATAGAGCTTTGTTTTAACTTGTTGTTTCCAATTTACATAGAGCATGAGCTTAGTCCAAGCTATTGTTACCAATTTACATAGAGCATGAGCTTAGTCCAACTTGTTGTTGCCAATTTACATAAAGCATGAGCTTAGTCATTTCCAATTTACATAGAGCATGAGCTTAGTATATTATATTCCAATAGAAATCTATTTTAACCTATTGTTGCTAATTTACATAGAGCATGAGCTCAGTCCAGCCTGTTGTCACAAATTTTCTTAGTCCAATCTATGCCAATAGAGCTCTGTTTTAACCTGTTGTTGTCAATTTACATAGAGCATGAGCTTAGTTCAATTAATATTGTTGCCAATTTACATAAAGCCTAAGCTTGGTCCAATCTATGCCAATTTACATAGAGCATGAGCTTAGTCCAATCTATGAATCTATATAGTTGCCAATTTACATAGAGCATGAGCTTAGTCCAATCTATGTAATCGTATCAATTTGGCACCAAACTAGTATTTGTCTCACCATAGTGTATAGAAGGAATGATAAACTAGAAATTTCACTAGATGTTGCAAAAGAAACATTGTAACACAGTAGTGTAGGAAAGAGTAGCATTAAATTGTTAAAGCACCACCAGATGTTACCAAAGGGTATAAGTAGAATTTTGGATAAAGAGGGGGTCTCAGAATTGCGCCATTAACATGACAGGAGTATCTACAATATCAGGTTCGCTCTTTTTGGTTATTTATTATAGTTGCCAAAGAATGCACTGTAGAGATAGAAAAGATCTCTATCCTTAGCAATTATTGACCAGAATACCCTCATTTGGTCTTTTGTTGAAACATCCATATGTATTTGCATCATAAACACTTGTGTTTGAAGTATTTTCCTACTTGAATGGTTGGAATTTATCCACACCCTATTTTTATATGCCAAATTTATTTGGGATTCAATATTTCTTGCAATTGATATATCTCTCTTGGGTTCCATTCAAATCCATTTACATTGTTCCCTAATTTAAACTCTAGCAAACATTTGTATCATTCTATTTATGATCAATCTGTGGGCGAGCTGATTTTGGATAAATTATAAGAAGATCAAGCTGAAGCCAAAATATTAAACTTTTGAACTCAAGGATTTTGAAAAACTCAAATTACCATACTCTACCACAAGTATGGTAAATTTGAATAATGAAGATCAATACATTTGGTCTTTGAATGCTAGAAAGTGTTAGCCCCCCTATGAAATTTTTGACAAGCAAATAGGGGGCTAAATCATTGTTGAGTCTTCAAGGAATGCATTTCCTCTGAAAACACAGTCTCCTTGAAGCCTCCATGTGTCTTTTATCCTTTGATAAATTTCCCTCTGCTGATTCCTATTTAAAAACCCCTATGTTTGTGAAGAAATGCCCAAAGGCCCCTTTTTCCCTCTCATTTTCCCCCACTTAGCTTCTATTTTGTTTCCCCTTCTATTTCCCTTCTTACCCTTCATTTCCCCCTAAAATCTCCTTTAAATTTCCCCCCTAGCCTTTGTTGACCTTCTTCCCCCTTTATCTCTCTATCGTTACCCTTCCCAACCTTCAAAATCCATTAAAATGGGCTAAAACACACTTTCCGACCATGTAATAGGTCTTAGCCCCTTTCCCGCAAACCACTTCCCCACGTGTGCCCCGGCGCTGGGACCAAGCGCTCAAGTCCCAGGCGCTAATCGCAATCGTAAGACCGGCCGGGCGCGTTTCCTGTGTAACATTGAAAACCCTCGATGCGATTGAGTTATCATGTTAAGGCCTCCGCTTCGTTCTGCACCGTTGATCTGTATCGATCGAACGGCAGAGCATGTCATGACCGCGTCGCAATCGCGATACGCCTCTCAGAATAGATGCTTCGTCGCAACATGCAACTCCTCCTGGGTCACGATCCCAGACTAAACTTCTCCTTAGTTGATCCCCACTTTGATCAGACGGTCCTTAATAAAAAATCGCAAATCCCCTCCGATCGCAATCGCAAGTCACGTTGGTGCCGCCCCGATTGAAATACCCCGATTACATCCTGTCCGTTCGTTTGATGCACGATCCAACCGCTCAGTGCTGATCGCATCATCGCCCATCACCCCTCCCGTTCTCCCTCCAATTACATCCCCGCCGTTGATCTGGACCCGAGATCAACGGTTATCGCTCAATCGCTTCTCCATTCTCAATCGCAATCGGAACTTTCAAAGGGTGCGTTGCGATTGCCACCCGCTCCAAACTCCGATTGCGATTGGCCTATTTCATCTCCGCCGTCCGTTTCCTCCCGGATCTGATGGCTCAGGTTTAATCGCCCTCTGCCACGTTGGGTCCCACTCCTACATTCGTTTCCGTTGCATTTCATGTGTTTTTCATGTTACGCCCATTTTATGTATTGTCCCACCGCTCAATCTCCACCGTTGATCTTTGTCCCCAGACCTGAATCTAACGGTCTGCGCTGCATATTATCCCAAAACCCTCTTACTCATAAGGTCTCACCGTTTCATTACATTCTGTTAGCATTATAATAAAGCCACCATTTCTCCACCACTTTGCATTCTTTCCATTGTTTCTCCGTTGTTCCGCCACCATTCCTCCGCCTCCATAGCATTTCTCCACCACTGCCCGGGCTCTGTGATAAGTTTATTTCATCATGCAGGTAGTACAGAGAGGCCATTCCTACTGGACAGCGAAGCAGCAGAGCGCACCAGCAAGCCATAACTGCGCCACCTAACAGCAGAGCTCCTTTTCCTTCTGAGGTACACCTTCCTACAGTGCCTCCATATCTCCTCGGGCCCTGAAAAGATTAATTGCGCTGTCCGAAATCCATTTAAGACAGTCAGACAGCAGTTAGGAAGTATGGAGCGACCTGCAGATCTTTCAACCAGTTCATTTATTCCAGAAGGCCAGTGCAAAGCTCCAAGCACCAGAAAGGACTTAAAGAACATATCAGAGGTCAATTCCCAGCCTGACAGAGCCCCCAAACAGTCTGCAGAGTACTCAGAGCACCGCATAAAGCCATCGAGCAGTATGGGCGTGAACACTTCTGCCATCCTGACTTAATGAATCTCATTTAATGGTTCTTCTGCCTCTGTTTCTTCCTCTTCTCCTATAAAAAATCCCCGAGAACATAATGTAAAGGTTGTTGTTGCCTTGCTGGGCATTTTTCTGTTAGAGGGATTCATTTTACTGTTAGAATAGTCTTGGGAGGGAATAGCAAAGTAGTTGTATGTAATAGGCTGGGAGGAGAAGTCTGGACTGTAACAGCCATTGAGCTTATTGTACATGACTAGTTTTGCATCAATTAATCAAAGCACATTTCACAGGATCCTGGTCTATTGCTATTGGTGATGTTCTTCTTTACTATGTTTATTACATTTCCATATTGTTTCATGTTCTTCTGGTAGGCATCAGAATAATGGTATAGGATTCACCCTTGTTAGGTGCCCTATGCTGTCTGCTCTCCCTACCTTTATGTTTTCTGCTCTATGTGCTATCTAAGAGTTGGTTTCAGTTGATTTAACCAGCGCAGCGGATGTTATTGCCTGCTGGCTGATGTATGAATTGGTTGAATCAATTCTTAGATGTTCTTGCTGGGTTTAAGCTGGAAGGTTTGGGAACACTGGGGATAAGTGTCAGCCCTGTCCACTAGGATCCTTGCACGACTAGCTGGCCCTTCTAAGATCCCTTCTGTACAACTTATCTCTGTTTCGCCCTTGGAGTTGCTAAAGCAGACCTAGAGTTAAATGACCTCTGGTCTGATCTGTAAGCAGCCCCTTTGTCTCTTTGAGAGCTGCCTTTGAGTATGTCCAAGCAGGTCTGGAGTTAAATGACCTCTGACCTGATCTATAGACAGAAATTGGGTTGTTCTCCTGCTTTCACTTTCCTTCCTTAATGTTCCATCCCACCGTCTAATATAAAAGATCCTTTAGTATTAGATGAATTTCCCTTTGAAAGCCTTGGCTAGTGGATTCAAGTAATTTCCTTTCATGACTCCATAGCCCAATGGATGGCACGGTTTTGGCCCATCCTCTTTGCTGAAGCAGCCTGCTGTTTTGTCCCTTTCTTTTCATTGTTTTCCCAGTCCATGATCTCCCAACCAACCCAGCAACCTTTCAACCAAACTATTTAAAACCCCCCTCTGTGCTTCATAACTAGCCTAACATCTCATATTGAGCCTCAAAGATATATCATTCTTTGTTTTATTGGAGAGATCCCTCTCCGGGCCCAGGAGGGCTAGATCCTAGGGCCCCAAAGTGGTTTGATGTTGTCTCATCTTTTGGTATTGCCAAATCTGCCAAAACATGGGAACCCCAACATAATGGCGACTCCGCTGGGGAAAATATGAGAGTCAAGAACTGCTAACATTTGGTCTATTTCCCATTGTCGTCACCAAACATAATGGCGACTCCGCTAGGGAACAGATCAGTCAGCTTCGATTTGGCAAACCACTGTGGTGGACAGTAAGTTGTAAATCATCCACCTGACGACTCCACAATTCCTGAATGATAAAAATACCCCACAGGTGATCAGCAGGCCACTGATTATCTTGGTTTCATAAGACTCCACTGGGAGACCATGTCACGGTACAACATCATCCATGCCGAAGATCCAGTCACTTCGCTAATAGAGGACTCTGAACAATGTGCAGAGATAGATCCAAGCCTCGTAGCAGAGTTTCGAAGTGGGGTAGCGAGTGTACTGGCAGAAATTGAATGGGAGGACCTTCCAAAGACTGTCCCTATTGGCTCAGCACTCAATCATCTACCTGAGCTTAAGAAGATGTTTCTTGATTTGGTGATTGACAGATATGAAGCTGAGCTCGAACTTTTAAACTCACAAGAGATATCATACGAGTTCAGAGACCCCAGAGAATTTTTGGAAAGTCTCCCTCCCCCTAAAAGAGAAGAAATTCCACTGCTCTTCGAAATACAAGTAGAAGATGATTCGGCTCCCAAGAGCCACCTTGAAGATGTAGTGGAAGAAGCAACAGTCAAAGCTGCCCAGGAAGAAGATAGCCTACCAACCATGGCAGGCCAGAAAGAAGAAAGCATACATCAAGTGTTTGTTGATCCTGTGGCAGAATACATGGAGGCCCTGATTTGCTCAGATATTCCAGCGCTGATCTTTAGCATGGGCCAGATTCATCAGGAATGGTCACTACTGATGGTGACCACAGTTTTGAAGAACCACAAGCAGAGCACCCTGTGGTTATCTCTGACAGGCAGCCAATGCTCATATCCTTTTTCACTACTACTTGACTGGCTGTATTGGCTTTATCACATCACCTAGAACATCAGAGATTTCCAGTTAGATTAGGGTAGGTAGGAAGCTCAATAAAGCTCAGCCTATGAGCATGTAGTTAGTTGTTTAAATTTCTGTCTTAGAATGTAGAGAAGAAACCTGCTAGACAGTCTAATCCTAGCAGGTAGTAGTGTAGGTAGAGAAGCATATGAGACCAACAGTCTAATCTGGTCTCATGGAGTAATAAGGGTAGAAGTAGAATAGGTTTGTTTTTTTCTGTTTGAAAAATTAATGATGTAAAGGGTCTGCAAATCCAAATGCACCCAAGAAGAAAAAATGATAGGACTATAGTGTGGGTAGGTAGTTGTGTGGGAGAATGTTTCTGCTGATATGTTGTCTTCACAGTTTGTGGCAGCTGATCAGAGAAGAGATGGATGGTTCACGCAGCAGGCACCTGGCCTACACCAAGAGATCAATTTCTGAATTCTTGACTCCTTCAAGAAGAAGCCATCCCCATGTGGAGCCACTGTTAGCCCCCCTATGAAATTTTTGACAAGCAAATAGGGGGCTAAATCATTGTTGAGTCTTCAAGGAATGCATTTCCTCTTAAAACACAGTCTCCTTGAAGCCTCCATGTGTCTTTTATCCTTTGATAAATTCCCCTCTGTTGATTCCTATTTAAAAACCCCTCTGTTTGTGAAGAAATGCCCAAAGGCCCCTTTTTCCCTCTCATTTTCCCCCACTTAGCTTCTATTTTGTTTCCCCTTCTATTTCCCTTCTTACCCTTCATTTCCCCCTAAAATCTCCTTTAAATTTCCCCCCTAGCCTTTGTTGACCTTCTTCCCCCTTTATCTCTCTATCGTTACCCTTCCCAACCTTCAAAATCCATTAAAATGGGCTAAAACACACTTTCCGACCATGTAATAGGTCTTAGCCCCTTTCCCGCAAACCACTTCCCCACGTGTGCCCCGGCGCTGGGACCAAGCGCTCAAGTCCCAGGCGCTAATCGCAATCGTAAGACCGGCCGGGCGCGTTTCCTGTGTAACATTGAAAACCCCCGATGCGATTGAGTTATCATGTTAAGGCCTCCGCTTCGTTCTGCACCGTTGATCTGTATCGATCGAACGGCGGAGCGCTAATCGCAGCCCCCCGCCTGATCGCAATCGCAATGCGCTGCGTGCACCCTCCGATTGATCGCAAGCCTTCTGCTCCTCCCTCTAATTGCGATCCCCCGATCGCTTCTCCACCGTTGATCCCCCCGCCTGATCCGACGGTCCCCCGCCAATCGCAAATCCCCTCCGATCGCAATCGCAAGTCACGTTGGTGCCGCCCGATTGAAATACCCCGATTACATCCTCGGGTCCGCTTGTTTGATGCACGATCCACCGCCGCGCCGATCGCATCATCGCCCATCACCTCCCGTTCTCCCTCCACCATCCCCGGGCCAAGTGATCTGACCCGAGATCACCCAAGTATCGCTCAATCGCTTCTCCATTCTCAATCGCAATCGGAACTTTCAAAGGGTGCGTTGCGATTGCCACCCGCTCCAAACTCCGATTGCGATTGGCCTATTTCATCTCCGCCGTCCGTTTCCTCCCGGATCTGACGGCTCAGGTTTAATCGCCCTCCGCCACGTTGGGTCCCACTCCTACATTCGTTTCCGTTGCATTTCATGTGTTTTTCATGTTACGCCCATTTTATGTATTGTCCCACCGCTCAATCTCCACCGTTGATCTTTGTCCCCAGACCTGAATCTAACGGTATGCGCTGCATATTATCCCAAAACCCTATTACTCATAAGGTCTCATCGTTTCATTGCATTCTGTTAGCATTATAATAAAGCCACCATTTCTCCACCACTTTGCATTCTTTCCATTGTTTCTCCGCTGTTCCGCCACCATTCCTCTGCCTCCATAGCATTTCTCCACCACTGCCCGGGCTCTGTGATAAGTTTATTTCATCATGCAGGTAGTACAGAGAGGCCATTCCTACTGGCCAGCGAAGCAGCAGAGCGCACCAGCAAGCCATAACTGCGCCACCTAACAGCAGAGCTCCTTTTCCTTCTAAGGTACACCTTCCTACAGTGCCTCCATATCTCCTCGGGCCCTTAAAAGATTAATTGCGCTGTCCGAAATCCATTTAAGGCAGTCAGACAGCAGTTAGGAAGTATGGAGCGACCTGCAGATCTTTCAACCAGTTCATTTATTCCAGAAGGCCAGCGCAAAGCTCCAAGCACCAGAAAGGACTTAAAGAACATATCAGAGGTCAATTCCCAGCCTGACAGAGCCCCCAAACAGTCTGTAGAGTACTCAGAGCGCCGCATAAAGCCATTGAGCAGTATGGGCGTGAACACTTCCGCCATCCTGACTTAATGAATCTCATTTAATGGTTCTTCTACCTCTGTTTCTTCCTCTTCTCCTATAAAAAATCCCCAAGAACATAATGTAAAGGTTGTTGTTGCCTTGCTGGGCATTTTGCTGTTAGAGGGATTCATTTGACTGTTAGAATAGTCTTGGGAGGGAATAGCAAAGTAGTTGTATGTAATAGGCTGGGAGGAGAAGTCTGGACTGTAACAGCCATTGAGCTTATTGTACATGACTGGTTTTGCATCAATTAATCAAAGCACATTTCACAGGATCCTGGTCTATTGCTATTGGTGATGTTCTTCTTAACTCTGTTTATTTCATTTACATGCTGTTTCACGTTCTTCTGGTAGGCAACAGAAGTATAACATAGGATTCACCCTTGTTAGGTGCCCTATGTTTCCTGCTCTCCCTACCTTTATGTTTTCTGCTCTATGTGCTATCTAAGAGTTGGTTTCAGTTGATTTAACCAGCGCAGCGGATGTTATTGCCTGCTGGCTGATGTATGAATTGGTTGAATCAATTCTTAGATGTTCTTGCTGGGTTTAAGCTGGAAGGTTTGGGAACACTGGGGATAAGTGTCAGCCCTGTCCACTAGGATCCTTGCGCGACTAGCTGGCCCTTCTAAGATCCCTTCTGTACAACTTATCTCTGTTTCGCCCTTGGAGTTGCTAAAGCAGACCTAGAGTTAAATGACCTCTGGTCTGATCTGTAAGCAGCCCCTTTGTCTCTTTGAGAGCTACCTTTGAGTATGTCCAAGCAGGTCTGGAGTTAAATGACCTCTGACCTGATCTATAGACAGAAATTGGGTTGTTCTCCTGCTTTCACTTTCCTTCCTTAATGTTCCATCCCACCGTCTAATATAAAAGATCCTTTAGTATTAGATGACTTGCCCTTTGAAAGCCTTGGCTAGTGGATGCAAGTAATTTCCTTTCATGACTCCATAGCCCAATGGATGGCACGGTTTTGGCCCATCCTCTTTGCTGAAGCAGCCTGCTGTTTTGTCCCTTTCTTTTCATTGCTTTCCCAGTCCATGATCTCCCAACCAACCCAGCAACCTTTCAACCAAATTATTTAAAACCCCCCTCTGTGCTTCATAACTAGCCTAACATCTCATATTGAGCCTCAAAGATATATCATTCTTTGTTTTATTGGAGAGATCCCTCTCCGGGCCCAGGAGGGCTAGATCCTAGGGCCCCAAAGTGGTTTGATGTTGTCTCATCTTTTGGTATTGCCAAATCTGCCAAAACATGGGAACCCCAACAGAAAGGACTAGGAGCCTAGATTAGGATACCAAATCTCTTTTAATTGATGATATCAACAACCCACGAACAACTAATTAAAGTTTCTTTGGAAACCAAATCCCTTTTAATTGATCTTATCAACAACCCACTAACAAGTAATTAAAGTTTCTTTGGAAATTCAAATGTATGTCCAAATAAAAATCTTCAAGAGTTCACTTTTAACTAATAAAGTTTTAACATAGAACATCCTCCAAAAAATATACTAATTAGTTAGGTCATGCTCCTTGGTTCTAATTTTCTTTTCAAAACACTCCATGAAAAATTAAAGGTTACTTCAAAATTGTTGAATAAATTTAAGATAAACACTTCTTTGAAAATTTTGATAACATTTGTAAAGGTGGACTTTAATACTTTCTCAACCTCTACCTTTTTTGAAAAATATTTATATTACTTAAAAAATTTCAGTGTTTGATGAAATTGAATTTAAATTTTATTATAAAACTTAATTTATAATTAAATTTGGAATTTGGAATTCAAATCAAAATAAATCAATCATATATATTGTATTTAGCTAAAACTTTATTTCAAAAATAATTATAATTCCAAATTGAATAAAACAAATTTGAAATGATAAAATTGAAGGTATTCAAATTTAAATTACCCTTAATAAATATAGATGACACTTAAAACAGAAATTATAAGAGGAAGACAAAGGAATATTCATATAAAAATTGCAAAAACTCTTGTGTGGTGTGAATTCATGTCTCTTATTCTTTGCATTTACTATTCTATCTGCAATTGATATTTATCATTAGAAGAATAAATTGTTTTAAAAGATTTCTAATGCAATATAAGAATAGGGGTGAAAGTGACTGTAACAACATATAACAGTTGTAAATTAACAACACCAATGTACATTTCAATTTATTACTAGAACCATAATCAATCACATAAGAAATCAAACACCAATGTACCTTTCAATTTATTACTAGAATCATAATCAATCACATAAGAAATCAAATACAATATTTATAATGAGAAGGAAGTAGAATATTAGGAGGGAAACCCACTATTAAAAATGCACAATACTAATCTTTAAATCAAGCTAGAAGATCTAGATGTATAATTTTGACTACTCAACTCTAAGTACTTAGATCATCAATCAATGTGTAATTATAATTTCATATGACTATGTCTATTTATAGTCCAAATTCATTCCACAATTTTAATTGGTAAAATCAAAATATTATACATTATATGAATGGTTACTTTACACAATAGATATGAACATTTGTTTAAGAAATCTAATGCCATGAAATTAAAATGAATAAATGAAATTCACATGTTAAACTCACATTAAAATATGAACACACATTATTAGCTATTTAAATAAAAGAATACATATAAATACTTTTATAAAATTAACAATATTTTATTATATATACATTAATGTTTAGCTATTTAAATAAAAAATATATATAAATAATTTTATAAAATTAACAATATTTTATTATATATACATTAATGTCTCAAATATAAATATATTATATATTAACAATGTATAAATATATTATACATTTCATATTTAAATATATGAAATGTTGTAGAGTAATTATGATGATAAATACATTTATTATTATTATGAAAATGGTGTATAATATTTAAATAAAATTTTATTTAAATATTATACACCATTTTCATAATAATAATAAATGTATTTATCATCATAATTACTCTACAACATTTCATCTATTCTATTTTTTTCCTTTTGTGCCTCGACATGGTTGTGGGACGGTTGTAGGATGGAAACCAGAGCCCCCACCTCGACCAGACCTCATTACAGGTGCTATGGATGCTCACCACTACGACTAAATCCCACCTCACAACGCTCAACACAATGGAGATAAAATCGAAATGATAGATGACTTGAAGGGGAAGCTCCTTGCGTCTGCTTCCCCTAGAATCTGAACCTCGTACCCTGTATGACGTCCCTCTTGCATGTCCCTAGCTTCAAACATTCCCATCAACCCGACGCGATCTTCAAACCCGAACTGGAATCCTTCACACGCAGTTGCATTAAACCAGGGAGGGGGGGCGATTATATGGCAAGTGGGGGGGGGGGATTATATGGCAAGTGACTCGCTCATGGGAGCCACTTGTCCCCTCACATGCGAGCCAACGATCGTTCTAACACCCGCGTCTGAGTTATTCTAAAATTATATTCATATAGCATTCATATAAATATATAATTCTTTTTACTTTTTATACTTTAATACATAATTTATATTGTTGAGTTGGAAGATGTTGAAATTATTTGCATAATCATATTATTTAAATGGTTGGTAAATGTTGAAATTATTTGGGAGAATGATTGTCATCATTAAGACTTATCCTTACCATAAGAAGAAATGTATCAAAATAACTATATGATTGGAATATCTTTAAACTTTATTGCATAGTCAAATTATCTACTAGGTAGGTGGATTAGATAAACCTAAGTGAGGTGTAAAATTTTCTATATATACTTCGCACTTGTGCAAACTGAGGGAAGAATTGAGTGCAATCACATTTGGAAGAAGGGTATAAATATAAATTTAGGAAAAGGTACATCGATCACTATATATAGTAAATGATTTTCAATTTCCAAAATATCAAACATCTAAAATTACTCTATAATAATGAATAGAATATTTATGCAATAAATTTATAAAAATATGAGTACAATTAATAGGATATTCTTGCAATAAATTTATTTATTGGCATTTATAGTGCAGACTGAAGGCATAATTGGGTGCAATCACATTTGGAAGAAGGGTATAAATATAAAATCATACTTTAAATATTGTGTGTAACTATTTCTTGATTGATTGATATTTATAATGAAATTAAGAAAAAGGTAAATCAATCACTACATATAGTAAATGATTTTCACTTTCCAAAATATCAAACATCTCAAATTACTCTATAATAATGAATAGAATATTTATGCAATAAATTTATAAAATTACTAGTACAATAAATAGATTATTCTTGATGAATAGAATATTTATGCAATAAATTTATAAAAGTATGAGTACAATTAATAGAATATTCTTGCAATAAATTTATTGATTGGCATTTATAGTGCAGATTGAAGGTATAATTGGGTGCAATCACATTTGGAAGAAGGGTATAAATATAAAATCGTACTTTCAATATCGCTTGTAACTATTTCTTAATCAATTGATATTTATAATGAAATTCAAAAAAGGGAACATCAATCACTATATATAGTAAGTGATTTTCACTTTCCAAAATATCAAACATCTCACATTACTTTATGATAATAAATAGAATATTTATGCAATAAATTTATAAAATTTTGAGTACAATTAATAGAATATTCTTGCAATAAATTTGTTTATTGGCATTTAAAGTGCAATCACATTTGGAAGAAGGGTATAAATATAAAATCATATGATTGGAATCTTCATTTACATATTGCCTGTAATTATCTCTTGATTGATTGAAATTTATAATGAAATTTAGAAAAAGGTACATCAATCTCACTATATATAATAAATGATTTTCGCTTTCCAAAATATCAAACATCTGAAATTACTCTATAATAAGGAATAGAATATGTATGCATTAAATTTATAAATTTATGATTACAATTAATAGATTATTCTTGCAATAAATTTATTTATTGCCATTTATAATAAATATCAAACAATATCCCATTTCCATTTTGGGTGAAATTCTATAAATGGAAGAAGCATATGAATGTAAAACTATCTTCATTTCCATATTTGTGTAACTATCTCTTGATTAATTGGAATTTATAATGAAATTCAGAAAATAATAGAACAAACACTATATATAGTAAATGATCTTCATTTTCCAAACTATCAAACATCTCACATTACTGTATAATAATGTATAAAATATTTATGCAATAAATTTATAAAATTATTATTACAATTCATAGAATATTCTTGCAATAAATTTATAGAATTATGATTACAGCATTCTAACCATTAAAATCCAAAACAATATTTATTGTACATCATAAAATCCCATCTTTAAATATTAAGAGGGAATCTATGTTGGAAAATCTTATAGAATCTCCCAATTTGGAATAATGTAAGTGATTTTTGTCTTCCTTTGCAACATCTAGTGCGAATGCTAGTTATAAATAACATGAATATATCTAATGTTAACACTTAATTGATGATTATGTCAGGATTCTTTTTGAATTTGTCCCTTGTTGTGTGTTTCATTCGTTTTCCACATCCGATGCAATTGCTAGTTATAAATAACATGAATATATCTAATGTTAACACTTAATTGATAATAATTCACATAAACTTGTTTTTCTTATAATTTAATATTTTTTTGCTTTAATTATAAATAATTATATTTTGACAAGATATACATAATCATATTATATTTCACTATTCATTATATTTCTTCAAACTAAACTAGGATACAATACTTGTTATTTTTCAAAATCAATAAAAATATTAAACAAAAATTGAGAAATAGTATAACATTTAGATTAGATATTATTAAAATCTCATGGCAAAAATGATTAGTTTCAAGCTTTAATTGTTAATCAAGTTGTCTACCTAGTAGGTAGATGTTGAAATTGTTTAGGAAAATGGTTGAAGTCAATCTTAATTAGAGGTAGAGGGGTTAAAAAAATAAAACCATATGATGATATCTCCATTTCAATATTGAGTGCAACTCTCAATATGGAAGAAAGGGTATACATGAAAAATCATATTGTAATCTTAATTTATAATGAAATTCAGAAAAGGTGCAACAAATACTATATATAATAAAATTAATGATTTTTTTTTTTTTGAAAATATCAAACAATATCTCATTTCTAGGCGGAAGAAGAGTATAAATGTAAAATCATACTATTGGAATCTTGATTTCCAGATTGGGTGTAACTATCTCTTGATTGATTGAAATTTATAATGAAATTCAGAAAAAGGTACAATAAGTAAATGATTTTCACTTTCCAATGAACATCTCACACTAGGGGAGAGGGGTCAGTCATTGGACATCTCAGCAATGACTGGCCCCCATGCCACGTAGGAACAAGCCACCTCATGTACAACAAGTGTCGATAACGTGGGCAAGAGTGTGGCAGGTACTATCGACCAGTCAAACCGGTCATCAACCTTCTCCACTGGTCGTCTCCTGCCATTTAATGGAGGCTTCTCCATGAAGCTTCGTTTTTTTCTCCGAGTCTGCTTGCTCTTCGTTTCTGGCTTCGACTGTTGCACAGAGGAGCATCGATGCCTGATGCTTCCGCCACTACCCTCCGCGTGCTTCATCCCTCGTTATGGCACCTGTGCCCTCCTGGCTCGAGCTCTCCTAGTCCTAGTTCGATCGCGGCGGCATATAAATCTTGTTATCCCTTGGATCTGTGGTTGTTATGCCTCGATTCTGTGTTTGTTAAACCTCAGCTCTATGGTGGTTATACCTTGGCGCTGTGGTGGTTATACCTCGACTCTGTGTGGTTATACCTCGGCTCTTTGGTGGCTATGCTCGGCTCTGTGTTGCTTATACTAAGCTTTGTCATTGTTATACCTTGGCTCTGTCGTTGTTATACTCGGCTCTGTGGTGGTTTTAATCATCTATGTGGTGGTTATACTCGGCTCTGTGGTGGTCATACCTCGGCTCTGTCGTCGTCATACCTCGGCTCTCTGGTGGTTTGAATCAGCGCTGTGGTGGTTATACTCAGCTCTATGGTGGTCATACCTCGGCTCTGTGGTGGTCATACCTCGGCTCTGTGGTGGTCATACCTCGGCTATGTGGTGGTCATACCTCGGCCCTGTGGTGGTTTTACCTCAGCTCTTTGGTGGTTTTATTCGGCTTTGTGGTGGTTTTACTCGTCTCAGCCCTGTGGTGGTTGTAACTCAGCTCTGTGGTGGTTTTACTTGGCTCTGTGGTGGTAGCGGTCATACCTTGGCTCTGTGGTGGTTTTACCTGCGTTCAACGCTGCGTGGATTACATGTTTGTATGCTCCGAATTGTGTTTTCAGGTGCGTTTTTCAGGTTTGGATGCTGTGAATTGTGCTTTCAGGTGCATTTCCCTGTTGGTTTTACTTTTTTTTTAGTGTTTTTGCATTTTTTTTTAATGTTTGTGCTCTGTGAATGATTGGGTTTTTGCATTGTTTGCAGGTCAATGTAGAAGCCAAGGACAATGCAGTTGGCTGGCAAGGCAAGGAGGATAATGCAGTTGGAAAGGAGGAAGGCCAAGAGGGAGAGGAATTCGAGGAGAGTAGTCTTAAAGTAGGACTTTGTCCTACCAGTCATATGTATGTGTTTGTAAACACATTTAACTTGAAGGATATGCTCTCTGTTGAGCTTCTTTATTGTGTTTTACTGTGTTTTTAAACACTTGGGTTTTATGTAAATTTTCTGTGTGGTTTTTTGTGTTAATTAAAAGAATCTGAATAAATTGAGATATAGGGTTTAGGGTTTATGGTTTTCTGTAAATGTTTAAAGTAAATTGGTAATTTTTTTATTTTTTGTGTTAATTAAAAGAATCTGTGTAAATTGATATTCTGGGTTTAGGGTTTATGGTTTTCTGTAAATGTTTAAAGTAAATTGTCTGGGTTTTTGCGTTAATTAAAAGAATATGTGTAAATTGAGATTCTGGGTTTAGGGTTTATGGTTTTCTGTAAATGTTTAAAGTAATTTGTCTGGTTTTTTGTGTTAATGATGCCTGAGCTACCCACATTTCTCTAATATCTATGCATATAATAATAATGCACTTCAAGTTTTACCCAAATAATTTTAAATCTGGGCAACCACTAACATGTGCAAGCTTCAAATTTCCCTAGGTGGCAAAACCCACAAAACCCTCTATGCGAGGTTCTCTCCTTCATTTATTCTAAGCAAATTAATCTCGTCCTTATATCCTTAATGTTCATCCTCGGCTTTATATTTTAATGTTCGACCCTTATAACTATAAGCCCAATGGTTAATCTATCTGCCTCACCAATCTTAACTCTGTGGTTAAAACCCAACAAACCACACGACTACTCATATAAATAGATTAACTCCTATCACTCACTTGAGGTTTAACTTCAAACAATAACCATATGTGAAGACCCTCGGGCCCCACAACTCAATATGTACCTGTGCTAACTGTCAAACGGATCCAACGGTCCACCATACATCGCGCTTCAAGACCCAACTGAGCGCTCATCTGACAAATATCGCTCTATGAAAGTTCGCGGAGGATATTCCTCCAAAATCACGTGATGAAAGTGGTTTTCCCAAACTGCTTATTTCCACGCATCCTCCATCTAATGGAATTGCGTTTTTTTCACAAAAACTCCTTACCACTTTTGAATCGCGCGAACCCACTGGTTTTCAGACTCCGGGTTTACTATTCCTTCAAGGTTCCGCTCCACACAAGGTTCTGTTCCAACTCAAGTCCCGATGTTCTTATTTCTTCATTTTGTGGTTCTGCATTCTATCAATGCAAAACCTCATTCACTTTCAAAATGGTGTTGTTCCCTGGTTCCGCCTTCACTCTGTTGGTTTTGCTCCAATTCCAAGTTCAACAGCCCCAGAATTCAACAAATATTTGAATACTGTCTTCAACATTCCATGCCAAATATTTGTTTCAACCAATATGCCAATTTCCCTTGACTGTAATTCCGATTGCTTGATTCCTTCTTCAAATAGGTTTTAAATATATAAATTCGATCTTGCCAATGTTTCCAGATAGATGTATCAAATACAACAGCTGCCTCTCTATTATAATCCAGCAATTTATAATTCGAATTAATCGACCTCAATCATAGAACTTCAATAGACGCGACTTATACACTCTCTCTCAGGAACTCAAACATTCCTCACGCATACAATTCATAAATCAAATTCTCAACACAGGGTTCTACTTTATTTCTACTGCAGGGGTTATTCACACACAATTACTCACAGAGACTCAAACCATTCTCTAATATCGACCATTCAATTATCCGTCTTCCTTTGGTAATATATATGCAAAATTATATTAACCCTTCTATTTCACACAGGGCATCAATTCAACCATTAATGCAGAGTTTACACATACATAATTCAATAAATGGAAACAACATGACTCAACATCGATCCCTTCATATATATATGAAATCAAAATACAAGGACATCCACATACAATCTTCTGGGTTGGCCAGATTTTCAGTTCAATGGCCTTTTCCTCCACTGCTCTGTCTCTGCACAGGGGTGAACCCCTACACTACCTTTCATACTTACATTTATACAGAATGGTGACCTAAATTGATTCAAGTTCTCTAACAGCTTGCCCAAGACTCTTAAACTTCCTAAATCCTAAATTTAGACTCAAACTGAAACTGCTTATCTCTTCATATTATTAATTGATCATCCTCCTCTCATGTTCTCGAATGGTTAGAGAACATTACAATTCCTCACTGTTTTATTCAAAAGACTAATAATTACATGAGAATTTAAATACATAAGACCCCCCTATGTCTAAGAAAATACAAATTATTTCTAGAGCCTAATGCCCCTGCATCAGAATCCCAAGGTTCAAATTGATCATGATCTCCTAATCATGTGTCTTTAATCTCTACCTCCTGGATCCCATACTCTGTTTTGCTAATGTCCAGCAGCTACATCATCCTTCGACTGCATTTCTCCAGGTTTCCATATCTTGTTCTGCAATTTACCCCCAGCTGTACTTTCACAATCTCTTCTTGTCTTTCCTATGCTGAAATCCTTCTGCTTTCTTGTTGTTGTCTGCTGCTTCTGCGACACCTTCACCATTAGTCTTCTGATGCCTTCAATCTCCATGTCCAGCTTATCTTCTATCTGGAAATTACTTGGCCCACTGTTGCTGCTTTCACTTTCTACTGTTGTAGCTGCCTTTTCTTTTGCTGCTGTTACTGCCTCTTTTGCCAAAATTGTTGCTGCCTCTGTGGTTGCCAACATTGTTGTCTTTGCTGTCCCACATGTTACTAACATGTTTACCACTCCTGCAAATGTCACCCCCCATGTTGCAGCCTCCCAAACTTCCATTCTCTCTGCAACATCTTTATTTTTCTCATCATCTTCAAATTTACTCTTAGAAAATAAATCATCATTTAATTTTCCACCTGCAGTAACATACTCATTCAGTATACTAGTAAACATAAGCAAATTTTGCAAACTAGTATCTGTTGCGCCTTCTTTCACATCTTCAGGCATCTTTACTTCAGGGTCCGCCATTTCTTTCTCTTCTTCAAATATTTCCAGTAAACATTGCAGCCATCCCTTCTGTACTTGTTTCACATCCTCAACATGCTGCAATTCAGTTTCAGCATCCTCTTCTTCTTCCTGGAAAATCTTCAGAAATTGCCTCTCATCCCCTTGATGGATTCTGGCAATCCAATCAAGTCCTTTAAGCTCTGTATCCTCATCATGTATCAAAACAGAATTCTGATTCTTCACCACTATGTCAGTTTTTACAATCTACCCCACAACCTGCTCGCCAATCTTCTCTTGGCTATTCAAACAAGCCAATCCTTCTCTGCCACCAACAGTGACAAATTTCTTCATATGAGACATGATTGTCTCATCTTCTTTCTTCTGCAATAGCTCTTATTCTCTCAAGGAAATTCCAAATGATGGATTGCTTCTTGCAATACCTGTAAGCATAAACAAACTGTCAGTGTCAAAACCACAAGACCCAATGGCCTCAATTGATGATTCAATCACCAATTCCTTCCTCAGAAATCCTAAGTCTCCTCCAAGACTCAGGAAGTCTCCACTGTCCTCATTCTCTTGCATCTTCATGTTTTGCAATCCCCAATTTTGACATTGAGGTTCTCCTCTCTGCATTGAATCCCGGGTTTTCAGCATAAGCTCCAGCAACTTAATTTCTTCATTCCATGGATTAAGATTTTCCACAGAAATTTCATCCTCTTCTAATGGACTATCCAATGGAGTCAAATCTTCCCCATCATCAACAAAATATGTATTTACAAAACAATTGTTAAAACCGAAATCACAAGGACTCAGTGCCTTTCATTCTTCTGCTAGCATTTCAGTATGTTGTCCTAAATTTTTTTTCTTCTCTATCAGCACATCAGCATGTTGATTAAATTTTTCCAAAGAATTCTCTGAATAATTCTCAAGACTTCCAACAAGTCTTTCTCCTACATCATCTATCTCCATGATGTTTTCCTACTCACTATGATGAACTCTACCTTCTGCAATCTCTCTTTCATACTCTGAATTATCCAACAAGTATTCCAACAATGCAATTTCTCTCTACCATTGCTGAAGAATTTCATCATCATTTATTATCCCTGCATTCACACACAAACTTTCAGTTTGTAGACCAAGAGCTCCAACAGCCTCAACTGGTGTTTCACATATCAGCTCTTCAAGTTGATCTTCTCCTTCTTCATTCACAAGAATTTCTTCCTGTGCTGCAACAACTTCAATCACAAATGTATCACTGCTTCCTTCATTCAAGGGACATTCTCAAACATTGAATTTTTCTCCAGAGTATTCATCTTCTGAGAGATACTCCTTCATACTTGTGACAACTTCACAAGATTTTTCCTCCTCCTTCTCAACAACAAACTCTAAAGCTTGTTCATCTTCCTGTGATGTACTTGCAAACATACACAACTCTTTAGTTTTAAAACCACAAGAATTTTAAGCCTTGGTTGCTTTCTCAAGCACTTCCTTTTGAACAGATCTTCATTTGGAATCTTCAAATTCCATCCTTGACTCAAGAAATTTGAGTTATTCTTCCTCTGTAGAACCTGTCATCACCTCACAATTGTCAGGTTCAAAAATACAAGTCTTTACATCACCCAGCTGATCTGGACTTGTCAATAACTCAAGAATTCATCAATATTGTCATGTTCAGCAAGACAAGCCTCTTGCTATCTTAAGTCTTCATCATGGCTCACAAGATCTCTTGCAGATCCCCATTCTTCACCTGTGCTCTATTCTGCTTCACAAGCATAAATTTCTTCTTTCAACTCAAATGCTCTAAGTTCTTCTCTCAACAAGGCAATATCCTTTTGCCTCAACTTTAACTGTAATGGTTGCCATTTCACACTCTTCTTCATGAGCCAACCAACTCTCTGGTTTTCCTCTATCATCCTCTCCAGTTTATAAAATTGCTTACTGATCTCAGCTGCCTCTTTCCAAAATTCTGCATCAGTCAACTGCTGCCTCCTGCCATTTGTCCTGGCATCTTCTTTCACTCTTCTGTTGTGGCATCTCTCATAACCTCTACAATCTCTGATATGGCTATCAGTAGCCATTTTCTCCTCCAGGAGTTCTTCACTCACAAGCTGCACTAAGCCTCTACAACAACAAGCTCTCTTGCTGCAACTTACCTCACCAATCCTTTCCTCTGGATCCGACTTTTGGCAAGTATTGGTCCCTTACCTGCTGGAACCTTTTGAGCACTCTCTTTTGCTCTCTCTAGGCTTCACTCTGCAACTTTTATCAAGAACACATCTGTCCTTCTTTCATCCAACCTCTGTTGAGAATTTTCTAGGTTTTGCCACACTTTCTTCTTCACCTTAGAATCCTCTGCTGGACTCTTTTATCACTGATCTCAAAGCTGTGATCTGCCCTTGTTGAGATTCTTCAATTGTCTGCACTCTAAATTCTACAAACAATTCTCCAAACCAGAGTTAAAAACTGCTCATCAACTCACCTTCTCTTGAGACCACTGCAATTTTCCTCTTTATCCAGCCTCTAGCTAAATATCAGGCTCACTTCCTTCACCATCAAAACTTTGTCTTTATCTTTCTGCAACCACAGTTCTGCAATTACAATTTCAAATCAGATTTAAAATTATTTACCTGTAAGATCTCTGCATGATCTTTTCTTCCACTCACTCAGTTCTGCAAATCCTGTTCATTGCAATCCTGTGTATCTTTTCATATCAGATTTCAGAATCTAATCTTCCTTCTTCTCTCATCACTCATTCATATTTTAAAAAAATCCTTTACTTCAAACAGACCTATTCCAGCTCTGGTACCACATGATGCCCGTGCTACCCACATTTCTCTAATATCTATGCATATAATAATAATGCACTTCAAGTTTTACCCAAATAATTTTAAATCTGGGCAACCACTAACATGCGGAAGCTTCAAATTTCCCTAGGTGGAAAAACCCACAAAGCCCTCTATGCGAGGTTCTCTCCTTCATTTATTCTAAGAAAATTAATCTCGTCCTTATATCCTTAATGTTCATCCTCAGCATTATATTTTAATGTTCGACCCTTATAACTATAAGCCCAATGGTTAATCTATCTACCTCACTAATCTTAACTCTGTGGTTAAAACCCAACAAACCACACGGCTACTCATATAAATAGATTAACTCCTATCACTCACTCGAGGTTTAACTTCAAACAATAACCATATGTGAAGACCCTCGGGCACCACAATTCAATACGTACCTGTGCTAACTGTCAAATGGATCCAACAGTCCACCATACGTTGCGCTCCAAGACCCAACTGAGTGCTCATCCAACAAATATCACGCTATGAAAGTGCGCGGAGGATATCCCTCCAAAATCACGCGATGAAAGTGGTTTTCCCAACCCGCTTATTGCCACGCGTCCTCCATCTAATGGAATCACGTTTTTTTCACAAAAAATCCTTACCACTTTTGAATCACGTGGACCCACTGGTTTTCAGACTCCGGGTTGACTATTCCTTCAAGGTTTCGTTCCAACTCAAGTTCCGATGTTCTTATCTCTTCATTCCATGGTTCCACGTTCTATCAACGCAAAACCTCATTCACTTTCACAATGGTGTTGTTCCCAGGTTTCACCTTCATTTGTTGGTTTCGCTCCAATTCCAAGTTCAACAGCCCCAGAATTCAACAAATAATTGAATACTATGTCTTCGACATTCCATGCCAGAGATTTGTTTCAACCAATATGCCAATTTCCCTTGACTGTAATTCCGATTGCTTGATTCCTTATTCACACATGTTTTAAATATATAAATTTTATCTTGCCAATGTTTCCAGATAGATGTATCAAATACAACAACTTCCTCTCTATTATAACCCAACAATTTATAATTCGAATTAATCGACCTCAATCACAGAACTTCAACAGACGCGTCTTATACACTCTCTCTCAGGAACTCAAACATTCCTCACACATACAGTTCATAAATCAAATTCTCAACACAGGGTTCTACTTTATTTCTACTGCAGGGGTTATTCACACATAGTTACTCACAGAGACTCAAACCATTCTATAATATCGACCATTCAGTGATCGGTCTTCCTTTGGTAATATATATGCAAAATTATATTAACCCTTCTGTTTCACACAGGGCATCAATTCAACCATTAACGCAGAGTTTGCACATACATAATTCAATAAATGGAAACAACATGACTCAACATTGATCCCTTCATATATATATGAAATCAAAATACAAGGACATCCACATACAATCTTCTGGGTTGGCCAAATTTTTAGTTCAATGGCCTTTTCCTCCACTGCTCTGTCTCTGCACAGGGGTGACCCCCTACACTACCTTTCATACTTACATTTATATAGAATGGTGACCTAAATCGATTCAATTTCTCTAACAGCTCGCCCAAGACTCTTAAACTTCCTAAATCCTAAATTTAGACTCAAACTGAAACTGCTTATCTCTTCATATTCTTAATTGATCATCCTCCTCTCATGTTCTCGAATGGTTAGAGAACATTACAATTCCTCACTATTTTATTCAAAAGACTAATAATTACATGAGAATTTAAATACATAATACCCCCCTATGTCTAAGAAAATACAAAGTATTTCTAGAGCCTAATGCCCCTACATCAGTTAATTAAAATAAACTGTGTAAATTGAGATTCTGGGTTTGGGGTTTATGGTTTTCTGTAAATGTTTAAAGTAAATTATCTGGTTTTTTGTGTTAATTAAAAGAATATGTGTAAATTGAGATTCCGGGTTTAGGATTTATGGTTTTTTGTAAATTTTTAAAGTAAATTGTCTGGTTTTTTGTGTTAATTAAAATAATCTATGTAAATTGAGATTCCAGGTTTAGGGTTTATGGTTTTCTGTAAATGTTTAAAGTAAATTGCCTAGTTTTTTGTGTTAATTAAAATAATCTGTGTAAATTGAGATTCCAGGTTTAGGGTTTTCTGTAAATGTTTAAAGTAAATTGTTTGGTTTTTCTGTAAATGTTTAAATATTTTTATCCACCACAGAGCTAAGAGCCGAGTTATAACTGTTTTATATTATGTACATGTTTTCTCATACTGTGTTAGTAATGTTGAGGTTTAGGGTAGGGTTTTTGTGTTAATTAGAAGGAATCTTTGTAAATTCAGATACAGGGTTTAGGGTTTATGTCATTTTCTCATACTGTGTTATTAATGTTGAGGTTTAGGGGAGGGTTTTTTGTGTTAATTAGAAGGAATCTCTATAAGTTGAGATACAGGGTTTAGGGGTTTTTTCATTTTCTCATACTGTGTTAGTAATGTTGAGGTTTAGGGTAGAGTTTTTGTGTTAATTAAAAGCAATCTTTGTAAATTGAGATATAGGGTTTAGGGTTTATGGTGTTCTTTAAATTAATATTTTGATGTTTAAATATTGGTATAAGCACCACAGAGCCGAGGTATAACCACCACAGAGCCGAGTATGTTAATAATGTTTTATATTCTATACATGTTTTCAATTAATTTCATGACATTTTCTCATACTGTGTTGTTAATAATGTTGTCTAAATTCTCACACTGTGTTGTTAATAATGGTGGCATTTTCTCATACTGTCATAAATTGAGATATAGGGTTTAGGGTTTATGTCATTTTCTCATATTCTGTTAGTAATATTGAGGTTTACGGTAGGGTTTTTGTGTTAATTAAAAGAAATTTTGTGTAAATTAAGATATAGGGTTTAGGGTTTATGGTTTTATGTGAATTGATCTTTTGATGTTTAAATATTGGTATAACCACCACAGAGCCGAGTATGTTAATAATGTTTTATATTCTGTACATGTTTTCAATTAATTTCATGACATTTTCTCATACTGTGTTGTTAATAATGTTGTCTAAATTCTCATATTGTGTTGTTAATAATGTAGAATTCAATTTCTTTGTTCACACCCTCTGTTGATTATTCAGGGTATCATTGGTTTGCAGTTATTATTTTTATAATCCACTTCTTTTTAATCAATTAAGAGGTAGGATCATTCAATCAGGGTTGTTCACATTGCAAGACACATTTTCAGAGTGGGGCAATGGGCCAAAATCCAAGTTGGAATTTGGTGTCATAGACCTTTTTTGCTTATGAATTCAGTTTTTTGCCCACTGATCTGATTAATTAGAATTTTTTCTTAACTCTGTTCATAATTTGTTCTTAACTCTGTTCATAATTTGTTCTTAATTTTTTCATAACTCTGTTCTTAATCACTATTCATAAATATTATGATTGGCTCCTATCAATGAATGTGGATTGTCTTGTCACTCTAAGTAACAAAAATGATGGCACCAAATATCACTTGTTTTAATGGTGTGATTGATGATTGGTATTATGCCTTTGCAAGTGAGCAAGTTAGACACTGAGGCTAAGGCTATAACTCCAACAGATTAACAAACTTGTAGGAATTAGAAACCATTTGATATATGGGTGTTTGACTTATATAGGAATTAGAAAGTGTTGATATATAACTTCATAAAAAAATATGATATAGGCTAAGGCTATAACTTCAACAGATTAACAAACTTGTAGGAATTAGAAAATGTTTGATATGTAGGAATTAGAAAGTGTTTGATATATAGCTTCATAAAAAATCTGATATAGGCTAGGCTATAACTTCAACAGATTAACAAACTTGTAGGAATTAGAAACTGTTTGATATGTAGGAATTAGAAAGTGTTTGATATATAACTTCATAAAAAATCTGATATAGGCTAGGCTATAACTTCAACAGATTAACAAACTTGTAGGAATTAGAAATTGTTTGATATGTAGGAATTAGAAAGTGTTTGATATATAACTTCATAAAAAATCTGACATAGGCTAAGGCTATAACTTCAACAGATTAACGAACTTGTAGGATATAGACAGTGTTTTATACATACTAATTTGAAACTGTTTGTAGCTTCCAAAACATCCATGGATGCTATCATTAGCAAACCTATTTGATCCTTACCAAAATCACAGTGTCTTGTGGTTACAAAAATTAAGTCATGGCACCCCTATGCTTGATGGCTTCCATTTCCTGCATTGCCGAAAATTGTTGAGTTGACTTCCTTACCCAAGTCTGGTGGACTGCCCAACATTGGATGATTAGGATGTGCCTGAATGTTGGCATATGGTTGACTCCAATTTGCTCCATGTAGCCATGGTGGGACTGAGTAGCCCAAGTGTCCACTTGTGTTACTAACCCCAGCACTGACTGCAAGTGTCATATAAACACAATTAGGATTCAAACCTGCACTGGTAGGGGTATAAGAGGTGGGCCTAACCCCTGCCTGATAGCTAGGGACTTGGATGTTAATCAGGTCTTGGAATGATGGTGTCTACTTTGCAATGTGGTCCAGCGTGTTAGACATCAACCTATTTGCCTCAAACTGTCTTGAACCATGTTCTTCTCTGCTTGTCACCCCTTGTCCTTTTTCCAACTCTTGCTGAACCTTTCTTGCCTCTCTCTGTTGCCTTGCCAATTGCTTTTGATGTTCCTTATCTTCCCTTTCTTTTTGTCTTTCCAACCTTTCCTTTGCTCGAGCTTCTGCTGTTGCAATCCTTGCAACCCTCTTTTCATTGGCTAACTCCTTCTTTCTCTTTTTAGCTTCCTGAATTTCATTCTTTTTATGTTCAGACTCGAACATTAAATTCATATAGTCTTCAGATGTGAGCAATTGTGAACTCCTCCCTAAACGAAGATAATCTGAGGCTGAGTTCCTTGATGAGGCCTTCACTCTCTCTACTGGTAGCTTTAGGAATGCACCAAGTAATCTCTGCTTTTCCAGACCTGCTTGCTGGATTTCATCTTCTGGGACAACTGAATGGCCCCCATTGTTGTCTTCTTCAGGTACTTCATGCTGAATAGGCTCCTCTTCTAGTGATCCATTGTCCACAAAATAATGAACAAGTTCGGTGTTCAACCCTAATGGTTGTGAAGGCATGTCCATGCTTTCATCCTCATTGGTGGTAGATACATTATTTCCAGTGATATTCATCACGGCCTCTGCCAGCCATGATGGTGCACTTACTTGGGTTGGCATGGTCAATTGCTCATTGTCAGCTGCATCAGTGGGTGTCACAGCCTCATTGATATTGTTAGTTGGTTCATCACTGAACTGTGTCTCACTGACATGCTCAGCATCATCACCACCACAGAACAACCCTTCAAAAAGGGACATTATACCTTCAGCAGCAGCTACATCTTCTTGGGCACCAACATGCTCTTCTAAGTTCTCTGCTTCTTGACCTTCCACTTCAAATGCTTGGCTACATGTGGTATCATGCATAAGAGCATCAAAATTGAGTGGCCATATACCAGTCCTCCTAAATCCAGCCTTGATATTAGAAGGTGTGAGAGCCCTTTTAAATGCTTTACTTGCAAGCTCAGCTAGCTCAAACCTCTTTACTTCCACCCCTGGATTCTTTGCCATCCATGAAGCTCGCTCGACCCTAAAATAGTTCTTGAAAGGCCCAAACATGCTCACATCAAGGGGCTGCAATCTGTGAGTAGTATGAGCCGGCAATGTTAACAGGTCAATGCCCAACTTATTAGCCTCCTCGATTGTCTTCACAGCCATGTGGCTTCCATGGCCATCTAAAATCATCAAGTGCCTGTTTTCAGGCGAGACACCACCCGGTACAGAAGCAGCAAAGTGGCAAAGCCAATTTAGGAACAGTTCCTTTGTCATCCATGCATGTGGATGTGCAGCCATGCATGCCCCTAGTTCACAATTCTGTATATAATTTTTTAGTTGAGTTTTACCTTTAAATAGATAAAATCCTGGTATTGATGAACCAATTGCATTGACACAGGCAAGAATTGTGATCCACTCCCTGCTCTTAGGCAATATCTTAGGCACATTTCTACTCCCTCTCTTGGCAATTACTCGCATACCACAATTTCTTCCTTCCTGTAAGCTTGTTTCATCACAGTTCCATATATGGTCTGGGGCATATGAGTGCTGGTCATATGCAGCAGAAAGAATGTTATAGAACTTGGAAACAATTGCAGGGCATAGATTTAAAGCCCGGTCTCTGTCAAGGCCCTCCGCTGTACGTAACACAAGGTCTGGATGCCTCTTTTTAAACCCACTCCACCATGACTTACCAGGAAAACCATCTTTAAAGGGGTTTGGCCTCCCTTGACAGATTTGAGCTACAATGGATTTAAGTTGTATAAGCTCTAACCCATGTCCCAATTGGGCCATCTCCTTACACCACTCGACCACCTCATCCTCCTCCTCTTCAGTCATAACTGTAACAGGCACTCTACGCTTTGTATTAGTCAACCCATTTATCCAATAATGTATGTTAGAGGCAGCAATACCATGTTTTTTTGCAGATGCATGGATTGAATCTCCCTTAAACTCAATGTCATCAATTTCATCGAGCATGTCTTGCTTTTTCCAGCCTCTTATGGCACTAATTTTCTTTGTTGAACTTGCACTTGTACTATGGTTGAAGGTGGCTTTGTGGCTGATGGTGGGCTGGGATGATCTGCTACCACAGGGTCCTTTTCAACTACATTTTTGGGAGCATTGGGAGCATTGACATCCTCATCTGATGAGTTGTTCTGTTGTTGGCCCCCCCTTCTCCCTCGCCTCCTGTTTCTTATCCGATCTGCAATAGAAACTCTTGGCATGGCTACAACAACCTACAATTTCCAACATGGGTAAGAAATTTGATAAGTATTACAGCACAACTGTATAGAGTAAACTATAATTATGTATGAATTCCAATATTACTGCTAACAACATGAAATCTTCAGTTGTTTGTTGTGAATTAATTGACATTGAAGTGGAACATACCTGGTTTACCTAAACAGTTGAATTTGAATTACATTGTTATTGTGAATTAATTTTTCATTATATTGTATTTCAATTATGTATTACTTGTAATATCAGCATGAGAAAAATATGTGATACCTACATGGCTGTTAGCTACATGGAATTGTCTAAAATCAGTAAGTGACTTTTTTAACATGGACTTATCTTTGGACATGGACTATGTGTTGGAACTATTTATTGAAATATTTTACTCAATATAAATTCAAAATCCAAATCTAGTTAATAAGCACAAAAAAATGAGGAGGCAACTACATTTATATTGTAGGCAACTAGAAATGTCTTGTAGGCAACTAGATTTTAAGCTTAAAAATTGATACTGTTTTCTATTGCCTCCTATGCCTCTAAAGCCTGGACAAGGCAACTACATTTATATTGTAGGTAGCTAGATTTTAAGCTTAAAAATTGATACTGTTTTCTATTGCCTCCTATGCCTCTAAAGCCTGGACAAGGCAACTACATTTATATTGTAGGTAGCTAGATTTTAAGCTTAAAAATTGATACTGTTTTCTATTGCCTCCTATGCCTCTAAAGCCTGGACAAGGCAACTACATTTATATTGTAGGTAGCTAGATTTTAAGCTTAAAAATTGATACTGTTTTCTATTGCCTCCTATGCCTCTAAAGCCTGGACAAGGCAACTACATTTATATTGTAGGTAGCTAGATTTTAAGCTTAAAAATTGATACTGTTTTCTATTGCCTCCTATGCCTCTAAAGCCTGGACAAGGCAACTACATTTATATTGTAGGTAGCTAGATTTTAAGCTTAAAAATTGATACTGTTTTCTATTGCCTCCTATGCCTCTAAAGCCTGGACAAGGCAACTACATTTATATTGTAGGTAGCTAGATTTTAAGCTTAAAAATTGATACTGTTTTCTATTGCCTCCTATGCCTCTAAAGGCTAAACGAGGAAACTACATTTATACTGTAGGAAACTAGATTTTAAGCTTAAAAATTGATACTGTATTCTATTGCCTCCTATGCCTCTAAAGCCTGAACGCTGACAACTAAATTTTCTCCACACAAATTTATGCACTGTGCCAATCTGCCTCAGTTTTCAACGCCCAACTCAGAATCCTTTGTTTTTCTTAGGAAAACCCTCTGCCCGATTTGCTTCCCATTTTTGTTAAAACAATGACGGCTTATACAGTGGGTTCAATGGCACGCAGGCACTGTTCCTATGTAGTTAGTAGGTTGTTGTTCTTATAAATTTTGAAGGGCATTGTTCTTAGGGGACTGTATGTTGGAACTATTTCTTGAAAGATTTTACTCAATACTGAACTTAAAGGTTTAGAAAAAATCCAACTTGAAATTTGGAGTAGCTAATTTGGAGTGTCTTGGTAAGCTATTTTGAACACTCATAGCTTCTTTAATCTACGTGATTTTCTTATAAACATAACTCCCATTACTTATAAGCTTAACATAGAATCAATTTAGAATATAGTATAAAGTCAATATCCAAATCTAGTTAATAAGCACAACAAAAGGAGGAGGAAACTAGATTTTAAGCTTAAAAATTGATATCATATTCTATTTCCTCCTATGCCTCTAAACCCTGAATGAGGAAACTACATTTATACTGTAGGCAACTAGATTTTAAGCTTAAACATTGATATTGTATTCTATTTCCTCCTATGCCTCTAAATCCTGAACGCTGAAAACTACATTTGCTCCACACAAATTGATATAATGTGCCAATCTACCTCAACTTTCAACACCCAACTCAAAATCCTTTGTTCTTCTTAGGAAAACCCTCTACCCGATTTGCTTCCCATTTTTGTTAAAACAATGACGACTTATACGGTGGGTTCAATGGCACACAAACATTGTTCCTATGTACTTCGTAGCTTTCTGTTCTTATCAATTTTGAAGGGCACTATTCTTAGGGGACTGTGTGTTGGAACAATTTCTTGAAAGATTTTACTCAATACTTAACTTAAAGGTTTAGAAAAATTCCAACTTGAAATTTCGAGTAGCTAATTTGGAGTGTCTTAGTAAGCTAGTTTGAACACTCATAGCTTCTTTAATCTATGTGATTTTCTTATAAACATAACTCTCATTACTTATAATCTTAACATAGTTTCTCAACTAAAATAATGATAAAGTACTCAATATCTTGAATAACATTATTCAAGAACAACGAAATACCTGCATATCTCCAGCAACATTCCAACAAATGATGAAGAGAATGAATGTAACAATGTGCACACACTCTATCTGGAATGTAACACTGAGAACACTCTGTCTGGATGAAGAGAATGAATGTAACACTGTGCACACATTTTTTCTGGAATGTAACACTGAGCACACTCTGTCTGTATGTTTGGAACACTGTCTGAAAACGATAATATCTCTGCAAAATGGAAACTCACTGTCTGAAAACTCACTTTCTGAAAATGATTGTATGTCTACAAAATGAATGGAACACTTTCTGAAAACTCTGAATGTATGTCAGCAGTAGCTTAAGAGTATAATGAATGCTTCAAATGCAGTAAGGGTTGATGTTTTATAGTTTTATGATCTAGAATTTAATTGGTAGGGAAGATTGGCATGGATTGCCATCTCCCAAATTTAATTCTGTGTTGTGGATTGATTTGTACATGATCCAATGGCTAATAATATTTCATGGTTGATCATTGTGCTTTCCTGAATTTAATCGCTGAATTGAAATGCTTTCCTGAATTTAATTCCTGTAATTCCAGGGCTATTGTGTTTAATTCTTGAAATGAAAGGTTGGGTGAACTATTTCCTGAATTGAATGGTGTCATTTATTGCCTTCAATAGGATGAATGGTTAAACAAACATGTACATATGGCTGACACACATTTCACCTATTTTTGTGCAGGTGTTACCCAGTCCTTGTGCAGGTGTTATTCAACAATGGGATCTATTGCCCCAATGCAAAATCAGTGGGTGACTGTTTGATGGGATAACTGTATTTTTGGATGGAAAGCATTGTAATGTTTTGTAGTGCATTTTTCCTTAGTTGGTAATTCAGAACTGGAGGTACTTGAGACAATAGGTCTTGTCAACTTGTGATGTTAATACTTGGTGTATGAGAGTTGTTGGTCTAGTAAAAAACTAGGACCATTTTGGACATATTTATATAACTTAATATAAAATATTTATGTGCATATTTTAGTGAGGTTGTAATTTATGTTTGGTGGATGTGTGGGACCAGTAGTATAACGACTACTGGTCCTTGCACAACAATAGAAGCCTCTTAATACTTGGTGTATGAGAGTTGTTGGTCTAGTAAAAATTTGGGCCCATTTTGGACATATTTATATAACTTATATAACTTAATATCAAATATTTATGTGCATATTTTACTGAGTTTGTCATTTTTGTTTGATGGATGTGTGGGACCAGTACTATAACTACCACTGGTCCTTGCACAACAATAGAAGCCTCTCCCCTAGTTGTACTATATCATTGTATTTCTCCTTGAGTTGTTTGCAAAGTATAGAAAGTTGGATGAATTTAATATCAAGTCTATTGGCATGCATTTGTAACATTATCACTCCTTCAATCAACCTTTGCAAAGTCAAGAACTTAGTCGAATTTAATATTATGTCTACTAGGAATTGACAGATCACTCTTTCAATCAACCAACAGAGATAAATTTAAATATTTTATTTTTTTATTTTTTATAAACATTATATAATTTAACTATATTAGTTTGTATTATTATACTTGAGTAAGCATGGTATTACTTATTTCATTTTTCTTTTTATTGCATATTATTTTGTATTTTATCAAAAAAATATTGTAGCTTTTTTATAGTTTAATAATATGGATGGGCTTTTTTTTTATGTTTTTATTAATATTTAAAATTATTTATATGGAATATGATTGGCTTAGGTCTTATTTTGTAATGATTGTTATTGTAGTCATTACAGAACACAATGTCATGTGCATCACTCTCTCATATATTTCTGCCATAATTTTTGGATGAAATTGCAATATTTATGCCATGATCTTTAGATACTTTTAAATTTTTCATTGGTAAGCTTTATGGGAAACCATAGTTACCAAATACTTCAGTGTCAAGGAAAACAAATATAAGGAAATTCGATAATTTCATTAGTGGATCGAATTATTTGATAAAATTTCGTTCAGTTCATGGTCCCTAATAGCCTTTAACAAAATTGGTATGTTTTATTTATTTATTGGTAGTTTGTGTCCCTCATGGTAAGTGGAATGTAGATGCAGAAGGGTAATAATTACGAAATAGAAACTAATTGGGAATACGAAAGAAATATCTTAGGTTAAATTTAAATGTTTATAAAAAGTAATTAAATTTTATAAATTTTATAAAAAGTGATTGATTTTTAAAATAGGTTTATATTAGAATAAATTTTATAAAAATAAGTGTTGAATATTTAGTTTCTAAATAAGTATTAATTAAAAAAGGTTTTAGGTAATATTTGAAATTTGAATTTTACTTTCCACTTTAAATATTTAATTAACAAAAATATTTTAGATAAAATATGAAATAGCTTTTAGGGATAATTGACAAGTGTGATTGAGTTTTTGTTTAGGTAATATTGGAAATTTGAAAGTTACTTTTCAATTTAAATATTTAATTTTTAAAAAATGATTTTAGATAAGATATGAAATAGATTTTAGGGATAATTGACACAGTAAATTGTAGTTTTAAAATTGTTATCAAAATTATTAAAATTTATTTAAATATTAAAATGAATGAGAAAAATATGAGTAGGAAACATTGTTGTTATATATATATATATATATATAAAGAGGTATATAGTCGATTTTTTTTTTGGTATTGAAAATTTTATGGTATATCACCAAAAATTAAAATCCTTGAAAATATTTCATACTCAGGTAAATTCATACAAATTTTATTCAAATTTGGTAACTGTGTGGGAAACCACCAAAAATTAAAATCCTCGAAAATATTTCATACTCAAGTAAATAACATATTCACCACCAATTACTACCCACCATAATTAAAGCAAGTATTTGAATAAAAAATGGATAGGAACAAGATGTAAATAAATACATTACCAGGAGTTGTTACTGCTCACCATTAATGTAAATGTGCACACTTAATTATATAATTTTTTTAATAACAATAAGAAATTAGTAAAAAAATATTAATAAAAATTAAAATGGTTATCAATTCAAGAAACAAATAACTAAGTAAATAAAACAACTTCATTTTTAATAATTATATTTTTTAAGGAATATATTCAACCTATCTTTCATAGTTATATCTAGAGAGAACAACTACCTTTTGAAATATATCTATCCATACTTCACACACAAAATGTAAAACCTTCTAGACAACCTTCTTAACAAAAATGTTATCACCACAATAAGACATTATAATTCTCCACCACCACAATGGAGAATTACAAAAATACCTCAATTTACCAATTAGTAAGATCTAAACTGAGTGTAATATAAACCTTAACACTAACTTAAATTCAATATTTTTTGTGAAATTTAGCTTTGCCTATATTTAAACTAAGCCACGACTATTAACTACTATGTAGCACTTATTTAAATTATATTTTATATAAAAATATAAATAAAATTTTTATTTTATATTTCAATTGTATAATTTTAAGAAATAATATTTAAACTTTTAATCAATGTCATGTGGATAACTCCCTCAATTTTTTCCATAACTTTTTTTTGATGCAATTGCAATATTTATGCTATGACTTTGAGAGATCTGTGCAATGATTTTTCATTATTAAAACCCCTAAAATTACTATCCACTATAATTAAAGAAAGTATTTACAGAGGAAATGGATAAGAACAAGATGTAAATAAATATACTTATCAAGAGTTATTTTCCACCATTATTTCTATATTATTTATCACTTTAACAGGTAGGATAAAAAATAAATGTGCACACTTATTAGTGGTTACTATACACCAAAATTTATGTAATTTCTTGTCCTTTAATAGGCAATTAATTTTTCCACTTCATATATCAATTTACAATTTTTCTAAAACATAATTTCCCACTTGTCACTCACATATATAAAATTACCATAAAAATAAATAAAAATGACTACCTATGTCCTAACTATATTACCATTACCATGTCATGCATTATAATAAAAACTATGCACATACACTTATGGATAATGGTTTAATTATTTGGAAGTTTGATTTGTAACATTATACATTAATTATGAGGTTCATAATTACTTTTTGATTGATTTTTTAAGTACTTAGGATCTGTACTTCGGGGTTTCATCTAGAATTCCTATGTATTATTTTTAATCACACAAACCCTCTGACCCGGTCTCATCCGGTAACCTTCCTGTCACAATACCGCTTAACACATGTTGGGTGCAGACAACTGTCCGTTTCTTAATTCATCTGGAAGTTTGTGTTGTCTGTCAATCCTCTTAGACTTAGATCTAACGGTGGTCATTGAACGGGAAAGGGTTAGGGTAACTAAATCTACCCCGAACGTCACACTTCGTCATTCATTTTCTCTGCTCTTTGATGGGGTTGCTCTGCAACCTCTGTGGCGATTTCCTACGGTAGCGAGAGCTCTTCTTACCTTTGTCAAGTGTTGAGGGCTCGGCCCTGGTTCATTGCTCCACTTTGGTTTGCTCTCTGTTAAGATTTCATTTTCAAGTCATTTCTTGGTGAGGTTTTCGTGGCCTCTATGTTAATTATCTGTGCAAAAGGGTTCAAAATTTATTCTTCTTTGCATTAAAGTCCCATTGTGCCACACTTCATGAATTCCTCCATTAACGCAGGTAAACCTTATCCTTTCTTTCATGCGTTGTCTTCTTTTAATGTACAAGATTATATATATATATATATATATATATCCTTGCTTGGTAGGATTTTCTAGCTCACAAGTTCGTTTAACGCTTCTTCTAGTTTACTTCCTTGCTAAGGTTGGATTGCAGAGGCTAGAGGATTCCTCCAAAAATAGTGAGGTGATTCCCTCAAGTTAATAAAATTGAATACAGGTATCTATTTTTCGTTTGGTTGCTTTCTGTGATGTGGTTCCGTTATCCTTACTCACATCTTTATTTTTCTTTTCCAGGGTTTGCAAATGAAGTCCTGACAGCTTGAAGAATCGCAACAACTTCCTCTGATGATCGCCTCCTCCGTATCCAGGTAAGTCATGACCCTGCATTTACAATGGCGTAGTTTATTCGCTCTGTGTTTTCTTTTGGGATACATCTCTAAGGTTCGTACCTTTGGCTGTACAGGTACTAAAACTCAGTTGGGTTCTTAACCCTCTATACATAAGGCTAGCCCGAAGTTGAAAGTTGAGCTCTGGGTTTTATTTGCTTTGTTTTTGCATGTAGTTAGGTGTATAAAATGGAACAACTATTTATTCCTTCTTGATCCTCGAAGGTGTTTCCGAATAGTTTCATTTGGATAATTTTATAATGTTTTTCTCCATTTAAGTTTTGAGGGTTTATACCTCTGGACTACACAGCCGTATGTGGCCTGATCTTTCCTCGAGACTGTGAATATTTTGAGTATTTTGTATTATTTATTACATTCATATATAACGTTATTGTTGATCTCTTTCACGATGTAAGGAATTGTGTTTACATGTAAAAATATGCAAGTTCTAGTTCTGTTCAGAATGCGATGTGAATTATTCTTTTTTGGTATTGAACCCACCTTACGGTTCCTGGGTTTATATGGTTTAAATATTTAAATTCTATTTTGTAATTTCTTCCAATCACAAAAATGATTCATTTTGATAGTTTATAGTTTTCCATACTCGTTTTATGTTTAGTTACTGATTTTTATATGTTCAGGAGGCTAGAGGATAGGGGATTATGTTCCGTTAGCCATGGAACCTGAATCCAAAACCTCGGTGCATGTATCTATTTCCCACTGAATACTTAAGTGATATTAGTAATGCAATTTATTTTCCCACACCAACTACACACTAACTATTTCTTAGTAGGTTGGTATACAAAATTTTGTTTCTTTTTCTTCTTTCTCATATAGATACATGCATTATTTTGATTGTGCTCTACACTTGTTTATGTAGTGAACAATTCGTTATTTCTTATACTTATTATTGAACACATTGTAGTTTTTGTATTCTAGAATTCTTCTATCTTAGCATTTCTGTTTTTTGGCTGTTAAAGATTCTATTCACAATGAGTGTGCTCTTTTGGTAGAGAAAATCATTATTTCATTCTTCACAACTTAATCTTTGTATGAAATAGTAAATATTCATGTATTCATCATTATCCTAGGATGGAATTTTTTTGTATAACTGCATTATCCTATAAGATAATTATCTATTCTCTAAAAAGAGTTAAGCACATAAATTAAACACATAATTATCAATTCCTTTCTACAAATAAATCAGGTAACCTAGATACTTATCTCATTTTTTGTTAAACTAATCATGCCACCCTACCATGAGAGAGGCAACCGTGTCCTTAACTCCCCCTGTCCTCCACACTAGACTCTAAGGTAGCAGTAATATCTATAAGTTGACCTCGGGACCTCTTTCCAGCCTAGTCTTCTTTTAGGTTACAGAGCTCCACTAGCTCTATGCCAACTCTGGACAACTTTGTCCTAGAAAATTTTTGTTGTTAACCATTTTTATTTATTTTTTCACAGAACCTCTTGCCCTTCCTAAGATTTCCTTTTTATCCTTTTGGGGAAGGTAATTGTCAAAACTGCCTCTTCCTTTTTACTCTGGAATCTTGGATTTATTTACCAATCAGTTAACCAACTATTGAATGTGACTTTTATTCATAAAACAGAACTCAAGTTTATTAACAAATAATCATATTCGTTAATATCTTTTCTCCATTAAAGTTTCAAATGTATTTTGTAAAAGTTGTTTAAACATAAAATATTAAATAAATAAGCTTGATGTTACATCTTACCCCGCTTAAGGTAAACATTTTCCTCAGTGTTTACTTTATCACAAAAAACAATTGAGGATACGCTTCTTGTATTGAGTTTTTGTTCTCCCAAGTAGCCTCCTCCGGCCTAAATTGTTTCCACTGCACTTTAAATTTGGGGGATGGCTCGCCTCTGGAGCGTTATTTCTCTCTAATCGAGAATACGTTGAGGTTCTACCAGGAATTTTTCGTCCGGTTCTACCTGCAAGCAAGAAAATTTATAATTAATTTAATTAAGGATCCTTCTTTTCTAGAAGTCATAACTGAAAGATAACTTACATGTACATTATTCCAGTGTATAATATGTTTGGGGTCATGTACATATCATTTTAATAATGATACATGAAACACATTGTGCACCAATATGTGGATGGGCAATGCCACCTGAAAGGCCACGACCCAATTCATTCCAAAATTTGAAAGGGTATGTTGGAACAGGGTCTCCTAGCCTCATTTTTGTCCAATTTTGTAATAGTTTGCAATATTTAATCTAGCGTAGGGGGTTTGGGATGGATAATACCCCCAATCATTGTAATGGGTCAAAAGGTTATACCAAGGGTTTGCAAACCACGGTTTTCTGACCATAGGATAGCGCAGGCTAGAATGATATAAATGAGTAAATTGAGTCTAGAGGTAAGAAAGTATAGAGATAGAATTGAATTACAAACTGTGAATCTGTTGCGTTGATTGTCTGGGTAAGGGCTCCTGCTAGTTGTGTGCGCGAAGACCCTGAGTCCTGCTATGTGTGGACCCTGCTGGTTGTGTTCATGGGCTAATAAGTAGTCTGTAAGTATAATCTAGTTACAATTGCATGGGAAGACTATTTTTGATGCCTGAACATCTCTATGTTACGTCTATTTCTTAAAGGTATCTTTGCGGTTCTGATTATTAATGATATGCACATAGATGCAATGTTCCGTATGCATAGATTTGGTTTAAGTAATTTCTTTGGTTAATTATTATCTTCTTTGCATGAAGTATTCTGTTAAGTATATTTTTATGGATCCTGGGTTAAGGGCTTATTCAGCATAGGACTAAAAGATCTGAACGCGCCCCGTTTTATTAACTGTCTCTCTCTCTGGGTGCGAAAACCTGGTTCCAGCACCCTCCCATACTACTTCAGGTGAGACCTTGGTCTACTCTGCAGGCCATTGCTGAAAGGGCCAGTATTATAGGGGTTTCTTGGAAAACCTTAACGCCGAACCTGGGTCAGGACCTCTCGAGCCAACAAATGGTTCTGTTGTCAGGACCAGGAGAATTTTGAGAGAGAGATCGGGTAATGCCATGGGGACATTGGCAACCACTAAAACCTGAGTTAGAAGGTTGGTTTGAAAAAGAGATTCAGGAATTTTCCCTAAAATAGAATCGAAGTGAAAGGCTATTTGCAGAGGAATGGAAGAATAAGTATATCTTCACGAAATCTTCTTTGTGTCCTTCGCACACTAGTTACAAGAGTGGTTAGCTTGATTGGTAGAGTTTTAGACTTGCTGGGAAGATGATCAGGTCATGTAGTGGACCCCTGAGTTGGTCCGGAAATTGGAGAACTCTGACAATATGATTACCAAGACCGTGGCTCACTAGGTTGACAACGTATTGGGCAGATTTGTGATAGAATTTGTTGTTGATTTGTTTGTGTCATATTCAGAAGCTGAAAATATATTTTTCAAATGATTTAGAGGTAAGTTCTTAAAAACCTTGCCGCTATTGATTAAAATTCTATTGAGCGAAAAAGGTATCTTGTGTGGCCACACCGAGTGAATGACCTCCGATTAGAGTGGAAGTACAACATGAAGTGGTAAATACTACCGGATAAATCAGGAAGGAGACATATCGATATACACCCAGTAAGGGAGTCATCAGAGCATAACCACAAAGGGGTTGTGCAAAGGGGAACCACACCCCCGCCCACACCGACATCAAATATTCACAGGGGTAAGAACTCTCCTACACCTCCCTTGCTATCCTCAGAAGATGACATGGCCATGCACATGAAGTTGCCTACCTTCAAAGGTGCAAGGGATGAGGACATGGATCAATTTTGGTTCGTAGTTGAATATGTATGGATTGCACAAAACGTGAACAATGATGCTATCAAACGATCGCAACTATCCATAGCATTTGAGGGAAGGGAACTGAAATGGTTCATGGGATATATTGGTCAAAACATGAATGCATCCATACAAAATATTACGGATGCCCTAAAACAAAAATTCTGGAAGCCTAAGTCATATGCTCAATGTGTGGTTGAACTAAAAGAATTTAAGCAAGGACCTACAAAATCCGTCTAGGAAGCAGACCAGCGCTTAAAAAAGGTTATTAGTGATGGGAGATTTGTTTACGAAGATAAGCAACATAAAGAGTGGTTCATCGTTATGATATTACCGCACTTGCATGGGCCCATGGGACAGCAAAAGATCGGATCTCAAGAGAAGTGTTGGAAATAGCCATGAAGTTAGAATTTGTGCCCAGGGACAATACACAGTTCGCAACTCTTCAAATCCAGAACCAATTGGAAGCAATGCACTTAGAAATTCAAAGTTTTCAAAATGACTGTGGTAAGGAAGCCAGCTGAGACGTTTGGTGCATACGCTGAAAGGGACCGGGTCACTCTAAGGATCAATGGCCACTACTATCAAACTACATACAGGCTGGGGGTCTGAGCCCACTGCAACCCATGGAAATGGCTAGCCCCAGCAGTCTGATGCTATGGTGTGCAGACTTTCGGGTGGCAGGAAGACACAACAGGGATCATTTTCCACGACTGGGTGCTTATGTACCGAAATTAAAGCAGAAATGGTGTAGATTCTACTCGTCAGTAGGCCATGAAGAACAAAACTGTCGAACCCTTGACCTTATGGTAGATAGGGGAAACTTATACAAAATTCAGGTTGATCCCTCATCACCGATGTCCCCTTTAGGACGGGGGGGATCCCCCGCGTGAGGAAAGGGAGGAGGAAGAGGGGGAAGTGTCGATTGGGGACGATGACAGCTGATTTGTTATAATTGTGGAGATGTGAGACATTTAGCACGAGACTATCCGAACCCAGCATGCCAATCTTGTAGATATTACCGGTAGTTCGACCATGTCATTGAAGACTTCCCAATGCTAATAGCAAAAATGCAAGAAAAAAAAAACAAACACCGACGCAGAATGTGCAAAGAGTTAAGGTGAAACCACAAGACGATGGGCCAAGTATCAATGTAATCACACGCAGTGGCATCCCCATAGGAGGGGCTGAGGAAAAGGTGGAAGCCAAGCCATTAATCCGAAAGGCTGAGGACAAAGCAGAAGGTTTAAACCTAAAAAGGGAAAAAGAAACCTTCATCGAAACATGGAAGGAGGTAACTAAATATGAAACACCAACCAAGGGGGCAGTAGATCCAAGGGAGGAAGAGGCATTCAAACCATTCCTCCAGGCTTGTATGAAGCTTCTACGCAACTATAAGGTTGTATAAAATCTCCAAGCCCTAATAGACAACTGCGTAGAAAGAACTGATTTGCAACCCAAAGTAAATACATTGAATAAGATATACAAAAATCAAAAGAGGACGGGCCGAGAGATGCACATGATTGCGCAAATTAGGGAATATGAAATGGACCAAGTTATCCTTGACTTAGGTTCAAATTCTAATGTCTTGCCTAAGAAAATTGGAAGTGAATGGGATAACCTCGGCTGGAATGGTCGACTATTCAACTACGAATGGCTAATCAGCAGAATATTATCCCATTAGGAATACTGACAAAGGTAGTAGTAGATACTACAAGCATTAGATTCCACACTGATTTTGAGGTAATCCATATAGTAGAAGACGCGAACCCTTACCCTATGCTCCTGGGTCTGGATTGGGCTATTGACATGGAAGGTATTATTAATTTAAAGAGGAGCATGATCTTCGAAAATGAAGGCACAAGGGTAATTGTTCCACTAGATCCAGCTGAAGGAGAAAGGTATACGGAGTTGATTCAAGAAGAGGAAGATGTTGATCATATATACAAACTAACCGCCCAAGATGATGATTGGATCAACCCCATGGCTGACGTTGTGCTATGCTGGGAAAAATATAGTCAGTGCTTATCCAACTCAGACGAAGAAATTGAAAACTAGAAAAACCGACTACATGATGTATCCGCACTAAGGTGTCTTAAAATCACGAGGAGATTCCGATGTATTTCTTCAGAGGTAAGAGAACTACCCATTTTTTATGACTCTGGTAATGTTGAATATTTCCCGGTAGCGATTGAGGCAAGTGTTCCTAAGGAACGGTGGGTCTGGGCCCTAGACTTGGCCATGCGCGCAACCCCTACATGCTAGTGGGAAACCCATAAAAGAAACTTCTGGGACTAGGAAGAATGTCGCAGGATGTTGATTTTGTGATTCCGCAGACCAACTAACCCACTAATAGAACTCTTCTCAGGGCAAGGGGATCCACGCAGGCATGTGACTCATTGGTTAGAAGAAGTGGATAAGGACACAACAAATGAATGGGTCCATAGCTTTTTTCACTCACTGGGGCAAATTCCAACCTCCTGGTACTTGGACGTAGAACTACATCAACATACCAGGCATTGGAGTACGATGGTCGAGGACTTCGTATGAATGTTTGGAATAACAGGAGGTACCGAGCAACTCGATAAAGCCTTGCAGGACATCGATGCTTTGGTCTTCAGTGAAACCCACCCTGAGCTAGAATGTGTTGCGCTAGCTTGGGATGCGCAGCTATAGGATGTCATAAATTGTAGAAATTTGTCAATAGAAGCATGTGATGAAGATCCCCAGAATATTGGCATTGAATAGTCAGAATGGGAACGGGTTGTTGTAGGTCCGTTGCTGCAAACGATTAATGTCACCAAACCTCTGAAACTGAAAGAAATTAATATTGGCTCGGAGGAGCAGCCCAAGATGGCTAAGATCGGGGACGACTGGGATGACGGAACGGTGGGAAAATTTGTGGAGCTGCTAACTGAATATCAGGACCTATTTCCAACCAAGTTCTCAGAACTTAAGGGAATCTTGGGCAATATGGGAGTTATGAGGATAACATTGAAGCCAGATGTTCGGCCAGTCAAACAATGGCCCTATCGCCTAAACCTGAAATACAAGCAAAAGGTCAAGGAGGAACTCGAGAAAATGGTGGCCGCAGGTATCATCGAACCAGTCGAGCAATTTGAATGGGAAAGCCCCATGGTAGTCCAAGAGAAGAAAACTAAAGGGGAAATAAGGATCTGCATCGACCTACGTAAGCTAAACGACGCTTGCGTCCATGATCCGTTCTCCACGTCGTTCTCCGATGAGATCCTGGATAATGTAGGAGGTTAGGAGGCTTATTCGATTACCGATGGATTTTCAGGGTACCATCAGATATGTATTTCCCCTGAAGATCGTAGCAAGACAAATTTCGCGACAGAATGGGGCTCCTTTCAGTATATCGTCATGCCCTTTGGGTTAAAGAATGCGGCTGCCATCTTTTCGCGAGTTGTTGTGGCAGTGTTCAAGGAATTCATGCACAGGTTATTGGAAGTTTATTTTGATAACTGGACAGTGTTTGGGTTAGTAAAAAACCATGTATCAAACCTGCGCATGATGTTTGATGCCTGCAGAAAACACCAGATCTCCCTGAACATCAAGAAATGCATCCCCTATGTCCCATTTGGAATTCTATTAGGACACGTGGTTTGTTAGCAAGGGTTGATGAAAGACCCGACCAATATCTTGATTATCATTAATTTTACAGTTCCAACCACAGAGAAACAACTACGCTCCATCCTGGGTCACACAGGTTATTACAGAAAGTTCATACAGGGGTGCGCTTTGATCACTGCTTTGATGGAAAAGCTACTAAAGAAAGATGTGACGTTCTTCTGGGATGACAAATGTCAGAAAAGTTTCGAGCTGCTAAAATAAAAAAATGGTGACTGCACCTATCTTGATATTTCCTGATTGAGCCAAGAGCTTCCATGTCCATGTGGATGCATTAGGGATTTCCTTGGGGGTTGTCCTGGCGTAGCCTAGGGAAGGGGATATATATCACCTGGTGGCCTTCACTAGTACGAAGTTGTCCAGCGCGGAGCGTAAAACGGAACGGGAAGGGTTGGAAATGGTATATTCCCTATAGAAATACATGCACTATTTACTAGGAGGGCATTTCAAGATGTTCACAGATCATTCAACCTTAAAATACCTGGTCAATAAGACGGTGTTGGGGGGGGGGGAATCTGTCAGTGGTTGTCGCTTTTTCAAGAGTATGACTTTGAAATTATTGTAAAGCCAGGAAGGTTGAACTCTGAACCAGACCACTTGTCCAGAATTGAGAATGGGGAAGAGTCAACTAACTTGGATGAAGGGTTGCCTGATGCACAATTGTTCGTTGTCAAGGTAAGTGATGAGCACTTTGCCAATATTATACACTTCTTGACTATAGGTAAATCCCCATATGGGTATTCGGTGCCATAGAAGAAAGAGTTGGTCACCCGCGCAACCGAATTTACTATCATCGTAGGTCAGGTCTACAAGTTGGGGGCGGATGAGGTACTGTGGAGGTATGTTCTCAAACATGAAAGGCTGGCTATTCTAGCCAAGGCTCATGGAGGAATCGTGGGGGGTCATTACGCAGGTAAAGCCACTGCGCAGAAGATATTGCGAGCTGGGCTCTGGTGGCCCACACTACACACAGATGCATGTCATTATTGTCGGGCCTGCGACACATGCCAATGAACTTGGAAGCCCTCACGATGGGATGAGATGCCCCTGCAGCCGCAGATGGCCTTACAAGCATTTGACAAATGGTCCATTGAATTTGTAGGTCCCATTAACCCCCCAGGTAAGAAGATAGGTGCTCAGTATATCACTACGGCCACAGATTACGTTACCAGGTGGGCAGAAGCTAAATTTATCAAGGACTGCACTTCGAATACGGTGACGCACTTTATCTTTGAGAATATCCTGTCCAGATTTGGATGCCCAAAAATCCTGATGAGTGACAGAGGAACGCACTTCGTTAATGAACAATTAAAGCTCTGACAGAATAATTCCAGATCCACCATGCCAAAAGCACCCCGTATCATCCATAGGCGAATGGAGCTATGGAATCATTAAATAAAATTTTGGAACAAGCGCTCACCAAAGTGTGTAACACACAACAGAGCGATTGGGACATGTGCATTCCCTCGGTACTCTGGGCATATAGAACTACGTGTAAAAAGCTCACAGGACGAACACCCTTCCGCATGGTTTATGGGAAGGAAGCTATTATGCCTATGGAATACATTGTTCCCAGTTTGCGCATCTCGGCCTTCACTAATATGGTGGATCCAGAAATCATGGAGGAACGATTAGCACAGCTGGTAGCGCTGGAAGAAGACCGGTTCGTAGCCCACTTCCACCAACAAGTTCAGAAGGCGTGGGAGAAAACATGGCATGATAGACATATTCAGAAGAAGTTCATTTTGGAAGGAGAATCGGTCCTGCTATATGATAGCTAGTTTTCGAAACACCCGAGGAAATTCCGCCAGCACTATTTAGGTCCCTATATGGTAATGGAAATCACCGACAGAGGAGCCGTCTGATTAGTTACATTACGTGGTGATCTTATGCCAGGATATGTTAATGGGAGTCGGTGGAAGCCCTATCGAGACTCCTCCATGCCGATCAAATGACTATATGGCTGGAGTAGCTGTGTAACAAACGTCATGCACAGGGCTGGTGCACAGGGATGGACGCACATTGATGATGCACATGGGATGCACTATCTGCGAAGGTGGGGTGCGTGGTGGAAAAAACTAGCCGTTGAAACGGAGTGGGCACCTGGGAAACAGAGCTTCTCATTTGAGGGAGCAGGTAATAGGAAATTAATATGGCGACTTACGAGGACTTTTTACCGTTTCCATAATGATGAAGGGAAATTAAGGATCTATGAGCTGGTTTTCCCTTGGGACAATTATAATATGGGGACTATTCAATATACGGGGTTAACATATTGTTCTAGCTTGTTAACCTTCGACCACTCTAATTTATATCGTCTTCTTGTTGTCTGCATGACTACGCAAACTACACCATCCGACAGTAGCACCATTGAGTTTATCTTCTAAGCCAGGATGCCTGCTACCAACCCCATTATCCCCCCACCTAAAACAATGTCTGAAGGTGAGGGATCTGATGAAGTCAGAGAAGTAACCCCTATAGCAGAGGAAGTCGTTTCCACCTCAGCCACCCGAAAAGGCAAAGAAAAAGTAAAACAGGCACAGTGGGCATGTGGAAAGCTTTGCACTTCCCCCCGGATTTAACACTCCCCTAGGAAATTGCCTAAGAAGAAATCTCCTGTCACCCCTCCAAACCCCATGTCGCTCACGGCAGAAGGTATACAATCAACTCCACTGACCTAGTTACCGCCTTATATTCGGCCGCGTAGAACAGCATCACGTATTCCCAACGTGGATTTTTTTTGTTCCTGTGTTTAGATGTCGTTGGTCCCCAAATAAGTGCCTCGGCTGGGGGATATGGTTGGCCACCTCCCCCACATCACTTTTGATGATCATGACTTGGGAAACTTTGATGCTTTTCCTTCGCTAGCTCCACACCTGTACTTGGAACAGGTCATCGAAGATCGTGTGCCCAAAATGTATCCAATGGTTTGGGTTAAGGGACTAGTCGAAACTAGAATTTTGAACTTACTGTGCCTTCTTCACTTCAGTCGCTAAAACATCACCAGCTTAGTCGTTCACCAATTGCTGGCACTTTTTCACAATGGCTGCTTGTGGCTCCGAGGCCGCATAACGATTGATGTTGCTCTCATTCACTGCATCACTGACCTTCCTATGCATGGACCCAATCCGCAGGACGGCACGGGCGAGAAATTCGAGCATCACCTCGCTAAAATTTACTAGGACAAGTACAAGGTCAATCATAACAAGAAGGGCTTCCTGATTGATACAATCAACGACCCAAGAATGCGCCTGGGTACTCAGATCCTTGCCTACAAAATGATGCGGAAATTTCAGGCGGCAACCACCCCTACTCTTGTAATTAAGTCGCAAGCCAGTGTGAAAAGGGCGTCTGCTATAACTGGTCCTAATACCTGGTGGAAGAATTCCTCGACAATGTGCTTGAGGCTCAAGAGCATGGAAAATAATTCTATATTCATGGTTGATCCTATTGATTTTATTAGTTTCCTGGGAAACCCTGGAAGAAGAAATATTTCCCCCTCTGGATCCTGGCATGTGCGAAGAGGCGCGGTTTTCCAACCTCTGGGACTCTAAGGACCCCCAGTGGATTGAGAAAAATAATACCTTCTGGATACTCTACGATGGTGCTATCTCCACAGCCATTGATTCCTAATCACGCCTATCCCCAACCGTCTATGGAAATCATTAGCACATTGCTACATTTCGGGTCACAATGCACAATGTGAAAATTCGGGCCCATAAGGAGCACACTTGGCATAATCTTCCATATATGACTATAGAGGCAGAAATTGAGCAAGTCATAGCTACTTGGCCACCAAAGTGGAAGGTCGTCGCCTCGCCCACCGTCCTAAATGCAGTAGGTACGTCTGGCCACCATGCAGTCTCCAAACCAACCGTTCTTCTTAGCTCAGTAACAACGTCGGTGATTCCTACCGTCACGCTGTAGGTGACCCCCAGAAGTACTACCATGTAGACTGAGCCAGACTCCCCGTTGGACCAGAACATAAACGATGAAGAAAACATAGGTATGTTTGTCCTACAGAGTCTCAAATGACCCTGTGGACTATCTCAAGGGCCTCGCAAGAAGCGTAAAGCCACTAAGACTGGCACCAACGCAGAAGTTACCCTGACGGAGGATGATCTTGACAATATTGTTGATGTTGTCACCACCATGGCTGCCAATCAATGGATTACTTGGGAAGAACAACACAAATCTGCTATGGAAGTTTTGCAAACAGAACTGTGGGCCCTTCGGCTAAAAGCGGACACCCTTCAAGCAAGCATAGATCAAGTGAGGCAGAATCAAGTGAGTGGGGATCAAGTGAGGCAGTTGGGCCAGTCCGGCCCTGTTACAACCCTAACAACCACTGCGGATAGCTGACTCTGCCAGCTCCCAGGTGCTACCCTTACAATGGAACCCGCTGACCTGTGCAACCAAGTCCAGGGATGCCCAGTCAACCTTGATGTTAGTCGATTTGCCAGCGCGCAACTACATGAGATATCTACCGCCATCACCAGTGAACTGTAGCACCGATAACTCCACGCACAACAACACCTCAGCGAGGCCGAACAAACTATTGCGACCCAAGTTGCTGAAGCTGCCCAGATCCAGGCTACGCATGTTGCCACTATCGCATAGCAAGTTGCCTTGGAATAGCTTATCAACTGGCTATATGAAGATATACCGGAAGTGGTTCCTGCTTCTGCCAAGCCACAGGCCAAGGTCGAACGATTGGTCGCTGCATTGAAGGTGTCCCAAACTAAGGTATCGACTGTCAGGGCCGAATTTGAACTTCAGATTGCATCGTTGCAGGCCAAGCTCCAGCCTAAAACCCCCCCAGAGGTACGTTCCCAACGAGCTGCACTAATTATAGAAGCCACAAATACTATCACGACGCAGATCAGTCAGGGTGTCACTCTGCTCGAGAACGCTATGGAAATTCGGTCCCAGGTGCAACACGATCCTCTCGTCTAAGAGATCAATCAGGAGTTGACTCAGAAGGAACAAGACTTTGAGCAACTGGAAGCTACGATGTCCACGCTTGTTCTAGCTCAGCGCTGTGCACAGCTTCAAACTAGCCACGCGCTTCGCAGTGACATTGTTACGCTCCAACTCAAGAAGCAAGTCCTCCGCAACCATCTGACACCCTGGTCGGAGGACGCCCTCAAGCTTTCTCCGGACATAGACGGTGCGGTGCGGAAGTTGGACTAGGCTCTTGACAGTGTCACTGCTGCCACGGAGGGACCAACATCTCATAAATTGGTGGAGATCACGCAGACTGCCCCCGCTTACTGCCGCAATGGAACAACTCAAAGGAAGGATGAAAACCCAACCCGCGCTGTGACTCGAGACGAGTCACAAGATTGTTTTGGGGGACTGTTGGAACAAGGCCTCCTAGCCTCGTTTTTGTCCAATTTTGTAATATTTTGCAATATTTAGTCTAGCACAGGGGGTTTGGAGATGGGTCAAAAGGGTAGACCAAGGGTCCACAAACCATGGTTTGAAGATCATAGGATAGCGCAGGCTAGCATTATATAAATAGATGAGAAAATTGAGTCTAGAAGTAAGAATAGAGATAAACATAATTTATGAACTACAAATATGTTGAATCGATTGTCTGGGTGAGGGCTCCTACTAGATGTGTGCATGGATACCCTGAGTCCTGCTGTGTGTGGACCCCGCTGGCTATGTGCGTGGGCCGATAAATAGTCTGTAAGTGGAATCTGGTTATAATTACATAAGAAGGTTGTTTTGTGATCTCTATGTTGCGTTTATTGCTTAAAGATATCTTACGGTTATGACTGTAAATAATACGCATGTGGATGCGATGTTCTGAATGCATAGATATTGTTTACGTAATTGCTTGGTTAACTGTTATTTTCTGCACATGAAGTATTCTGTTTGATCTATTGTTACGAATCCTGGGTTAAGCGCTTATTCAGTGCAGGACTGATAGATCTGAAGGTGCCCCCTTTTATTAACCTTCTCTCTCTCTAGATGTGGAAACCTGGTTCCATCACCCTCCCATACTACTTCAGGTGAGACCTTGGTCTACTCTACAGGCCATTTCCAAAAGGGCCAATAGTATAGGGGTCTGTTGGCAGACCTTAATGCCAAATCTGGGTCAAGGCCCCTCGAGCCAACAATGGGTCACAAAGATGTTGGGTTATGAATTTGAAATCATCTACAAAAAAGGGGAGAAAAATGTTGTTGCAGATGCACTCTCAAGAAAGGATCAGGATGCGGAATAATTTCTTTGTGCCATTTCTATTATCCAAAGATATTGGATAATCGAAGCAAGGGATAAATGGAAGAATGATGAAGAATTGTGGACACTCATTCAAAATTTGCAGCAAGATCCCAGTACATTTGATACATTTAGCTAGATAAATGATTCATTATGTTACAAATATCGCTTATATATTTGTAATAATTACCAAATCAAACAAAATATTCTTTTAGAATTGAACACCTCCCCATTAGGAGGGCACTCGGTGCTTTTAAAAGTTTACCACTGGGCCAAGAAGGAATTTTTTTGTGATGGCCTTAAATCTAAATATTCAGAAGTTTCTAAAAGAATGTTTGGTTTGCCAACAACATAAGGTTGGGACAATTAAGACCCCGGGTATGTTACATCCTTTATCCATTCCAAGTCAGCGTTGGGAGGAGGTCTCAATGAATTTTTTCCAAGGAAAATTTTATGGGATAATTTTCGCAGGTGGGCTAATATTCCATGTTTTTTCCAACAAAAAAATTCAAAAAATTCCATTTTTCTATAAATGAATTCGCCCAAATTTTATATAATAAATTATTTTACCTTAAGAATCACCAATATTATATATTTTCTTATATAAAATAATAAAAAATATAAACATTTTTACAAAATTATCATCAAACATTTTAACATTTAGATATTAGGGACTAGTAAGATTTGCCAAGGTTGCTAAAATTTGAGATAAAATTCCATCCTTAAAATTTTCTCTGATTTTATCACAATTTTACCCGAGTATGAAGGAAAGAGTGTCATCATGGTGGTATTTGATATAATTACCAAGTATGCACACTTATGTACATTACTTCATCCTTTTAAATCCAGTACAATTTCTATTGCACTTATGGAAACAATTCAAAATCTACATTGAAACCCAAAGATTATTGTAAGTGACAGATATCCCATTTTCCTTCAGTAATTTTGGACAAAACTATTTTCTTTCTTGGTACTCAATTATCTCATAGCTCATCTTAGCATCCTCAATATGACATGAAAATTCAGATAACGAGCAAATGTTTAGAAGGATATCTTTGTTGCTTTATATATGATAAACAAACACAATGTGTCAAGTGGTTACCTCTACTTGAATGGTGGTATAACACTTCCTTCCATACTGACCCCATTTATGGCACTTTATGGGTATCATCCACTATCCATCACATCATATTTAAGAGAAAATTGTAAGATTCAAGCAGTGGAGGATCACATCAAGAATCACCAACAAATTCGCCAAATCTTAAAGGATAACCTCACTCTAGTGAAAAATCGAATGAAACAATAGGTAGATCAACATCGTAGTGAAAGAAGTTTTGATGTAGGCAGCTGTGTATTTTTATGGTTACAACCATACAAACAAATTTCCCTCAAGAAAACTAAGAAATATAATAGATTCACCTAAGTAATATTGTCCCTTCAAGGTTTTGCGAAAGATTGGTACTATGGAATACAAATTGGAGTTGCATGCATCTTCTCGAGTACACCTAGTTTTTCATGTTTTAGTCTTCAAGAAGGTTATAGGCGACAAGTTTCCAGTTTAAACAATGTTACCAAAACTTTATGAAGAAGGGAAAATCATATTTGAGCCTGAATGAGTCATAGAAACAAGAACTTGACAATTACGGAATCGATTAATTTCAGAGTATCTCATTAAGTGGAAGAACTTACCCACAGAAGATTCCACATAGGAGGATAATAGTTTTATATTGAAGCATCTGAAAGTACTCAAGCGTTGAGTACAACACTTTTTTAAAGGAGAGGAGAATGTTAGGTCCCTATAATACTAGTGTACCCCCTTATTGTTATTGTTATGCCCATGTATCCCACATATTGTTATTGTTGTGCCCCATAGAATCCACTATTGTTATTCTTGTGCCCTTACATTATTATTGTTATGTAGGCTCTAATTATATTGTGACCCCTTAGACTCCTATATATACCATGGAGGTATTATCATTTGTATCATCAAATAATTGTTCATTTATGTAATATAAATGATGTTTCCCCCTCGAAAAGGATAATTTTTAAGTCATTGATATATGTTTCTTCTATTTTGTGAGTTGGTTTCATAACAACATATAATATTGGTAATTATTAAAAAGTCGTAGTTGTATTTTATTTTAAAAAAATATTAAATTATAATTAGAAATAGTATTTGGTTTTATGTATCGAATTTAAATTATATTTTCAATGCCCTCCTCCCACACTTACCCAAGCTTACTAGTGCACTGTGGTAAATATGTGATGAAGAATTAATATGATATGTCTCAACCTCCTATATCACCTTAAGGAAGTGGAATTGACAAAACCAAAACCTTGTTAACCTCCCTCAGGTGCTACAGGACCCCAAGGGCTAAAACACCCTATGAGTATCTAAACCCTGAGTTAACCTACTTTATCACTCATTTGAACCCTAGTCGCATGCACGAGCGTGCAAGGGAGAGACTGTATTATTTTTCACCAAGTTCTATGCCAGCAATCGCGAGGTTTGAGCCAATTTTTAAGGGTTAGGATCTAGACCACTACCCAAAATTTGATAAAACTCACATAAATGATAAATGACACAAAGAAAAAACCTTAATTAAAAACTTGATCAAGGACTTGACCTAACCAAGACTAACCATGACAATAATTTCGTCAAACATATTGAGAACTTGTAATCTATAGGTCATGAATGCATAATTAAACATAGGGGTATTATACCTATATGATAATCATCAATAAGGTCTAATACCCTCTCAAAATATCTAAAATATCATCTATTAACTCATGAATTTAGCAACCATTCATACATTCATCTAACATGTTAAGAACCATGAATAATATACATCATATAAAAAACATACAACTAGCTAATAACCAACATATAAACCATGGAAAATTAGTCATAATGCCATCATAATAATAAATACATATGCTCATAAATCAGCATAGAAGATACCTCTTATTAACATATGAAAATGCAAATCAAGTTAGGGACTTCCATGTGCCACCCGACCATAAACTGGGATGAACCAAGCCTTTCTTTCAGCTAGTCACCCATGTGCCATATTCCAAGCATTAATGTGGGATCTCATGGGATAACCAAACTAGGGGTTCCAGAGGCCAAACTGCCTCAACCCTCAACCAGTGATTCCAGCTCACGGTTAGACATCACTAACCATCATCAAATTGGTCTCTACCCAAGATGTTTATGGCTCCATATTGTTTGTTCCAAACCAGATCTAGGACTAGTAACTCAACCCATAGCTTCCAAAAGGGTCCAGGAGTAGTAACTCAGCACACCAAGGGCTCCAGAGTGTTTGTCCAACCAATGCTTCCAAGACTAGTAACTCAACCCAATCTATTCCAGGGCTTCCAGAGTGTTTTTCCAACCAAGGCTCCAAGAACTAATAACTCAACCCACAACCACAAGGAAAATGAGCACTAATCATAAAATAAAAGGGAAAAACCACAACACCATGGTTTTCCAGGAAATGACAAGGCTAGGAAAAACCACTTTCAATCCAGGCAATCCTCTATTCCAATGACAAATCATAACTTAATAACCACATGCATATTACATGCATGCAAAAATGAGCAAGGAAATCATACATGCAACTCGGTACCTACAAATAAAACCTGTTGTAGCTACTGATCCTGTTGGTCCCTTGCACTTTCCTACTTTTCCTTTTCCTTCTTATTCCAAATCCAAGTGTGCGCAAAATCCTCCAAGTGGCCTCCAGAAAAACTCTAAGTGTGCAAGAGTATGAGAGAGAGAATAAAGAGATAGATCCAAAACTACACTGACCAAAAGCTTCAACTGAGAAAAGCCATGAATTAATCCTTAGAAGCCTTTTTATCAATGAAGACTCCGTTTTCTTCAATTTCCTTTATTTTTCCTTTAATTTCCCTCTCATGCAAACCTGTGACCTTTCACCTTCCTTTTCTCCCATTTTCCATTATTTTCATAAATAAAATGCCAATTAATGCCTCTTTTCCTTTTCAAAGTCTTTTCCATTTCCTTTTCCAATTTACCCTACGCTATGAACAACCACCAAGATGTTTTTCCCAACATTCAACTTGGAATATGTTTCCCATGACCAGGGAAAATTTTAGGGGCGAATTTTAGCCCAAGGGAAAATTTTAAAGGGTTTTAGATTTTGGAGGGGAATTTTTTTTATATAAAACCCCTTTTGTATAGTTATCCCTATAATTATTTTAAAAGTAAATAATTATTAGGTTTTAGACCAAAAAAATCAAGGCACATAAAAAATTAAACCTTGGATTCACCTCCCCATTTTCTAGTTTGGAGCGCTTTTGAGTTGCATTTGCTATGATTTACTGGGTCAGAGGGGGATTAGAGTGACATTCGCCCCCATTTTTACTGGGTTGGGGCTTGGAAGTTGGATTTTGGATCATGAATTGTATCAGGATTACATGCAGGGAGGCTGATGACAAGGGCAACAAGGCTCAATTTTCTAGAGTTTGGACAGGGATGTTGCAATTGCAAATTTACTAGTTGCCAGTAATTTTTTTTTTATAAATTCGCTAGTATGAGTGCTTCGAAGTGTGGTATTATAACATTTTTGGTGAATGTGGGTGAATGATGGTGCTTTGTGGGTGACTGCTTCGAAGTGTGCAAGTCTAACATTTCTGGTGAATGCGGGTGCTCTATGGGTGATTGCTTCGAAATGTGTGATTCTAACTGTGCTAATGAATGCAGGTGCTCTGTGGTTGATTTGCAAAAGGTAAGCCATGGATTGTGGTTTTTTATTTGTAGTGTTTTTATTATTTTTCTTGGGTGTGGGTATACTTCCGGTTGCTGATTAGAAATTAGTTCCTGTATTGGCTACTTCCTTCCTGCTATCTCAGCCTCCTGATTGAACCTTACTTTCTAACGATAGTATTACCTAGATGAGCGATGGGTTTAACAAAATCACGACTATACCTTCCTTCCGTACCTTCCTTCCATCCATCCACCACCAAGATTTAATTCTACTTGTTAGGCTAGGGAGCAGGAAAGAGGAAATCCCCATATCATCGAGTAGAATATTCGCTTCTTCATCACACCTTAAAACCAAGTTGAAGCTAAGTAAGTAAACCCAACCACTCGACCCTCTAATAGTCGAGGCCTATCCTTAGATATCACAACAATCGCAAAAGACAAAGAAGTTAAGCTTCTCAACAATATGGAAGGAGAGCCTACGACCTTTTTGAACCATCTCTTGAAAGGGATAATGATCATTGTCTACTACCCTCCCCAAAACCCAACAACAATCTATTTTTGGCTAGTGATGATAAACGATCTTAGCATATTTCTCTGAGGGAATGCATTCGATTTCTGGAGATGTGTTTTTTGTTACACACAAAATTATTATTATTTATCTTATTTGTGATGTAAAAATATCTCTGTCCACAACACTGTGATGAGGTTACCCTAATGTTGTTTGGCAGTGGTGGCTTTGCTACCGTGAGACTTAACAAAAATGACTTCTTCTTCCTTAATCTTTTTGTTCCCAGTTTTTCCCTAAATTTCTTAGAGTTTCAGGACAATCACAGTTGCTAGTTTATGTTTATCATTCTCTACTCTGATATGGAATGAGGATCATTCAATTGAATGAATATTGTAACCTGGTTGCAGAATATCTTCTTCTTCCACTGAATGTTTCTTACATTTTCTGCTTCTGGATTTATATTTTTTCTTTAACCTGCAAAATTTTGTTTAATCTTTTTATTACTAGTTTTTCCCTAAATTTCTCAGAGTTTTAGGCCTATCATGGTTGCTATTTTATGTTTATAATTCTCTCAAGTTTATTTATGTCATAAGTTATTTGGTGCCAAACTTGTCTTTCCATTTTTAGATGTCATGATCCAATGTATTTATTTTATTAGATTTGTATCCTGGATCGGATTTTAGTGTGGAATTACTTTGACATGGTTATTCTTCTAGTCTTCCTGTTAGCTCTTGGCATCAATAAAAATCAATTCATTGATTGTAAACCATTACGAAGGTTCAAATACAGTGTTGGAAAATGTCATTTCGTGTATGGCGTGGGTTTGGTGGACCAGGTTGGGTAGTGTAGTATGTTTTGAGTTGATTAGCTTGATGGACCTCTTTTGTAGATCTATAATAAGTTTTTCCTCGAGCACAGCATTTCCGTTTGTCCTTTCTTCCCATGTTTTATGTTAACCCATGGGCTAGTGTACATGTTCAGATATTACTTTTTCTACCTTTTTGTTATTCTTATGATATAGTTTGTTGGCCTGGTTTAATCTTGTTTTTTGGGATTTTCTTCATCTTAGTGTTGTTATTTTTTTATATTTATATATTTTTCTTTATTTTAGTCCCTTGTATCAGCTCAATCTTGATGATTACTCTGTTGTTTGTTGTGGATTTCTTCTTATCCAAAGGAGATTCAATCATATTCTTCTCCCAGAATATTGAAATCTTTTATAAAAATGGACAAATGATCATGCTGGCCTCCATTTAGTATAGAATATGAAATGTTGATAAATAAATGTGATACTATTAATACTATTTAAATATGCATACAAAGAAACTTGAATTGGAACTTTTTGTTTCTGTATCGCTACTAGATCTTTACTCTATCAGTCAATTGTTTGACCACTTTTAGATGAAGAATACATTGATGCATAGGCAAACATAAGAGTTGTATTACAAGGGGGTTCACATTGGATTCTAAATTGAGTCAACCTTTGCCCACATCATCTGGAAAAAATTCATAATGAAGAGAAATATTGATTATCTAGAGCATCAATCTCTAATAAAAACAAGGATAGTCTAATTTCTTTTATGTGGAGATCCAAGATACACCGGCTCGATTTTCAGGTGGCATCATCTACCATTTTCCAGTGAAACGAAGATAATATTATGAAATTATGCTAGAGAACTAAAGTTGAAAGCATGCCAAAATGGGGTAATTGAATCCCCGCTTTCATAGAGAATGGAAGCTAAGATGGGTCACCGTAGCTCCATATATTCAACAAGGAAATCATGGCCATCCAATCTTCATAAGATCAATATCTTTAGGGGCTTATAAGTATTTGCTTGACTGCTGGAAACATAATTTTCTCTTGAACGTACAAACGAGTCACACGATCATAAGGAGATATTTATGGGTTATAGGACCCATTCAGCTGACTGGCATTGCCAATGAGATCATGAAACTGTTGCACAAAATGTATGTCAAACTACTATTCATCATACTTCACTAGTATCTCCATCCATTACATTGCTATATCTGCCTCTTATTCATCATAATGAGATGCAAAATGATCTAACAATGCTACAAATAACATATTTTCAACATATATTCCCTATTACTGAGGAATAAGATGAATCCCCAAATTTCTGTAGAGAACAATGGATGTTGCACCAATGATTTTAAATGAAGACATTATATATGCCCTATTAGTGAGGAATAATATGAATCCCCAAATTTCTATAGAGAAAAATGGATGTTGCACTATTGATTTTAAGTGAAGATATTCTAAAACTTTAGTTGATAACTTTCTCTCTAGACGTTACATAGAAGGGTGTGAAGGTGGGCTCATGGAAAATCTAGGTCTTGAAATTACATCCTTAAATATAGATGTAATATTAAACATATTAATGACCTAACCTCTAAACATGGAAATAAATTAATTTCATGTCCCATTTGAAGTATTTTTTTTTGTTGAAAATGTGTGCTATGTTAACTGATTAATATAAGAATCACACAAATTACAATGGTGGAATAATATCATATGTTATCCCCCATATCCCACTGTCTACATATTCTAGAAAGGAAACATCCTAGCCTTCGCAGTAAACTCTAATGTTAAATATCTGGTCAATATCCTCGATAAATACTTTGTGGATTCTTATTTTATCATCCTTACAATCCACTTACTTTCTAAATATGTTCCTTGAGTATATCAGTCATCCAATGTCCTCTCTTATCACTATTGAGGATGCAAGTATCCCAACTTTTAAGTAAGAAATTTAAGCCTTTCTTTCCTCCTTTCTTTGCCCCACATAAATTGAGGGAGGATATATTCCAAATTGTTCCAAACCATGGTATCTAAGATAGTAATCCTATTGAGTAGATCCATGTACATCCAATTTTGAAGCTTCTACTTTGATTATTCATACAAGCTTTGAAGTTATCAAAATTGTCCTTTGAGTAGAGATATCACTTAAAACAAGTCCACCCTTATATCTCCCAAGGGTGAAAATACCATGTATTAAGTGTTGATTTCAAAATTTAATAGAAATTTCTATACATTTCAGAGTGTAATATATTGGTTACTGACTTCCAAGTAAAATTCCAAAGTATTTAAGTCACCAACAAAGCATAAATTTAGTAATTGTTTGTCTAGGAAGAAAGATACCTTTGCTTTTCCATGTAGCTGTGCAATGTCTAAATATTTTCCTTGCCTGTAAGAAGTAGAACATATAAAAATGTGGTAAGTGGGAATTCCTATCTAATATTAACTCAATAACGCCAATGTGAAATACATAAATACAAGCAAGAAAGCAAAGGAGCAAGTATGAAAGTAGAAGAGGGTATTGTCAAATGTGTAGAAGTTTTCTAGATAAGATAATGGGATAAGATAAGTTTTTTAATATGAAACAAATGACCACAAATAAGTCCATGGGATTATTAAGTACATTAGTGTTGATAGAATGTTGGAGCAGAATGGCCACTTCGATAAAAGTAGAAGCATATCTAATCCAATAGATCTAAGAGACAAAACTATATTGTAGATCCAAGAGCATCATTGGCTGCAAAAACATATATAAATGTGGAAAATGGGCATTCTTATTGATACGATATTAAAAATTCCAAATACTCCCATACAAGTAAGTGAAATTCCCTTGAAGATAGTTATATTATTGCCTAGTGGTATACTCCTATAGATCCAATTCTGAAGGTTACTATGAAATCTATTCAACATCCACCATTAATGTTTAAGTTAAATATATGAATACCAAAGGGAATGCCCAAAATCCAAAATTGAAATACTTGATAGTTTTTGTTGGTATATCTTTCTAGCTATTCCAAGTAATCCTGGTGAGTGATGGGAAATATATATATATTCCTCACGAATGTTGGTATACTTGCGGTACAAAGAGATGTCAATAAATATAGATCATGATTATGGGAAACTTGAAGAATGGTGCACAAAATTGTATTTTAAAAATGAGAAAAGAAAGTGTGGATGTGCATATAAATTAATTGAACCGCTGGGAATTATGAAAAAACCCTATCATTTAGGATTTGATACCAATTGATATGAACACTCTGACAAAAATGCAAAATACTCGGATACAAGTTAGGTAACAAGGGAGGAAGCATGAAAAACATAAGAGGAGATTGTTGAATTGTACATATGCTTCCCACTCAAGATTGTATTTAGATACATAGTAGTATGAAATTAGTGTAACACAATCATATTTGATCAAGTTTATTAGGTATATGACTATAAAATAAATTCTATATGAGTGATCAATTGAGACCAAGTCACCCTTAAAAAGTCACAAGTTAAGTTGAATAAATTACAATAGTAGATAAAATACACATATAATACACTTTTGTTGAGGCATTAGAAAAGAGGTCCCTGATTGCTTTGGAAGAGAAAATTCTAAATCGTAACCATGTTAGCTTTTGTAGAATTATGTTCCCACTCTATTATGTCATAATGACTCATGTTGTAGATAAAATAAATTTATCTGCAACATCAATATTCATTATACAATTGAGAGGCATTAGAAATTTAGAAGTGGTTAATTGACCTATGGTTTTTCAAGCTTGAATGTAAATTTCTTCACACCTGAAGCCTTTATTTGATAGTTTTTTTCTTGCACACCTAGCAATGTGGCCCACTTGGTGTCTTTCTGTAAGAACACTCTTAAAAATCCTTAACTCCTAGTCAAGCTCATGAAATATTACTTGCAATGATTCCAAATCCTTTTGAGAATTGTTCATCTAGGCAAATTAAAGGAATTTGCACCTATGATTATATCATAAATCATTAGGGACTTGGATGTTGTGTATATGTCAAGTTATCTCTAGCCTATGCTTGACAACTACCTCATAAGGATCTTCTTCTTCATTTGTCCTTGTAAGACATTTAGTCTCTAAAACCTTGGAGCATGGTTGTTAATTATCCCAATTCCTCTTTCTTCTCTATGGAGGGAATAAATGTCAATAATAACTGACTAGTTTCCTTCCTCCTCACTTTTATCATGGGAAATGATAGAGGATATGTTTTAACTTCTTATAACCAATTCATCAAGGGAAATATAAGTAAAGAAACCCATCCAACTGCTTGAATTTTGCTTAATATGTTAAAAAATAATCAACTAGTGAAGCTTCACGAAGCTAAGAAACTACTCTAAGAGAGGACAATGACAAATACATGAGAAGAAATGAAGCCAAGAGTGAGAATACCAAAAAAAGGAACACACCTAGTGGCATTGACACTAGAGGCAAAAACCAAAGGAAAAGGAGGGGTCCAATAAATCCTCAATCATTGTAAAGGGTGTAATGAATTGTTTAATCAAGACATTTTGATAATAGCCAAGACTATTTCATGTATCATGGGTGGGATCCTAGTGTGCGGGAAAATTTTAAGAACCCCATCATTCCTACAATCAAGGTTGCAAACAAGAATATTTGAAATGATCATTGGCTGCTTGAAGCATGGACGTAAGCATGGACATTGGCATGTCTCTAGTTCTAAGATCTCCTTGCATTGCACTGTGTGTTTGTCCTGTGACATCTAACTCAGGGTCTTGTATGGTAATTACTTGGCCCTATGTGTTATAATCTCTCGTACCCAACACTTAGTATTTGGTTCTCAACAATTATTAACTGAAGGAATACAAAACTACATTATTAACACGAAAAATATTACGGAAGCAAAAAACTCGATCTAAATCACATACACAAAAAAATTTATGCACAATCAATAGTTCTTCATTAATAAATTAATCACGGAACTTACTTGGGATCATGTCCTATGATAATGGCTCAACTGAGGAAATACAAAACTGATCACCAACCTCTCTACACTCTCTCAGACCCAACACACGCTCACTAGGAAGCCTCTCTCAATCCTGTGCTGTTGTTGTATCTCATCTCCTCACCTTAGCCTTACGTTTATAACTTTACATTGAGCCAAAACCCTAATACTAACCCTAAAACTATCCTCAAAGTGATGGACAGATAGGATTACATATCGCCTTACTTGAGGTCAACGACTAAGATTAAAAATTAATCACTAAAGTAAATAATTTACTTTATCGAAGTTTTTATTTTAGCTCAATAATCGAACATATAATTATGTCCTTTTTCATAAGTATCTTAGGCTAAGTTACATCAATAAATATTCTAAGGTGAAATGTGGGTGACTTCTGCACACTTAGACACAAAGCTTATGCAGAATATACTTGCCCGAGCTACAAAATTAAAAGTGATGAGATATCAAACTACGACCCCCACGTAGCATCACTCCCTCCATGCATCCCTGGGCTGTGTCCATGCATCCCCCCATTTTTTCCAACTTCAGTCTTCTGGATTTTGGATGAATTCAGGCTTCTAGATTAGAATGAATTCTTACTCTTATGGCCATCTCATAGATAATAACCACAAGCCAAAGAGGGCCCACAAGGCATGAAACAAAAACCACATGTATTTTAGCACCAACAACAAAAACCACAAGTATGAATGTATGAAATGTGCAAATTTTGAGTCATTGTATGGTGGGGATACAATAAGTAAATGTATATTTATGCTTGAGTATGTATAAGTTGGTTTCTAAAGACATCAACCTTAAAAACAATATAGTGGAAAACTATAGGTGCAAGCAACACCTATTCTAATTAATCTTTTATCTTGGAGAACATTTTCACCATATATATTTATATATAATCTTCGGATGGAGAGGTGTTTTACAAAGGATGATTAAAGTTATTGTGATACTTTGTTGTTTTGTTTAAAGCTTTCAAGTGTTCATTAGGTGATTTGGAGATATGAATTAAATTGATGGAAATTTTTTATTATTTTACATTTGAATGATGTTATTTATTTTATAGATGATGAATCATGATGTCATTGTTTTGTGTATAATGATTTATTTTTTCTTTTGGGCTTGGGCCTTGGCACAACATTTTAATGAAAAATTTCTTAATTTTTTTTTGTGAACATTACACTTATTTACTTTGAATGCTACTTACAAATCTAATAATTCTCAACTCTTGGAAACTATTGATGCAGGTTTCTAGATTGATATGAAATTTTACTTCTGGAATAATCAGTGAGATGTAAAAATATAATCCTGGGATGAAACCATCAAGGCAAATAGATGTAGTATCATACTTTCAAAAGCCTTAATCCAAGAATACACATTATCTTCATGCTTCAAGCTCCTTTGAACAATCTGTTACTGAGAGAGATGTTAAATCTTTTGAAAATGCATCTGATATCCATATGATGGATGAAAGAATAGGTTCATCAAGTGATCATGGTGAGATAAATGTAGTTTCAACAGAAATTAGTGATGAAAATGTTAATTTTGTTTCCTTGGAAGGTGACACAAACCATTCACGAAAAAGGAAAAAAGGCCAGTGGAACGTAGGGAGACAATTCCAAGATGATTGGGTCTCAATTTTTCCATTTATTGAAGAAATACCTCCTACAACTATGAATGAGGTTTTACGAGAAGTTAGATTTATTGTGTGTATTTGTAAAATTTTCAAGGTAGTGCAATTTTAGATGAAGCTAGATACATTACAAAAGCATGCAAGAAAGGTGTATGAAAAGAAAATTGTAAATGGTAAATAGAAATATATTGATAGATGGAAATATTTTGAGGAATTTTGACATATCCAATGTGTGGAAGAATACAAAAAATATTTAATAAGTAAGAGGAAACTTGAGGCAAGTGGAGGAATCATCATATCTCTATTTGAGAAGACGATGGAAATAATTTAGTTATCCAAGATGATACAATTGAGCACTGTATTTCACATCTTATGTAAAGGTCATCCTATGACAGATTGTCCAGATCACATGAAATTTCTATCTTTTCTTCATGTGCCAAACTTTCCATCTTCTCATTGGTCTTTAACCAGTGGTTGGGAATGGGTAAGATATCTAACTCAAGTAGAAAATGATGATTTGAAATAGGAGATTGGAAATTCTAGGTTTTTGGCATTGTCTTTCGATGAGGTTACGACTATAGATAATACTTCATGGATTTGCATGAGAATTTATATCATTAATGACCATATTAGGCATTCCTATCTACTTGGGATTAAAAATATGAGAGAAACTTCTATAGCTGGAAATATTTATGAACTTGTTCTTAATAGTTTGAAGTAAAGTGGTATGGATCATTTAATGATTGCAAAAAATTTTGTATGTGTTGGAGCATATGGAGCATCGGTAATTCAAGGACAAAGGAATGGCCTTTGTGTTAGACTAAAACTATCGGATTTGCCATATATGCTTAATAATCATTGTATGGCTCATAGGATGAATCTTGCATTTAAAATAGTAAGCAAGTTTCCATCATTTTCAAAAGTTGAAGATCTTGTACGTGAGACTCACACATACTTTTCTCGTAGTCCCACACGATATTTAGAGTTTCAACAAATTTAAGATGGTGTTACGGATGGAAAAAAACCATTGAAAGATGTTGATACAAGACAGATCTCATTAAATGGATTAGATAAAATACTATTTAGTGAGTTCAAATCTTTGGTAGGGTTGATGTATGAAAATCGCTACAATGTAGACAAAGCTCAAGATCCACTTTTTTGACTAACTGATATAGATACATTATTGACATTGGCTGGAATTATTCCTATGCTACATGAAATGAATGTCCTCGTGAAAATGTCTTAGAATCACTGATCCAGGGTAAAATCTTGATACCCTTATCCAAGACCTTTTACTTCGGCTGATAATTAGAATTGCATTTAATTAAGATGTTAAAGAACATAAATGAACAATTGTAGCTGTAAATAAAAGGGGCATAAATGAACAAGATCAGGAATCATAAGAACATGTCGTTTGATGATGAAGTTTGTCCAGGAGGGACTACATCTCTGGGCCTCGGTGTCAAGATGGTGTAGACCGCTGCATTATGTGTTGTATGAAGAAGATGTACATGGATGTGCTTTCCTATGGCATACAAGTAAAAATTTCCCTGGCGCAGGAGTGGCTTGACTTCTTTAAGAGATGTTCCACTTAGAAACTCTCATACATAATGAAAGACTCCTATCAGTATGACCATAGCTGACATGTAATAAATAAGAGTATCCTGCCAATCCTAGCAAACAAGGCATCTCAACAATACACATATGAAAAAAAAAGAGCATCCCGCCAATGTGGCATAAAAGGGATCTCATACATGACACAAATCCATAACTGAAAGTACATCAATAGCAACATAAGGTAAGATCCCACAACTCATGTATCAACTAGGATCTGCAAGACATAATGCATCTCAAAGAGAAATAAATGAAGAAGTAGAATCCACATCATATACCTCATGCTGCCATTTGCTGAAGGCTGAGCTGCTCTGTGGCTAAATCTGAAAACACCATCAATCTTGTGGCATCGAAAAATGTGAAAATGATTGTTCACATGTGGAAATCTGACACCTACATAACCCACTTCCAAAAGTGGCTGAAAAATCAAAAAATCAGATGAAGAAACTGAGCATGCCATCAAACTCATGGCATCGAGTAGTGAAAAAATGACATAAAATTTGTCCCATTTGGACAAAGTCAAAAAATTTCCCTCCTGAAAGTTGGCCTCAATCAAGGTTTCACCTGCCTCTTTTCTGGGCTCATGGTTCCACTACACCTGCAATAAAAAAATAATAAGTCTGGAAATCCATGCATCTCCTCAGATTCCGTGCCCATGATTGGTTGTAAAATAGCATTAATACTCAGAAAATTCGTGCCCCATCTTCCTCCTCCTTGGCTTGGCACACTTGTAGAAATCTGAGTTTAATTAAAAAATCTCGAAAACTATGTGTGCTCTCCGCTCTTCCATTGCCTGCGCACTTCTGAAAAGTTGAGTTTATATAAAAAATTGTGAGCGGATTTACCAACAAAATCCGTTGGTGTAGTTGGTGAAAAATGGAAACTTGTTAAAGGGAGGTCAAGGGATCAAATTCCGCCTCCCCACAAAATCCGCGCATGTCATTTTCAAACCCAAATTTGTTTTGAAGTACTAAGTGTTGGGAGGGGGGGGGGGGGAGGGAGTGGGGTGGTCGGGCCGGCATCATTGACTTGAATGGGAGGTTAACGTATGGAAGTTGGGGCCTGTTGGGTCTTAACAACTTTTATTACATGCCATTTGTGTGGGTAGTGGAGCCGCCGCATGGGTAGACCGACAGACCCGCCGGTGGTGGGTTCGACTCCCACCGGCTCCGGTATATGTGATATTCTGGTGGAAGGTTGTCGTGGGTCTGATGGGGGTCACGACCCATCAAACTTTTAATATATATTTTTTTCTCATTGTTAAAACAAACAGTGTGTTTTTGAAAATTAGGTTTTGGACCGAAGGAGGAAAATTAACTAGCCGACAATTTTGCTCGGAATCTGGCTTGAGCTTGCCAGAATTTGGTGGCCGGAAAAATTCAAATTTTCGCCCTCCTTAAGGCTGCCTAGTCACCAAGTCAACCCAAAAATTTGATCGCTCCTAACTCCTTCATACGGACTCGGAATTGAGTGTCGTCTGCGCCATTGGAATCAGAAAGACAAGATCTACAACATGAACTTGGTTTGAGAATATTTCAAACACTTTGATTTTTGAGCCCTTTGTGCTGATCCACTTGTACTTGTACCTATTTAATCCACCTGGATCAATCCTACCCACTGAGGAGCTTTTGGTCCTCCAAAAACATTACCTATCATCAACTATCTGCAAATGTCGTTGAAAGGCACATCCCCACATGACTCCTTCACCTGACGTACTTTGGAATCAAGATGCAAAACCATCATTTGCAACTGCTACAATGCGATGTCTGAAAAGGCACATCCCTTCAAGACTCCTTTACCTCTTGTACTTTGGAATCAAGATGCAAAGCCACCATCTACAACTGCTGCAATGCAATGTCTGAAAAGGCACATCCTTTGAAGACTCCTTCACCTCTCGTACTTTGGAATCAAGATGCAAAGCCAACACCTAAAACTGCAGAAATGCAAATGTCTGAAAAGGCACATCCCTTGAAGAATCCTTCACCTTACGTACTTCGGAATGAAGATGCAAGGGCAACACTTGTAACTGCAGAAATGCAAATGTCTGAAAAGGCACATCCCTTGAAGACTCCTTCACCTCACGTACTTTGGAATCAAGATGCAAAGCCAACACATGCAACTGTTGTGGCACAAATGTGTGAAAGGCACATCTCTTGAAGATTCCTTTATCGGTCGTATTTCGGAATCAAGATGCAAAGCCAACACCTGCAACTGCAATTTTTTGCAACACAAGTCTGAGAAGAAACATCCCTCGAAGACTCCTTCACTTTCGTCCTTCGGAATCAGAATGCCAACACCTGGCTAAAGCTGCAACGAACATTACATTCTCAATGTGACTAGCAATGACCCACATATTTCCATACTTGCCACGAGTTTATAACATGTACTTGGTGGTCAAGCTTACAGCAAAATGGAAATCATACCTTAACAAAATTACAAGACCAGACCTCATCATCACATTTCGAAGTGATGGCAAAACTCCTCATCACTTTTACATGAGAGAAATGCATCAGACGACTCATAGAACATGACTAAAACATAATCATCACATCTTGAAGTGATGGCAACACATCATCACTTTTACATGAAAGAGATCTAACACACGACTTATAAAACAAGGCCAAAAAAAATTTCATGGTCGCTTAAACGAGTGATGGAAACACATCATCACTTCATAATAAAAATGCGACAAATGACTTACAAGCATGGCCATGACAAGCTTAACATCTCTAGAAAAAACAATCTAGAAGAACCACTTCTCATTTATTAAAATGAGTGGATCATTTCCCTGTGGCGAACTTGCTTGTCGATCAGATCTTTCGACTGGTGTATGCACAGGGGCTTTGTCTTTAAGGCGCTGCTCTGGATGAAGTTTCTAGCATGTGGCTCTTTGGTGGCCACTTCGGTCACAATGGGCGCAAAATTTCTTTTTCCTCCAAACTTGCTTAACTGATTTCTTTTCCTGTTGGGGAGAAAGATTTTCATGCCTCTTCCTCCTTTGTGCTGCCATCCTCTTCCAGCACTCAGAAATCACATGTTTATTTAAACCACAAAAACAAAAAATTTTACGATGCCATATTTTACAACCTTGGTTATCAACATTCTTATAGTCAAAATGGACTCTGGAATAATGAGACTTAGTATACCTTCTGAGGTGGTCTCTAGTGCGATCATGATGATGGGAGCTCGCCTCAGTTCCTTCACTGCAACGTGCACTGCCATGGAACGATGGTGAAGTGTCCCTATCATTCCTCTTCCTTGGAGAGTTCATCATTATTTTTTTTCCCTTGATGTCCTTCGAACATCCTTCGCCAGTGTACCCCAAACTTGCATAATGAGGTCGTTGCACAACCTCCAATGGTTTGGTTATGCCTTGGCCACGAATGCCAAGTCCTCCTCCTTTGTACTCCATTTTGGTGAGGAGTCTCATGCCGGTACTTGTGATGGGTATCTCCACACTTCCAACTAAAATTATATCATGTGAAGAAACTGAAGCAAAATCAACACTATTTACCTTAGGTGTTGATTGTGAAATAGATGAAGAAAGCTGTTGTAAGCCTTCGTTGCGCTTCACTTTCGTTAATGCCTCTGACACGACTTGTAGCTAAAGCTGCAATTGCTGTGTCTCCTCCCTCTCTTTCTGTAGGAATGCTTTTAAGGCATCATGATCTCTCTGAAGAGTTTCGTTGTTGTGTTTCAAATATTCCCACACCTCTGTCGTGTCTTGCAACTAAAACTGCAACTGTTGCTTCTCCTCCTTCTCTTCATGTAGGAATGCCTTCAAGGCATCATGATTTTCTTGCAGAATTTCATTGTTGTGCTTCCAATCTTCCCACACTTCTATTGTGGCTTGCACCTGAAGCTGCAACTGTTGCTTGTCCTCCTTCTCTTTGTGTAGGAGGGTCTTCAATTCTTCGTTCTCAGTTGATTGTTTTTTGGAAGCCTCATACAATATGTACGCTTTCTTGGACACCCTGAGCATGGTTTCGTACATGTCCTTGACATTCTCCATGGGTCAACTCAGTGAACATCAAATGCTCATGCCTCCAATCCAATAAGCAAGAATACCTGCTCCGATACCACTTGATCCAGGGTAAAATATTGATACCCTTAACCAAGACCTTTTACTTCGGCTGATAATTAGAATTTCATTTAAATAAGACGTTAAAGAATATAAATGAACAATTGTAGCTATAAATAAAAGGAGCATAAATGAACAAGATCAGAAATCATAAGAACACGTCGTTTGATGACGGAGTTCGTCCAGGAGGGACTAAATCTCTGGGCCTCGGTGTCAAGATGGTGTAGGCCACTGCATTATGTGTTGTATGAAGAAGATGTACATGGATGTGCTTTCCTATGACATACAAGGAAAAATTTCCCTCACGCAGGAGTGGCTTGAATTATTTAAGAGATGTTCCACTTCGGAACTCTCATAAATATAAAAAAGACTCCTATCAGTATGACCATATCTAACATGTAATAAATAAGAGTATCCCGCCAATCCTGGCAAACAAGGGATCTCAACAATACACATATGAAAAAAAAGAGCATCCTACCAATGTGGCATAAAAGGGATCTCATACATGACACAAATCCATAACTGAAAGTACATCAATAACAACATAAGGAAAGATCCCACAACTCATGTATCAACCGAGATCTGCAAGACATAATGCATCTCAAAGAGAAATAAATGAAGAATTACATGGAATCCACATCATATGCCTCATGCTGCCATTTGCTGAAGGCTGAGCTGCTCTGCGGATGAATATGAAAACACCATCAATCTTGTGGCGTCAAAAAATGTGAAAACGACTGCTCACATGTGGAAATATGACACTTGCATAACCCACTTCCAAAAGTGGCTGAAAAATAAAAAAACTCATATGAAGAAACTGAGCACACCATCAAACTCGTGGCATCGAGTAGTGCAAAAATGACATAAAATTTGTCCCATTTGGACAAAGTCAAAATTTCGCCCTCCTGAAACTTGGCCTTAATCAAGGTTCCACCTGCCTCTTTTCTAGGCTCATGGTTCCACTACACCTACAATAAAAAAATAATAAGTCTAGAAATCCGTGCATATCCTCGGATTCTGTGCCCATGCTTGATTGCAAAATAGCATTATTACTCAGAAAATTCGTGCTCCATCTTCCTCCTTAGCTTGGCGAACTTGCAGAAATCTGAGTTTAAATTAAAAAATCTCGAAAATTGTGCGCGCTCTCTGCTTTTACATCGCCTGCGCACTTCTAAAAAGTCGAGTTTATATAAAAAATTGTGAGCGGATTTACCAACAAAATCTGTTGGTGTAGTTGGTGAAAAATGGAAACTTGTTAAAGGGAGGTTGGGGGATCAAATTCCGCCTCCCCACAAAATTCGAGTATGTCATTTTTAACCCGCATTTGTTTTGAAGTACTAAGTGTAGGGGGGGGGGTGGTGGGGGCGGTCAGGCCTGCGTTGGGCAGCCCACCCCGTTAACTCCCGCTGGCATCATTGATTTGAATGGGAGGTTAATGTATGGAGGTTGGGGCCCGTTGGGTCTTAACACCTTTTATTACATGCCATTTGTGTGGGTAGTGGAGCCGCCGCGTGGGCAGACCGGCGGACCTACCGGTGGTGGGTTTGACTCCCACCGGATTCGGTATATGTGATATTCTGGTGGGAGGTTGTCGTGGGTCTGGCGGGGGTCATGACCTGTCAGACTTTTAATATATATTTTTTTCTCATTGTTAAAACAAATTGTGCATTTTTGAAAATTCGGTTTTGGACCAAAGGAGGCAAATTAACTAGCCAACAATTTCTCCTGGAATCTGGCATGAGCTTGCCAGAATCTAGTGGCCGGAAAAATTCGAATTTGCACCTTCCTTAAGGCTGCCTAGTCACCAAGTCAACCCAAAACTTTGACTGCTCCTAACTCCTTCATACGGACTCGCAATTGAGTGTCGTCTATGCCATTGGAATCAGAAAGATGAGATTTACAACATGAACTTGGTTTGAGAATCTTTCAAGCACTTTGATTTTTGAGCCCTCTGTGCTTATCCACTTGTACTTGTACCTATTTAATCCACCTGGATCAATCACACAATGTATATTTTCGAATACACAAATACGAGAAAGTCAACATGCCTTGCATTTAATAATTTGTATATGATGCGAGACTCTTTAACTAATCCAGAGTTTACAAGTTGGACTAAGATCATCAATACAGAAAATATTGAAATTTTTTTCACGTTTGATGAAAAATGGATACTATGTATTGCATTATGTGAGTATATGGTTCCATTTCATTATATTAGTAAGAAAAGACGAATCACCCAAGATTTCCCCATGTCAAGGGACCAATTTGATAATATTGTGATTTCAGTGAGACAGAATTTGATAGAAATTGCAAGATCACTATCATCAAAGATAAGAGAACGATTTCCTCGAGATGAATTGTTGGAGGCCATGTGTGTGGTATGCCAACAATATTGGAACAGTGTAAATTTCCACAAAATTTAAAATATTATTTTCAAAAGAGATTAAAAATTTCAGTATACCACTTTTGCAAGAAAGTATTGATACATGGAGAACCAATTGAAGGTATTTTAGACTCATCAAATTTGTATCAACGAGGTGGACGCTTTGCTGAAAAAATGTGGAAGCAACATCGTTTTTTTGAGAATCTTAATGAAAATGGTGCTATAGCAAGATTATGGACAACTTTAAGTGTTAGCCAATACCTGTAAGAAAACATATCAGAATATTTCAAATTAGCATGTTTGTGTCAAGCCATGATTTTGGGATCAGTGGAGGATAAGAGAATATTTAGTGCACTATAATTCTTGAAGTCAAAGTTGAGGAACAAGGTTGATAAACATGTGGATACATGTTTAAGATTATATGTAACGAATTATGACATTAACAATTTTCCATATGAAAGAGCACTAACACTTTGGTGATCAGATTGTGATAGAAGGGGAGGAAACAATATAACAAATTTATCTAATGAACTTGATACAAAACATAATGTTTTGGAGGGTCATAATGGCAGTTCATTTGGAGAAGATCATGTTAAAAATGTAGAAAATGATGACCAAGATGAGAACTGGGAAATTTAAATATCCTAGGACTATTATTTTGGTATACATGTTTCGTTGATCATGTGAGATTACTATATGTCAAATTCAGGTAAAAATGGGTTCTATATTTTGTATTTTTCATTGTAACATTGTAGCTACATTTCTTTCATGCGTGTTATTTTAAGATTTATCTTTCATATTTAATCCTTACATTGTTTGTGACAGGAAATGAAACTGGATTTGATGAGGCTGCGACCTATTTCTTTTCACATAGATAGTGTCTGACTAGTATTAAATGATGAATAACTAATTTAACAAGACTAACGCAAAGCATCAATGGGCTCATTCAAGCACATGAAATGACCTTGATGTCTAGCTCTAACATCTTGGAAAATTTTAATGGTTTATATGTTGCTTGTGTTTGAGGAATTTTGTTGAGTTTCGAGTTTTATATTTTCTTGGAAAATAATTATTGATATTTGGAAAATGTGTGATTTTATATTGGTACTGGAAATGAAGTCAGATTTGATGACGCTGGGACCTATTTCTTTTCACATAGATATTGTCCTAGTTTTAAATGATAAATAAATAATTTAAGAAGTCTAACATTAAGCAACAATGGGCTTATTCAAGTACATGAAATTGTGTTGATGACTAGCTCTAATATCTTAGTAAATTTTAGTGGTTTGTTTATTGCTTGTGCTTAGAGGATTTTGTTAAGTTTGAAATTTTTGGTTTGTTTTGGTCAAATATATTTTTAGTCCCTTGAATGCTAATGGTTCTCATATAATATATAGATCGATAGATTTAGTTTTATTATTATAATTATTATTGTTTTCTTAATATATTTGGTGGTTTGAGAAAACATCTTTTATTTCCTTTCACTTTGTGGCATGATTTCCACATCTTCACCTTTTAGAATATAGTAAAATATTTTTCTTATGATAGACTTTTCTTGGAAACAAATTATTGATATTTGGAAAGGGAAATAAGACCTGGGTAGCTAATCGAAGAGAAAAACGGTCTATGTACTAGGTTCCTACGCATTCATCGTAGGAGACCTATTGGCATGAGACCGACATTCCTAGTGGCATTGATCATAATGCTAAGGATATTAGAATGTTGGTTTCACTAATAGCTGACCATGCCACCAATGCTGGTGGAACCAAAGGAGCCACATGAACTTATTATGATTCTTTCCAAATTTCTTAGGGTGAAATCGAGATTGTTTTGGGAAGCATGGAAGTAGCAGTGGTGGAGAATTACAAAGAGAACCACATGATGGGCTTCATTTTTCCCTTTGCTATTTGGGCCTACAAGATCTTTTTCCCATTGAAAAATTTTGCAAGTCTCTGCATGCTGCAGTGAAAGATGATCCTCGTCTATGGAAAACTATACATGTGGAGTATCCTCTAAGTGAAAGTCTCACTGATGATGCCTTATTAAAACTTGTTGAAAGGTCTGAAGGTCAGTTACGGAAATTGACTTTAGTGGAGTGCCTGAAAATTACAAATGATGTAATGAAGCAAGTATTCGACATCAGTCCAAAGCTTACAAAGGTTGGTATCTGTCTTTGTTGGTTTATGATTTTGAGAAATTACAAAAGATGAATTTGTTGTTGCACTTGACATTTTGAAGACAACAATATATTTACTTTATAAATATAGATTTTCTACATTTTTGCATGATTATCAATGTCAAACAATTAGATTCAGTTAATATAATTGCATGGGTTTCGTGAAATGGAATTCTGCTTCCCGTAAAATGTTTTCAAACCGGGTTACTAAATGGATGTGTTTTCATGTGAATTTTGACCCCTAGTCTCCTTTAAATACAATGATAAAAGGATATAGACTTAAAATATTAGAAGCTTATTTTTTGAAGGAAATGTAGGTAGAATTTGCCCCAAAATGTTGAAACCTTCAAGGGAGGCACTGCTGCAACTCTTTCATTTGGTATTCCATGTTCTTATGTGTTTGGAATTTGTCTCATTTCTTGATTTGTCTTATATTATTGCACACACTTATGGTTTCTCCTCAACTTTCCTGACATATCTTAATTTTCATTAGATATTTGGAAACATGGGAAGGTAATGCATTTATGTGAAAATGATGTTGCATGGAAGGTACTACTTGTAGGTTGTTCTCTTTTTCAGTTCGCCCATTCTTTTAAAAACCATATTGTGCATTGTGGACTTTTATTTTTGTTATCAAGTGTATGAGGTTTTCGTCATGAAATTATATTGTTATCTTGCACTTGCTCAATTTAAGCTTGTTAATTCAGAAGTTTTGTGTGAAATATCATTTTCTATTGGTAACTCCTACTCTGGCCTTGAATATATGTGGTGCACTTGTTTCTAGGCTTTGTAGTTCTGTTTTCAAGGCTGCACAAGGTTGATTGCCAATGGAATTATAAAAAATGTCAAAACACACAGAGAATGTAGCATGCACGAATTGAAGCAGTTGAGAATTAGTGGTATTTTTGGGATAACAAGGGAGCACCTTGAGAAGTTGAATTACCTTTTGGATGGTGATTTACAGGAGAAGTATCATTCAGTAAAGCCATGGTTTTCTCCTAATGGTCTCTATTATTCACTTTCATATGATGATGATAATACAATTGATATTGAGGCTTTCTCGAGATGTGGGAATGCAAGGCTTGTTTATGACTACACCAATGAAAGTTGCCAAAAGAAAAAATACCAGATAGTTAGTGTAAGGATTGTACATTTTGTATTGCATGTTGTGATGAGTGTGGAAGGTGTATTGATGGTAGTGAATATGGAGGAGAAACATTTTGTCTTGATATGCTCTGTGATGATTGTGTGCAGGCTTCTCAACTACCAAGAATCAAAAGAGATCGCCTATGGTAAATACACATTATCAGAATTTTAGATTTACTTTAGGCTTCAACGATTTTGGGCTATTAGTTGCTTGCAATTTAGGTCCAAAATTGATTGTTTTGACCCTATCTTAGGGAGATGTTGAAGACAAAGAAAAAAATTGTTATCTTTGTGTGTTTTGAGGTGTACATATTAGTTTTCCTTATTTTGGGAATCAAAGGTATATCAAGGAAAACAAATATGAAGAAATTCTATTTCAATTTTCATGAGAAGAAGCCAACAACAGTTTTCCCTTTAGGAGATTTTAGAGAATGTTGGCTGATAGTTTAGGCCCTGTGATATTAAATTTTTTTCTTTCAGGCCTTGTTCATGAGAAGGCTACTGAACAGTAAAGTTTCATGGGGCCTAGCTGTATATATCAGTAGAAAATAGTTGTAAATTACCTACATTTATCTATTTGAAAAAAAAAAACGTACAGGAATAACCTTCTTATGGGTCTAAAGAGAGAAACAGTGTCGACCTCCAAATATTGTGGTGTGTTTTGTGGGTTGTGCTATGTCAAGACTAAACACAACTAGAAAGGTGGCTTTATTATCATAATGGAGTGGTATTTGTGGTAATATCAAGACTAGGATCATATTACTCTAGTACAACATGATGATGCTCCTTTTTCAATTTTTTATCTGAGCTTGCAAGATCTTTTCTCAGCTGAAAATGTTTGCAAGTACCTGTGCATTGTTGTGAAAAGTGAACAGGAGCACGTGAAGTATCTTTCAAGTCAATTTCTCATTGATGCTGCCCTTTTAAATTTTATTGCAAGGTATGAAGGGAATTGGTAGAATCTGAGTTAATGTAGTTTCTGAAAACGACAAATGGACTCAAGCAAGATGTAGAAGTCAGTCGAAAATTTGTGAAGATTGGTACTTGTCTTTGGTATGTTTTGTATTTGGAATTTTGAACATTCAAGTATTTTGTATTTCTGAATATAGATTACATCTAACTTGGCATAGGACGGAATGGGAATAGTTGTTTACAGCCATTTTAGTTATATGGTTTCGTGAAACAAAATTCTACTTTAAAAATTATTTGAAATTGGGATATTAAATGGAGGTGTTTTCAAATGAATTAATCCCCTAGGTCCTTAAAATAAAATGATATAGAATTGAAAATTCAATTTTTTTTGAAACTTCATTAGAAAAAGAAACAACGATAACCTAACAAAATAGGTGTTGATCCTTTCTCTAATTTTCTCTTTTTGTGTTTCATATTTTTCGATCATAATTACTAACACTTCTTGTAAACTTGCCTATTTCAAATCCCAGGAACAAAGAGAATGGTTTTTTTTGAAATTTAGGTTGTATGGTTGATTGCATAGATTTTTCTGATATTTTCTTCTTTGGTACTTGTTCAATTTATTATGTTTCAACCATATAGTGTATTGATCCTTTATTTCTCTTTCCATATATTGCATTTATTAGGGTTTGTTTTTGTGGTTTAGTGCCATCTTATGGTGTGCATCAAATGGCGAAGCATGTAATAGGGCCTAGTAATAAGTCCATCTCTCATCACCATGAAGTGCTCAGTATATAAAGGCATATTCATATGTGATCCACCTTGTATTCAATTGAGTTGTACATATTTCCTATATATATCCTCGTGTATGAGATTTTTCAAATTTTGTTTGGTTGGTAAGAGATGGCCGGGTGCAGATAGGGAATATTTGAATGGAGAAAGTTGGGACATCATAATACTAAGTGAAGCAGGGAGATCAAGAAAAAGGAGTAGTTTTTGCAATGGAATCTGATGAGAAAAAAGCAAAGTATGGATACTGGTCATTTCCCTTTGTTGTATCAGTGAAGTTTTGAACATAGTATAGAAGAGAGACGAGATCAAAGATTGTCTCAAGTAGGAAGGGGTGAGCTACAAACTCTATAAGGATGATGGGTTGAGGAATTGGCTACTTGCATTAAACAATGTGGCAAAGGAGGATGATCTGTACTCTCTTTGTTGAAGACCAATTAGACTCTAGTAAACCAGGTCCCCAAACCTTGGAACCATTTAGAACTTTGGGTTGGGAAAGATTGTGCATGAGTGACATCTTGGTAGATATGTCTTGAAAAATATTTTAGAAACACTGCCTCTCAACAAGGGCCAAGGACCCATAGCCCTTTTTGAGTCAGGGCTGAAGTGCATGTTGCAAACTAAAGCAAGGTATTGTGAATATTACCCCTAGATAAGTATATGAGTTGGCGATCTCGATCTCCTCTCCTTTGAGAAAGAAATGGTGATCAAGGAGTATTTTATTCAACACGTTGAAGATAATGACTTTGGTTTTTACGTAGGTTTACTGTCAACTAATGAAGATCACAGAAAAGGGCCCGGGCATCGAGTTGTCTTTGCAATTTGTCTAGGGATGAGACTAGAAGGGCCACATCATCTACAAACATAAAAATATAATATACTCCAATTGTCCCCTACACTATTTGGATGTGCACAACCAAAAAATAATGTATATTCACAATGTTTTTCTAAACACCAAACACATATCTGTCTTATGACCAGCAGAAAAACTAACAACAAGGATCATCCAAATAGTTTAGGGGACAAGGGGAAACCTTGTTTTACTCAAATGATACTTAGGATAAAATATGATAGCCCATGTGTTGGTGCATAGATGAACAAGGATTGACTCTTATAAAATGCATAATGCCTGACAAAAGGGTTTCTGAGATGCCAATATCTCTGATTATGTGGAATAAACCCTCTATGGGGATAGAGTCAAAAGCCTTTTTGAAACTCTACGAAACAATAGTAAACTTTCTAGGAGAAATGTTGGGCTTCCTAAATTATTGCATGGAGTGTAAATATGTGATTAATAGTCTGGTGCTCATGTTGGAATCCAACCTTTCCTCTAGATCTATGTTGCCTCTGCTCAAGCTCCCTAGAGAGTTGCAAGTGGAGGGATGCAACATAAATATTCAAGAAGAAAATGAAAACAAATAGGTCCAATGGAGTGCAAGGTACATTAGAAACAATATTTAGTGGGAGCATGAGTGCAGCTCCTATAAAAGGCATATCTAACTTCTGGGTTCAAAGACCTAGAGGGTAAAATTCTTCATCTCAGATAAAATTTTTTACAAAGATGAGAGTCCTAGAGAATAAAGGGTCCCTCTAAAGAACTTGAGAATCAAGAGAAATATCTTGATTGAAGGTTTCCTGCAGAAAGTGATTAATGTTTGGAGGAGCTATCACCTACTAATTAGGGAGGACTAGGAGAAATTGTTGGCCTTTGAAACTATATTTCTAGTAGGTGAATCTCTCCTACCATCTGAAGCTAAAGTGAAGAATCCCATGATGGAGGACTTTGGATAAATTGGAAGATCTAATGTTTTGGAAGATCTAATATTGTGCATATAGGATTCTCTTTACAGAGATATGGATCAATAGGAAGGAGGGCATCTTATGTGATTGTAAAAAGGGTTTGGACAAAGACACTATTGCAAGGGTCTCACGGGTGGAGGTCAAGAGTCTCCTCGAGATGTCATGAATCTGCATATTGAGGTGGCATTTCTCTCTGCCTGTAACTTATTTCTTTTACATGTGAGAACTACAAAGGAGGGAGGTGATCATCATGTTGTGTGGGTTGATGGGAGCTATTTTAAGGCTCCTCCATTTGAGTATGTTGTGGGTGGAAAAGCCGACAAGTCGATTTGTGCCCTAACTAGATGAATTTGCAACATCAAAGCTTATTTATTCATCATCATAGAAAATATAATGTTTCAAGTGATATTGTTGTTGAATTCATAGAAGGACGCCTCTTTACACTATCATTGAAAATGTGAAAAAATGTATGTGAAAATCCCTTGAATTTGAAGATGAATCATCGGAAAATCTATCTACAAAAATCATTTTGAAAATATTTGAATGAAAACTATAGTTACTGGAAGGAGGATACATACTATTCCCTTATTTCCTTACGAAATTGCAGAAACAAATTCTTCCCTAAAGTTTGATACTACCTTTAATAAATCAATGTTTTGTCGTGGGATTTTATGCTTAGTTTGACCAATGGTTGAATCAACAGTCCAGATTTCAAATTCCAGACACTGAAATTGGCCAGTAATTCACCACTAGAAGGCCTAAAATACAACAACAAAATTTTCACAAAGAAAAATAATGAAAAGATCGGTGATTTAAGGGTATTTTCTGAATGGAATACTTGTTAAAATTCTTGTTAAGTGATGAAAAAATTTCTCCAAGGAGTGAGGAATGTGAATTTGCTGAGTCAATTGACTTAGCTTCTGCTGATGAATGTGAAGAGGGTAGATCCGATTACAGGCTTTGCTCTAGATCTAAGAAGTCCTTGAGTTATGGAACTTTGGATGCAGCTAATCTTGTTGTTGAAGGTATCCTTCATCCAGATTCTGTAGAAAAAGTAGTTAGTAACAATTGGATGATGACTAGTATACTGAGTCTGGAACTAATTCCAAAGTTGATTGAGGATTCATCTTCTTTAGACTTTGATTACCCTTTGCAGCAAAATTCCATGTAGAGTCTTCTTTCATGGAAAAGAAGAAAGGTAAGTTTCAATGTAGCACGAGAGAGGGGAGAACCATTGTTGAATAAGGCATGTATAGAAGAGGGTGGAGATAATATTGATTTTGATCGCAGACAATCAAGATTTCCTGCACAGCTACCCCCCCCCCCCCCCCCCAAAATCGATTGTACAGATTCCTGTATCTTATCGTTTTTGCTACTCCCGACGATATCACTCTGCACAATACATAAATTTAATTTAGGAAAGGTTCTGGTTCAATGCTGATGCATGATTGTATTATTTTTGGCATATTTGATTGCATTATTTGGTGATACAATCAATGATTGGGTATCGTGTATGGTAATGTGTTTGGCCTGAATGCTTGTGATTACAATATGGGATCTTCGCATTTTTAAGTAAAAGCAGATCAAACATTTTGTTTGTTTTTATGAATTTATGTGTATTTTTTAATCCAGTGGAGATGATTAGTGACTTGGGTTCCTTTTAATGAGGCTTCACCATGTTGCCTTACCTAGTGATATACAACTCGTCTCTTGATGTTTTCTTCCCTTATAACTATGTCACATTATTCATACCATAGAGAAAAGTACTGGTGTAGTAATGATGGGTGCTTGTACTGTTTTTGGAATTTTTTAGTGCTTCATTTGGTGTTACAAACAAGTTTGGATGTGTGTTACTTATTTTGGCATGACTCATCAGTGTTTGATATATTTTGTTTGGATTGAATACTTTTGGTTACAGTTCGATGCTTCTAGATATGGATTATTTTCAAGTATTGAATTTACTTCAATATCAATTTAGAAACTGATAGAACCATGTTGTTTGTTGCTTCATTTGTGTTTAACTATCTCTTGCAATATATGGTAGATATTGATATGAATATATGTTTATCTATTGCAGGTCAATGAGATTGATTCCAGTGTAGCTCTAAACATGTCTAGGTGTTTAAACTTTGGAGATGACAACTTTACCATTAGTAGTTGGGAACATAAAGTACTAGTTAAAAGAGATGGATAAATGAAGCTATCAACTAAAGTATTTTTTACTTCAATTGACCAATGCAATGAACGTGCTGCAGGGGAGAGTGCTTGTATTGCTTTGGTAGAAATTATTGCTGACTGGTTACAAAATAAGCCTAATTCTGTGCCAATAAAATCACAGTTTAACACATTGATACGTGAAGGATATCTGGAGTGGAGGAAATTGTGGGAACTAGAGGAGTATAGAGAGAGGTTCTTTGATGCGCACTTTTATTTGGAAACAATATTGCAGTCAAACACGTTTTATAACTAGCATTGAACCTCCACGTATTTTTAAATTATGGCAATTGTTTTAAGATTAGATTGGGATGTAGGGGCTATTAATTGGTTTTGATTATAAATATTATTTCTCTTAACATTATTGATTATGCACACAAGTGTCAAGGCTCTTGTGTGATGTTCCAGTGATATTTCAGTATTGTTTGTAAATACTCTGTTTTTCCTGTGAAAGTTGGCATCCCCTCAAAGTTAGACAAGAAGGTTGGTTGGAATTGTTGGCTAGCTCTGAGACTCGACAGTATCATAATAATACAAAATAGAATTAGATGTTAGTAGAATAGTATTCTTAAATGTGATATTTACATATTAATATTACTGTGTTGTTAAATAATAGACTTTATTAGACAATAATGTGGAAGTTAAATAAAATCTTTCCCAATGAAAATTTTTTGAAATAATTATTTAGTCTCATATTCCACTTCAGTTTGTGTGATCCTTCGAGTGGCAAGGCACCTTCTATTAAGAAAAAATTCCTCCGTGAAATATCATGCTTGTAAGTTAATCATAATTTTGTAGATTGGTTTTACTTACTTTTGATGATGGGTAGTTCCAATAAATGGAAATTTTTAGTTGGGTTCAATGTTTATCCTCTTTATATAGGATTGAATTATGATAATAATTTGTTATGCCCTATGTAGACATTATTGAATAGCATGGAAATGCTTAATGGAGAGAGCTTGGTGTCATTCTTGTGAATGTAGGTTGTAACTCTTTGTAAAAATATACAAAGTTTTAACTGTAATTTTCACTTCATTTACCTCGTTATGTTTCTATCTCATTGTGTTTCATTTCCTTATAACCAAGGAAAATGCAGAATATAAATAAATAGGTGAGCAACGATCTTTTGATCAACCCAAGACGCAAATCTACAATGCTCCTATGCTAACAGTGCTAGATAAACTTCCATTATAAGTGGTGCTTGATATTAATATGTGCCGAGGGAGCCATGCTTGGTGCAACAGACACTTGAAGACATTATCTAGAGTGATGATCAAGTATCCAACCATAAGGAGTCGTATGGAATTTTGGATGCACTAAAGTATTGGTGACACTATGTCTTAGGTAAGGGGATAATATTTAATATTGACCACAAGTCCTTCAGAAATTTTCTTATCAAATTAATGTAGTAGAAAAAAATTATCAGTGTACCACACTAACAAAGACATTGTAAATTATTTGAAGCATTAAATAACTTGATTACAATTAGTCTAGTGGATATGGGAACTATAATGACTACCTCTCTAGACATAAGACACTAAACATGATATTGATTCAACACTATTTACCCGTTGAGAGTGTTGACAAACCATAAAAATATTGTGATTTTTTTTTAAAATTATAGGAAACAATGAACATCATTACACATAAAAAAATTATGAAAGAGGAGCATGAGCACATTTAAATGGGTATTCTTTATGGCAATCCTTAAGAACCATCTATAATCTTGATGATTGCAGCCCTAAAATATCTAGAACCATGCATAAACATATTGGTTACAACTTACCTTATTTGTGCCATGTCGTTCCACCCATTTTCAAGTAGTAATCATGGAGTGGTGGATAATGTTTTCCCTTTTGCATGAAATACAAGATTCCAATTACATATTATTCAATAAATTCTGTTATTTTATCATCAACCAAAAGAACATTTGTATCCAAATTCCTCCATGATATAAATACTTAAGTATTTAGGTACAATATATGTCCAAAAGTATAACTAAATCCATAGGGATTAACTACTTAAATACATAAAATTGAGTCAACAATCATAATTGGCATTCCAAGTCAGCGACAATTTCTTTTTTCATTATAAATTATTTTATTCAATCTTAAGGCACTTCCATCACTGTCATGGGATAATTTTATGCAAAAACTTGAACATAGTGAACACAAAAAAATGCATGAAATGGGTGATGATATGCCTTATACAAACTTTCTTTTTCACCATCTAAGGCACTCCTCATCGTTTTGAAAGAGGGCTCCAATTTAGAGACAACTTACCTAGTTTTTCTTGCTGATATTATATGCTCCAGTAGTAATTTTTGTTCTTGTTTGAAAAATCCCTATGGATTTATGAAAGTAAATTTTAGATCGATTAGTCTTTAGGAGTATCTTTGCTAAGAATTTTACCATCATGAGAAGTTGAAATCCATGGTCATGTCCGCAATGCATTGTATTTATCCAAATTGATCGCTTGGATATCCCTAGGGATACCTCTCTAATTGAGATAAAAGGAATTGACACAAAAATTGGAAAAGGTATATTTCCACACAAGTTAAACCTAAATATCTTTGCTAGTGTTGAATTTCATATTCTTGCATTAAATAACTATGTCAATATTTGCCCCTTTGGCTTGATAGTTATCGATACAACATGTACACTACTAGAGGTAGTTTTTTCTACAATTTGTTCACCATGGGAAGTTTTGATGCTTGGAGGCTCTGTTGAAGGTTTCTTCCTTTAATGGTTTGAGAATTTGTGTCAAGAAATACTTCTTGTTGCTACATTAACTCTTTACAAGGAAAATAATATCTTAAGTGTGTTGTACATGACATTCTTTTCTAGTGGTGTTTCCCATTCTATATGGAAATAAATTAAAAAATTATGTTAAATACATCTTTATATGATACTATTTATCTATATCTTGCATGAAGTGGATCTTTGATGAGAATTGCAACATTTTCATATTATGTTTGTGTTTCATAACTCAAGGATTCCCGAATATAATAAGAAACTTGTAAGTGCACATAATCATTGATCCATGAAATATTTTTGGTAAAGACAACGATCAATAATATCCATGTTAATTTTTCATGATTTATTTATACGTCATAACTTGTCAAAATACAAAACCAACTTATGTAGATCATCATATATAGGGTGGACTTCAATTGTGACATCTACCGATTCAGGTTTTAGAGAGTTGGATGCCCAAATCCTCATCCTTGGTCAAATATTAAGCCATACAATAATAATTTCGAAAAGATATGAAGTTGAAGGGGGGAGGGGGGGGGGGGGGAGAGAGGGGGTGGGTGGGTGATCACCAATTTTGGGAGTTTAGGTCAATGGAAATTATGCATTAATTGCTTGCATTCCACATCAAGGCAAGAAAAATTCTTGGTACAAATTGTTCTTTCGAAACATTCCGACTTTAGGAAGATATGGAAGGTAAACCTCGAGATCCGAGCAAGGACTATTGGTACTAGGTAGGTCAATGAAAATTATGTATTAATTATATGCACACCATAACAAGACAAAAATAATGCTAGGCACAAATTGTGGGGAAATCTAAGAGGCCACATGCCCTTGTAATATGGAATACCCAATGCATGGTATTTCATAGCTTTCCATTACTTGAACCTGTTGTGTTTATTAAATTGATAGTCTGTATCCATAGAAAATTTATGGGTGAATATTAGCACATGGGAAAAATGACAAATAGTCTAACTTGGAATTAGACCACACATTGCCTAACCGAAATTATGTATGTTGGTACCAATTTGTAATAAACACACAATAATTATAATATAAAAATTAAAACAATAAATGAATTGACACATTTTAACTAAAGTACATGACTAACCTCTCAACCATTATGACTATTTAATGCTAAGTACACCATCACATGGATTTTTACTTATATCATTCATCTCATATCCTCCCTTTATTTTTAATACATGAGAAATATATTTATATTCCATATGAGGAATATACATATTTCAGTCCTTGAGGGATTGCTTAGACAACAAGGCTCATAGCCATTACAAGAAATATTGATTATGAGTAAGATTTTATAATTCAGTGAAAGATTCGCCATGATTTGACAAGATAATATAATCTGGTGAGAGATTCGCCATGATTTAGAAAATAATATAATTTGGTGAGAGATTCACCAAAAAAATTATATATACATATTACATTATTGATAAAATCGCCTTTCATTTTCCATGTATCATGGGGATTCACCCATTTTTTATACGTGTAAATTTAGGGGGGTTCTTAAAATTTCCCTTGCCCATGACCTTGGTCATATATATTTATTTACATGGAAATTCAACTAGGGGCTGTTAGAGAACCCTCCCCATTGAGGGAACACTATCCTCGATGTTCAATGACACTTATAAAACAACAAACCGCTAAAAACATAGCATACTTACCATGTAGCTTTATAAAAAAACTCATTGCAGTATTTATAATAAAAAAATACTAAGAGCATGACCAACATACAACTTACTAGAGATTTATAACAAAGCTCATTACGGTATTTACAATAACAACCACAAATACACTCATGCACATTTTCTTCAATCAAAAACTAACAATACTGTCTATGGAGCTTTATAAATCTAGGTCAATAAAATATTTACAATAATATACAAATATACACATATGCACATTTGATTTAACTAGAAAATAAAGGATATGATGTCGGCATTCGCAACAATGGAATCCAGAGGCTCATGGCTACACACTCAAAAGTAATACTAGGATTCACCTCCTTCCTAGAAAGTCTAGAATCCACTGTCAAAGTCAAAGTTACATCCAATGTCTAGTGCCACAATCCTGCACTACATACTCCCTCAGTGAAAAGTTACTGAGTCATTGTTCCAGGGCACACTCCCAATGTGCATCTAATTCCATATGAAAATTCTAATTACCAAACAAATACTTCCCCGACCTTCCCTTCTCTGCTACACAATTCCTCAGGAAATATGGCCACCCCATTTTGTGTAGTCACTCACCTTCCAATTTCCCTAGTATCCCCTTTCCCAGGTGGTCCATCCCTTGGCAAGGCTTCCTCACATCGTAAGATAAAAATACCAAGGCATATCCCTACCTCAAAACCATCATACCAGTCATAGCATGCTTATGGAAATCAATGGACACTATTATGTACGAGTGTCCCACAATGTCCCTACTACTGAAGTGCTTTACCAACATACTATTGCCTGTTCCAATTCATTTTATTGTTTGTTCTAATTTTTGCAATCAGTTTCAACCACCCAAATCGAGCATTTACCTGATTTCCTATACCAAACACATAATTTCCATTAGATTCAAAACGAATGGAAATAAACTCAAATTATACCTCATTAATGGACTGTCTCTAAGTTACACTTGCAATTTTGTTCACTTCCTGTCACAACAAGTCAAACCAGTTGTTTGATCAAATCATCATGAATAAAAATATCACATCCGAGTAGCTCAAATTGCAACCATCATAATCAAAATCATATATCACATGTAACTATCATAAACCATAATCATAGATCACATGCAACCATCATAAATTAGATTCATAGATCACATGCATAATTAAAACTTAAATAAAATATTGGTACTTATCCTTCAATCAGTCCTTTGCTTCTAACTTTGTTCTTTCCGTACATAGACTAGATTAGTTGCCACACCCAGTGCCTTTGCTTCTCTTCAATTACATACACATACACATAGTGTACATTATAACACATACACCCACACACGACGTATGACACCACCCAATACATCCACCTACACCCAACATAAAACAAAAAACATAACCTACACTCAGCGTAGAACACACCACATACCCCTACACCCGATGTATAACACCACACAACACATATACGTAGACAAAGTACAAAAAAATGAATATACATGCCACGGTACCACAACTATATAATGCACATACACAGTACCACATGTGCACAACACAACATGTATGACATGTACACAATACCACATGTACACAACACAACATGTATGACATGAACACAATACCACATGTACAACATGTACACAATACCACATGTACACAACACCACCTCCACCATGTGTACACAACTCCACATGTACACAACACTAACTACACAATGGGTACACAACACTAGATGTACACAATACCACTTGCACAATGTGTACACAACATCGCATGTACACAATACCACCTGCACAACGTATACACAACACCACATGTACATAGCATGACCTACACATCATGTTCATAATATCACGCACACACAACACCACATGTAAAACATGTACAAAACACCACACGCACAGAAAACCTCATGTACAACATGTAGATAGCACCACATGTACACAACACCGCCTGTACAATATGTACTCAACACCATATATACACAAAAACATATGCACAATGTGTACATTGTACCAAATGTACACAACACCACATATACAACATGTACACAACACCATCTACACATAGCACTAGATATATGACATGTACATAGAACCATCTGTACCGAGCACCGCATATGCAACATGCACACAACACCATCTGTACATTGTACTGCATATGTAACATGCACACAACCTTATATGTACACAATACCACATATGCAGCATGCCCACAAACCTATATATACACAATACCACATATGAAATGTGCACACAACACCATAGGTACACAATACCGCATATGAAACATGCACACAACGCCATATATGCAACATGTACATAACGGCATAGGTACACAATACTGCATATCCTACATGTAAAAAACACCAATATTGCACATCCTAAGACCACACTATCCTTACCAAGAAACCTTGCTTGTAGTGTCTTATATGTGCTTGTCTCAACATGTGATAGATCACACTAATTTCATTATGTTGATGTGTCCCTTAGCATAGCCTGTTCATAGCATAAACATAGGCATAACATAACACATAATATCAAATCATATCCACATGATATTGAACTCATAGATCTGTTAGGGCTACTCTTCCCCCTTGATTCCTCATAAACCAGGAAGCTCTTCATGCCATTCACTTGCATAAGCAATCATTTATCCACAAGAATGATCCCTAACAACCCTGTCATATATATATATATATATAGATATAAATTAGCATAAAACAATCATGATATCTAAGAACATTTTCATACAACGACATACATACATACATGTATACATATATAGACATCAACATAATAAAGATCACAACATAATTACTAGATATCATAAGGTCAAGGCTAAGAAAACTCCCTTTATACATGCAAGGCATGCACAACATTGAGAACAAAAATTCCCAACTTAGTCAAGGTGATATGATACCTCATCTCCATTTACCTTACATTTCATGGTTACCTTCCTCATGACTGTCCTACCATTGTCCATTTATCCCAATGGACCCAACCAGTCTAATCGGATGTCATATTCTTACCTTCAAATACCCTTATAAATGCATTGAGCTTTATTTGAGTATTACATTACCTGTTAGGTTTCATTCAGCCATTCCTGAGGTCCATTAACTTTCATTTTTCCCAACAAATGTCCAAGACCCTCAAAACAAAAAAGAAAAGAACAAGAAACAACAAGAAAAACATGATACCCAATACCAATACAACACCCCAAAAAATGTGGTATGGCCATACACTAGACATAATCAAAACTCCAAATCAACACAAACAAATCAAAAATACTGAAAGCACAAGAATCTCAATGGACACCATGACTCAATCCCCATGGGTTCCCAATGCTTCCAAAGGAAGGCTCGACCTGAGACTTCTTCAATATTTCATGGTAGTCTCCTTTTCCATGCAATTACCTCTATCATACTGCCATAAACACATAACTTTCAGTGCATAAATAAATATACAACATACTAGTTACCTTACCTTGTTTTGTCAAGCACAATTCCTTGTAACTCAACACATCCATGCCATCTCTAAAGGGACTTTGTTTCTCTTGAAGGACCCAACTATAAATAGAAACCAAATGCTATACCTGTCAAATACATGCTCATGATTATAACACATATCCTCATCATGTCAAAAAAAGCCAACATTAAGAACACTTCCCGTTTCTGTGCAAATCACTCATTCATTTGGAATTGTGGTTTCCAAACATAGCCAAAGAAATTCTCACCCAATTCCTTCCTTTTGCTTTTTTCCTTTCTTTAACTGATTCTTACTATGTACTATCACATCACCCAACTTTTAGTTATATAAATAAATTAAATATTACCTTGTTATGTTAATGCCAAGCTTGTTTCCCTACAACTACTCACACATGTCAGTCCCATGTTCCAAAGATCAGGACATCATGTTTATTAATTTTAAATCATCCTTTACCAGTACTAATAGCCATATCATAATCCACAATCGTCACATAATCATATTCATAACGTTACAACTATCATCTACTTACACTCAAGTACATAGCAACTATCTCAACACATATATGTTAGTACAACCATATTAAAACAAAATCATTCCTTCAGGAAATATTATAGACAGATACTAATATCATGCAATTAATCAAACATTCAAACAACATATAGACAACATAATATACACCATGTTTATTTTTGGTAGCATCAGATGTGTTATAAGTCTCAAACTTTGTGGACATGCATAGACATATGCATTATAGATAACCTAGATTTTTTTTTTGGGAAATTCCACCCAGAAATTTTTTTATAGGAAAAATTAATTATTTTCAATGAGGATCCTAAGTCTAACTTAGGAAATTAAAATAATTAATCAGTATTAATGAAACTGTGGGTGAATGTTCTAGATAAAGCAAATCAAGTCTAATATAATCTTAGCCATTGATTGAATATCTAATATCAGTTGTTGAAGTCTCAACAAAAAGACTATAAAGGAAGGCTTGAGGGTTATTTGTAAGTGACACTGCGAGGATCTAGAGATCGAATTTTTTTGACAGAGCAGTGCCCAGATGAAAATAAGATCTAAGTTAATCATGATTGCAGTTGAGGGGCAGATTAATTCTGGTTGGAGATCTTCCTGATCTAGATAATACACAACAGAGAATATAGAGGGTAGTATGCACAAGAGGCGGTGTAGTAGACACACAAAGGCAGTGCAATGCCATGCAAAGGCAGCGCTACAACCTTGAGGGGATTCGAAATTCGGCTGAGGATTAGTCAGATCCAATGTTAGAAAGCCAGGGTATGAGATCAAAAGTGGCCAAAGGGTCAGATCTAGACAACAGAAGATCATTAGCACAAAATCCATGTATTCCCCATGCAGATTGATGTAGGGACTTCAAAATAACTGCGTAGAGCAGTGGAGGGCTTGCCATCCGGGGTCGTTGGTCAGTCGGGCTTCCAGTATCAATGTGAGATTTCTCTCACTAACTCTTTGTCAGTCATATTCTCTGCAGGGATAGCCAGAAAAGCATCTCAGATTGTATTCAAAAAATTACTGCATAATATATAAACCCTCATATTTGTTGCATCAGTTTTCCCACATTGGGTTTTTCCAGGGACGTTTGTCCAAAAATAATGGTGTCTTATGTGTGCATTATTTGTCTTGCTCAGTTTTTGTTTTCACAAATTTATTTTAATAGGTGAAGGATTCTTCAGTATCTGCCTTGATATTTCAAGAATAATTTTTTTGATAACTTGTTAACTTAGATTTACAAGTAGGAGAAGTAGTTCAACTTATCCAGATCTTGGAATTTTCACATGGTATCAAAGAATTGATTGTGAAATAAGAAGAGCATATCCAACACTGATTTGGAGGCCAAAGAGCTACATATATTATCAATTCAAATCCCAAGAGGGATTGCGTAGTCCAAGCTATGAGGGCTAAAATTTTTGGGAAGGTCTCTCTCAGAGTGAGTTGACAGAAAGGTAAGGCTTCCATATCAGAATTTTACCATAGAAATGGTTGTAATTCAGAGCTGGTGGGATGCAGTTTCTACAAGAAGATCTTGATTATGTAGGGTAGAAAGTGTCAGAAGAGGAAGAAGCGATACAATGAGGGAATTTATTCCTTAGGAAGTTCCTAGCCGCGAAATTTATTTTTTTCCAAGGTCTGAGAAGCAGATCTGGGTAGCAGATCTATAAGCTCCACAAGGAGTGCATATGCCTATCTAGTGTTATGAAGAGGGGGGAGAAGAGGATTATATTCAACATTTTTTACGGCAATGGAATCTCATGGGCTTAGGGATCAGGACCGGTTGGAGGGATCCTCCAACTACGTGATATGGAAGGCAAGGATCACTTGTCTTCTTGATTATTACGATCTAAAGCTTTTCATGGATAGCACGGTAGCTATCCCAGCAGATATAGATCCATTGACAAAGTACAAGTCTGATATGGTGAAGGCGAAAAGGCTAACCCTGGATGGGGTCAAAGATCACATAGTGTCCCATCTAGTCGGCAAAGATAATTCCAAGCAGATGTGGGAAGCCTTGGCCACGATATATGAGGGATCTTCTAAGTAGTGTAAGATGTACTTGGAGCAACCACTGAGGATAGTGTAGATGTGGAAAGGGGAGAGTATTGTTCCATTCCTTTCAAGATTTCAGGAGATTCATGACCAACTTGCAATAATAAGGTCTACCCCTTCTCCTACAATGATGGTAAGACTGGAATTAAATGCAGTCATTGATGATTTTCAGGTATTTGTCCAAAGCATCCTAGGTAGAGCAATCTTGCTAGGCTAGGAAGTGATGTGTGCTACTCTTCAACAAGAAGAGCTAAGGAGAGACTTGGTCAAGTGAAACCGTGATGGATACAATGGTAGTGGATCAAAGGTGAAGCAGGAGGAGGAAGAAAATGCAGCCCTTGTATCCAAAGGGAATAGGAGCAACGAAGATGTAAGAAAGACATCTCAAAGATAATGTGCTTCAAGTGTAGTGAACCTGGTCACTACGCTTCCTAGTTTACTTTGAAGTAAAAGGACAAGGATGAGAAGCATGATCCAAATGCTGTGACTGTGAATATCGATGAGGATGAGTAGACCATGAGTTCCACCCATCTCCTGGAGGGATATGGGGCAACATTGAGCTGTAAGTTCACAAGAACTTCAGTTGGGCAGGATCCTTAAGGAGTCCACCTCTCGGATCATACCTTGATACGAGTGCGGAATATTAGAATTAACAGGATGGAGGAGTCTTCAGTCATTGCATATGAGTGCATAGATGCATTAGTTAGCAGCGTTAACTTCTTAGCAGCGCAGAACAGAGTTGTAGCAATGCAAAGGGATGCAGTGTATATCAACAACAGTTCAATGTTTTAGAGGGACAACGTGGGACTAGCAGCAGTCAGTGTTTCAACATCGATATGCATCATGAACACTTTTTCAGATTCATGGATGTTTTTCAGTTCCTTATCTCAACAATTGAGTTGCAATGCAGAGTTAGCAGTGACAATGCTAGTAGTAGATGCCACATTTGAGAGGGAGTTACACTATGGATGCAGTGTTGATCATGGTAGGGTAAATATTAGTATAGTGCAACAGTAGTGCAGTGATTGATGAACAACATGTGAGAGATCATCAACACGGAGGGAGATGATTCAGAGTCAGAGTAGTGTGCAGCAGGGCATATCTATTAGAGCACATTCCTTGCTAGGAGGAATTTCTGATTTTTGGTAGCATCAGATATGCTCTAGGTCTAAAACTTTGTGGAGAGGCTTAGACACATGCATTACAGATAAACCTGAAATTGTTTTGTGAAATTCCACCCATAAATCGTTTTATAAGAAAATTTAATTATTTTTAATGAGGACCCAAGTCTAACTTAGGAAATTAAAATAATTAATTTGTATTAATGTAAATTGTGGGTGAATCTTCCAAAAAAATAGGATCAAGTCTAATATAATATTAGTAATTGATTGGAGATATAATCGCATCCATTGAATTCTTAATGAGAATACTATAAAGGAAGGCTTGAGGGTCATTTGTATCTGACACTGAGAGGATTTAGAGATCGAATTTTTCTAATGGAGCAGTGCTCAAATGAAAATCTGATCTAACTGATCCTTGATTGTAGTTGAGGGGAAGAGTAATTATGGTTGGAGATATTATTGAGCCAGAGAATACATAGAGAGAAGACAGAGGGACGTATGCAGAAGAGGCAATGTAGAAACTACACAAAGTCAGTGGTGCAACCTCGAGGAGATCCAAAATTCAGCTGAGGATCAGTCAGATCCAGTGCTGGAAAGTTAGGGTGTGAGACCGGAAGGGGCCAAAGGGTCAGATCTAGCTAGTATAGGATCATCAACACAGAATATAGGCATTCCCTAAGGAGAGTGATGCAGAGACTACGCAGAGCAGTGGAGGGCTTGGCATTCGGGGTTGTTGGTCATTCGGGCTTCCAGTATTAGTGTGATATTTCTCTCACTAACTCTTTGTTAGTCATATTCTCTACAGGGAGAGCGAGAAAGGAATCTCAAACTCTATTTAGAAAATTACTGCATAATATATAAACCCTCTGATTGGTTGCACCGATTTTCCCGCATTGGGTTTTTCCAAGGACATTTGCCTAAAAATAACGGTGTCCTGTGTGTGCATTATTTTTCTTGTTTAGTTTCTATTTTCACAAATATATTTTAATAGTTGAAGGATGCTTCACTAATTGCTTCAATATTTTAATAAGAAAACTTTAAATAACTTGTTAAATCATATTTACAAGTAGGAGAAGTAGTTCAACTTGTTGCAGTAGGGATTCCACATCTAGATCTTGGAATTTTCACACGCCAAACACTAAAACACCAAATAGACAATATAATAAAACACTAAAACACATTTTCACAAGTCGGCCTAGATTAGTATGAAATAATACCTCAAATATATTGAATCATACATGAATGTCACAACCCTAACCATCTACATAGAGGAATCCATATTAGTATGATAACTATAAAAACAAGAAATTAATGCAATAACCATATTCATGATGCATATGACTAAAATGCATACAACAACAAATTACTATCGTTCATGACTGTCTGACACATATGCATATAACTTCATTGAGTAACTAGCACCTATCATACATGTAACTGCAACAATCATATACCGACATACATGTACATAACCCTAATCCTCATAACAACCATTAACCAGCATGCCTCAATGTAGTTCAAGGGAGGATATATCATCTGCAAGATCAACCAAATTAGAACGATACATGTATAACCATAATCATAACAATATATAGACATCATGCATGACAACATCAACTGCATATCATGACTTCATGCATGATAACCATGCCCATAAGAATGCATGCATAAAAACATATATAAATGGCATGCATAAAAAATGCATATAAAACCAACATGAATTCATGACAAACACATCCCAATAAAAACATCATCAACTTCTACATGTCAAAACAACTACAACAATTACCATCACCATGAATACATATCAAGCACATATACAACCTAAATGCATGCAAGACAAACACATTCCACCTATCCATTCTAAGCGTTGAACCTTTCTCTGATACCAATTTTTGGTATCAGACATCACCCAAAGAGAACAAAACAATGCTTTGATACAAAGTTGCATTGCCCTCCTCCGACACTTACCCAAGCTTACCAGTCCACCGAGGTAAATATGTGATGAAGAGTTAAGTAAGTCTTATCCCTAAAAAAGTGGCTCAAAATCTGGGGTCGCTGCAAAAGTCCACACTCTCTGGGAAGCATGCCTATGGGACCGAATTTAGGGTTATAGTCACTTGGAGGCCTTGTCAAGGGAGCGATTGAGGCTCAAGGTCAGTGAAAAAGAGAGTTATCTTAGGGGTTGGACACTTGGAGGGGTTGGGTAGCTCCTTGAGATATGATTTGATTTTGATTGTTAGTTTTGTTGTGCTAATATCATCTTCAGATTTATAATAAAATTGTTGATGTTTGCTTCTTGTACAAGGGTTTATTGAAGTGTTTATGATTAATTAAAAAGTAAATTTGTGGAGATTAATACATGAACATAAAAGCATGAAAAATAAACTTTTAACGGTAGCATATAAACACACAACAAACCATCACAATTGAATAAATAACACTTTGTTTTGATGAAGGAGTTCACCCCTCCTGGGCTACATCTCCTTGGTCCAGCTTCCATGGCATGGGCCTTTATATTAGCCAAATTGTGAAAATAATGTTGTTTACAGTCTCTATTGCCTTTGCAGCCTGCTCCAATGTGTCAAAAACATCAAAATATACCAAGAATGACTCTTCCTGAGCCAAAATTGGTTGAAAATTGGCTCAGTTATGGAAACAACAAATTTTTCTACAATTTCTCCTCCAATTCTGGAAATACTCTAGATAACTTTGTTGTTTTGGTGGATTCCGTTGAATTTGGCGCTGCCACTAATTCTGCCGCCAACATAACAATGGATTAACTAGCAGTTAATGACAACTTAATTATGGATAAGCACGTCATTAACTATGCATTTATCAGAATAATATAAATCGTTTAAATTAGCGCAAATCCATTTTAATTAATGTAATCTCGTGGATTATTGGATTTAAAGATGGATTAATTACATAACACTCTATCATTGAAATATGCTCTGGCCATGGTTTATGTTGCATAGTCACACGGGAGAGGGATGGCCCCCTCCGAACCCCCGATGTTGGAACCATTAAAGAACAAGTAGTAGTGGTGACCATAGATGGTTAAGAACCATCCGATAGTAGAGGTGGTAAAACAGTAGAATAGCATCGGATAGGTTGAGGGTTCGACCCTAACACCATAATTGTATTCCATAACGCAACAGTCAAACATAAGTTCAAAACTTTGGATTATATGAAAATCTCCACCCGCATACATATATGTCTACCACCATAGTTAAAAAAAACATAGGTTATAATCATGTATGTCTGTTCACCTAGAGTGCTGACTAGGTTTCCATGCCATCAGCCTATCATTGTTCTGCAATTTTTTTACATGTTTGAGAAAATGGATAGTAGGTCATAACTTCTTCATCTAGAGTCCCATTTTGATGAAACAAATTGTGTCAGATTCCTAGCGACAAGCTCTACGTGGTCGTTATGGTTTGAATAATTTCTGAGAAATTTAATTTTTGAGCTTACTACTTAGCCTCTGATCATTCCTCCCCACTAGAAGCATTTTGGACCCAAAAAGATAATATCAATTATTCAGCAGGTGAGGGTACAAATCCCTCACCATTTCAATCTCCATCCATTTTGCCTTGGAAGGATTTTTTCCCGTGAGTCCCACTCTAAGGTATTCAACATCCCCTCTTCTTGAAGTTTTGGTTCTTCTGTCAAGTATGATATCTTGTTGAAGTTCATCAAGATATTATGGCAAGAAATCATCTATTGATGGAAGCTAAACATGCTGTCCTTGATCATCAATAAAAGGAGGCTCAAACAATCTCAAATTCTCAACATTAACGATAGAATATATTTGCATATAAGGAGGAAAATCTAGCTTAAATGCATTGTTACCAATCTTTTCCAGAATTTTAAAAGGACCATAACAGATTGGCTTAAGTTGTTTACCTTCCCCTTAAATTTTTTCTTTACTGATATATAACCAAACTTCATCTCCAACCTGGAATTTGTGATCAACATAGTGTTTATCATGCCTTGCCTTTTAGCTGCTTTGACTCTTTTCAATTTGTTCTTGCACTGTGTGATGTACCAATTGAATTTTCTCAATGAACTTCCTTGCCTTATCTATGTCACTATGACCATATATAGCGACATATTTCTCAAAGATGAATTCCAAAGGCGATCTTGGCAAGTACCCAAGACATGCCTCAAATGGTGATGTGTTTGTGGAAGAATGCTTTGCCCTGTTGTATGCATGTTGAACGTAATGAAACTGCTCATCCCACAACTTGGGATGTTTGCTGCAATAACCTCTAAGAAGATGAATGACTGTCTTGTTAACCACTTCGGCCTGACCATCTGTTTGTGGATGAAAGGATGTACTATTCTTCAACTTAGTGTCCATCATGTCCCACAATTTTGATCGAAAATTCCCAACAAACCAGGAATATTGATCACTTACAATAGAAGTAGGAAGACCAAAATGAACCCATACATTTTGAAAGAAAATATGAGTTGTTTGTTTAGCTGTAATTTGTTTTTTACATGGCATCAAAAGACACATTTTGGTGAACCTATCTATAACAGCATACAAGTAATCATGACCTTTCCTTGACATTAGAAGACCTCCTACAAAATCCATTGAGATAATCTCCCAAGGGTGTGAAGGTACCGGAAGTGAAGTGTACAATCCTAGTTTCCTATTTCTAGTCTTACTTATTTCACACAAAGAGCATCCTCTAATAAAATGAGATATACTATCAAACACGCATGGCCAATAATAATACCTTTGGAGATTTTCTACCATCTTTCCTACACCAAAATGTCTAGCAATCAATGAAGTATGTGCCTCCCTTATGATATTGTTTCTTTCTCCCTGTGGAATACATAACTTGCCCAAGTGATACAAAAAACTGTTATGTACATGATAATCTAACTCTTCAATTTGGTTTCCTTGACTCAAGCTTTCATACACATCTTGAAAATCACTATCATATGCATATTGTTCAATGTAACTTTCATGCATAAATGAATTGTGCTTGAGTATAATAGATGAATTTACAATAGGCCTAGAGAGCATATCAATTGCCTTGTTGTAGATTCCATTTTTATACCTGATAACCAAATTAAATTTTTGTAGAAATCCCATCCATCTTAAATGTCTTGATTGTTGCAACTTTTACTATGATTGTAAGTATTGCAATTGCTGATGGTTGGTATGGAAATGGTCTCTTTCCCCATCAAATAGTGCTTCCATTTCTTTACACTTTCTACCAATGCATATAACTCTTTGTCATAGGTGGGATAGTTAGTCACAACTCCATTAAAAGTTTCATAATGAAACAAAATAGGCTTACCATGTTGCATGAGAACTGCTCCCATGGTGTAATCACTAGCATATGTTTGGATCTCAAATGACTGTCTAAGATCCAAAAGAGCCAATACAGGTGTTGAACTGATCTTTTGTTTTAAAGCATCAAATTATTTTTTCTACATATCTCCCCAATGGAAGAATTTCTTGACACTTGTCAATGCATTTAACGAAGCTGCAATGGAAGAAAAATTAGCAATGGATTTCCTCCAATATTGTGTTTCCCCAATGTTGTAGCTCCTAGAGATAGCCTAGAGTTGCAATAGACTGGTGCCTAGGACATCTTAGCATAGCAAGGAGCTTATGATATAATGGATGAAGTTGTCAACTTCAGCTCACATGCTATCTCTGAAAACAGGTAAATGAAATAGAATGGGACCAAACTCTCGAGCGACACGGGAAAGAGAGATGCTACGAGCGAATGCAGAAACTCTAATAAAAAAAAATGGAGAAAATTCGACAGTTTACTGCAAAGCGGGCCGATTCTGAAATACTTCACAGACATAAATTATCAGAAGGTGTATTCAATGAAAGAAGTGTTAAGAAAATACTAGTTAACATTGAGTTGATACCCAGATATACAATACCACCATGCATGGGATTACCAATCTAAGAATCCATACATGACAATAGCATTTTAAAAGCACCCTCCCAAAGCAACTAATATAGCAGAAGTGTGGTCAGCTGAATAATGGAACAGAATATCACGCATGAGCCATATTTAAAGCGCTTGACTGATCCAAGTATGGGCATCAACTAGGATGAATCCATACCCACGATTAGTGAGCCACTCGCATTCCAAAACATGATACAAGAAAGATGAATGAAATGGAATGTTCTATTAATATGACACAATAAAGAGAGTTACAGACTGTGAAATACCAAAGATCAGAATCCTCTTTGACAAACAAGACTCCTCCTCACTGAGACCCTATGGGCTCTAAGCCTTCATACTAGAATTTTACAAAATGTGTGCAAAAAGCCTTTCACTGCGCAATTTTCCGATAAAAATCTAGAACCCTTACAATGTGTTTCTTCTGGGTTTTTATAGCTGAAAAAGGAGCAGAGGTGGTAGGTGAACAACTAAATGCAGAATTAAAACTCAGAAGAGAAAAGGGCCGAAGCCCATTCTGTTTAAACTCAGAGCATTTCTCTCTGGTACTCTCTGGAGGAGGGAATGGTCTTCATCAGGCTTCCATTTACTTCAGGTATGTCTCTGATGTACCTAGTTGCAGTACTCTGTAGTACTTTTGGTGAATGAACAAGAAAGTGAAATAATGATACAAAGGTCGACCATACTTCAAAAAAAACGCTCTTGGCCGCTTCGGAATGTGATCAGTGCAGAAATTTCTTCAGAAACATGGTAAAATATGGAAGTAATATGGGCACTTTGTCCTTTAGAATAAATCTGCTGATATGAGAACCCTGATAGCTTTGATTTCTATGCGTTGAGCCTTCCAAGTGATCCCGGGGTCCTTAGTACGGTACTTTTCCTTCGAAATTACTGAAATGAGGCTTAAATTCTTCAATTGCATGCCTTTAACTCTCTGCTGCTCCATTGATGTTCCTTTTCCACTTCCATGCTTACCTCTGACTGTGAAATCCGTGCTTTAATAGCTCTGGGGAGGATTTTATAGAGTTTAAACTCTGTTCCTTTAATGAAAGTCTTGTCGGCATACCATTCTGGACCTTTCTCCATGATTTCACTTCTGAACATGGCCCTTTCCTGTGCTCTCAGGCTCTGCGTCGCTGTAACATCGACTGTGAATCATGGTGGCATTAACGCCTGCACCCTGCAAAACACGCAACTGGACTCAGAAAACAATGCAATGGGAGGGTGAACGAAATGGTAGCGCGGCGGAGGAGTGGTGGCTTTGACTACACAATGGTGACAAAATGAAAACGGAAGGGTGAAAACTCATGAATAATAGGGTTTGGTGGTAGAATGCAGAGTTGACCGTTAGATCATGGTCTGGGGACAAAGATCGACGACGGAGATTGAGCGGTGGAAAAATATATGAAAGTGGGCGGAACGACTATGAAATATAATACTTTCGTGTAAAGTCTTAAACTTTAGACTTCGAACAAAACACAAAGAAATGCGAAGGAAAACTAATGAAATGCGATGGGGTGGGACCCAGCCAAAGGTGGAGGGCAATCAAATCTTGACTGTTAGATCCTAGATCCAATGGATAGTCGGTATCAACTCGGAGCATCACAACCAGGAGGAGCAAGGGGAACACACTATATAAGTTTCCGATTGCGATTGGAACAGGGGAAGCGATGGCCGTTGGATTTACTCAGGGATCAACGATGGAGATTCGTTCAGAGGGAAAAAGGGAAAGAGAGGCAGGCTTGATGCGATAAGATCTGGGCCATTGATTTCAAATATGGATGAACGACTGTGATTGAATCGGGCAATCGAAATCGGAGGAGGGACAGTGGTGACACATTTCAAAATTGCGATTGCGATCGGTGGTCAAGGTGCGATTGAGCACTGACCGTTGGATCAGCTGGGAGATGGATGGCTAGGATTTGATCGGAGCAATCGCAATCGGGGGGTGTGGAAGAGGGGATGTGATTGAACGGTGCAATTGCGATAGTGCGATTAGCGCTCCACCGTCCGATCTTTATGTCAGATCAACGGTAAAGAACGCGTCACGGGACTTGTTATTAAAAAACCAATCGCATCGAAATTCTCCAGTGTTGCAAAGGGAAACGCCTGCTCGATGGCTTCGATTGCGATATAGCTCCCGGGGCTTAAACACTTGGTCTCGGGTGCGGGTCACGTGGAGGGAAAGGTGCAGGGGCTTGGCCAAAAGGGGCTAGGGCCCGATCATATGGGAATCATGGAATTTGCAGCCTTTTATAATGCAGTTTAGAGGTAGGAGACGACATCGATAGGTAGAAAAAGGCTTTTTGAGGCTGACAGAGGGGATTTGAGAGTTTTAAGCCAGATTGCATACGAAAATTTTAATGGGGAGCTGATTATGATCAACATTGGCTCCACCTAGGGACGACATGTTCATCCCTGAGCGTGACAAGAACTTCGCAGACCTTTTGATCATCATGTGTGCAGATTCTGCTCTTCAGCACCTTCATTTTTACCTTATAATTCATCACAAAACCCACCTTATTCAAACTAAAACAAAAAGGAAAATATCATACAATATAATACATCAGGCTGCCTGGCCTGAATCAGAACTGAAATTAGGGCTTGAGGAATTGACCATTTACAGGGGCATCCAGCAAGTCGCCCTGTAAATTCTCCAAACTGAAAGTATTATTTCCCCTTTGCTCCACAATTCTGAAAGGACCAAACCAAAGGGGGTTGAATTTACCATGTTTTCCCTTCTCAGCTCTCCGGATATCCCATATGAGCACCAAATCACCAATCTGCAGTTTCCTGTCTTTTGCATGCTGGTCAAAAATGTGTTTCATTTTCTCCTAATATTTTACTAATCTCTGATTCGCCTGGCCCCGTGCTTCTTCTAATTCCACCAATTGATTGATTATCCTGATCATATCATTAGGTTCCTCCTGGCTTTATTGCATGAAGCGGGCCACTGGTAAGGCTAGTTGTACAGGAAAAACTACTACTCGTCCATATACCAATTCATAAGGGGATTTCCCAGTTTCTCTCTTGCTGGTGATTCTATTAGCCCATAGAGAAAACTTCAATTGGGAATCCCAATTCTTCTGATTTTCATTGATAGTCTTCTTCAAGGCCCTCACCAGAGTTTTATTTGAGGACTCTGCCAAGCCATTTCCTTGTGGATAATAAGATGTAGAGTGACTTAGTGTGATATTATACTGCTGGCAGAAATTCATAAACTTTACAGATTTGAAGGCCTGGGCATTATCACTCACTATTCTAGCAGGACAGCCAAACCTGGATATGAAATTTTCTTCCATGAATTTTATTATCACTGTATCTGTAGTATTCCTTGCAGGTATGGCTTCCACCCATTTGGTGAAATAATCCGTGGCTGTTAATATCCATTTATGTTGTCCACTAGATGGAGGATGTATTTCACCTATAAAATAAATACCCCATTGTTTGAATGGTTCATCCACATGCACTGGAATCAGGGGAAACAGTGCAGATTTCTGTCTCTCGGCAAAAATTTTGACATTTATCACATGCTCTTACCCTAGCAAAAACATCTCCAAAAAGCTTTGGCCAGTAGAAGCCAGCTTTCAGAATTTTATGAGCTATAGCCCTCCAGCTACAGTGACCTCCACAGATCCCTTCGTGGAATTCTACTATAATACTCTCAACCTCTTTCTCTGTGAGGCACATGAGTAATATGCCTGAGGGATCTCGCCAGTATAGTTGGCCATTGGCGACTATGTATTTCTGTGATTTCAATCTCAACGCTCTGTATTTAGTTTTGTCATAACTTGGAGGGTAGCTAAGTGTAAGGAGATATTCTACTATCTCTTTGTACCACGGACTGGTGAGGTAATTTATATGTGTTTCTGGAGTAGCTACCCCAATTCCATGTCACTCTTCACTTGTTATAATGGACAAATTAATGCCCAGAGCTTCATAGTTTGATTCTGATAACATTTTGGCAAGTCCCTGTCCTTTGATCAGCTTAGTAGGGCGGATGTCTAAGTCATACTCCTGTATTTTAGCAATCCACCTCCCTCTTTTTCCTTCACTATCCCCCTGAATAAGAATATCTTTTACAGCAGCTGCAGGCACAAATGCAGTAATGTGGGACTGTAAGATATATACACGGAATGCTTTGAGGGATTTCACTAGGGCATATGCTTGCTTTTCCAATATGTTATACTTTAATTCTGCATCGCGAAGCACCTAACTGAAAAAGGCAATAGGCCGCTCATACCCTTCCGCATTTTTCTGCAATAAAACTCCCGCTATTGTATGAGGTGATGCAAAAGAGAAAATCATGAAAGGTTTATCATAATATGGTCCATCCAATACAGGAGCTTCTGCAAAAGCATTCTTAATCCTGGTAAATGCCTCCCGTGATTCTTGTGACCATTTTACCTCATTATATTTCTTTAGCATATTTGTTATATACCTAACTATCTCATCATAGTTAGGGATAAACCTTCTCAAGAAATTTATGCCCCCAAGGAATACTTGTACCTCTTTCTTATTTCTGGGAAAAACAATACTTTTTATAACCTCTACCCTCTTAGGATCTATCCTCACCCCATCTTTAGTTACAACATGGCCCAAAATCTTTCCCTCTTCTAATGAAAATAAAGACTTTTGAGGATTCAGAGAGAGACCATACCTTCTGCATTTCTCAAAAATTTTCCACAGATGTTCAATGTGCTCAGCATCGTTCTTGGAAAACACAGTGATATCGTCGAGGTATACTACCAAGAACTTGTCTTGCTCCCCAACAAAAGCAATATCCATTGCCCTCTGAAAAGTGGCCCCTGCATTAATCAATCCAAAAGGCATTTTGGCATACATAAATGTACCCCATGGTGTGGTGAAAGCAGTATTCTTTTGATCCTCTGGAAGTACAGCCACCTAGTTATAACCAGAGAATCCATCCATCATTGAAATCCTAGAAGATCCAACCACCTTCTGCAGGATGTGATCCATTTTGGGAAGTGGATAATTATCCTTTAAGGATGCTCTATTTAAATTTCTGAAATCCACACACAACCTTATTTATCCATTCTTCTTGCGCACAGGGACAAGGTTTGCCACCCATTCAGAGTACCTCAATGGTACAATTATTTTGGCCTTAAGCAGCTTCTTAATTTCTTTCTCAATAGAAGGCAGTAGCAAGGGATTGATTTGTCTGAGCTTCTGCTTATAGGGCTTTGCTTCTGCCCTCAGTGGAATTTTGTGTTGCATAGTGTTGATATCAAAAGTTTTCAAATCCTGATAAGACCATGAAAACACATCTTTGTAAGACTGAAATAATTTCTGATATAGCCTTTTATATTCTTCAGGGATTTTCTTGGACAGTTTGATAATTTTGGGGTCAGCCTCAGTACCCAAATTCAGGTCTTCTACCTGATTCTCTTCTACCACTTTGCTTGGCTGCAGGGGGACATCATTTTTATCAAATAGTCTTTCTAGAGGCAAAAGTCCTCTAGGAATAATGTTTCCCTTTAACTGCAACACCTTATTACCTGCCACTTTCTCCTCCCAATTTTTTTCTGATGTATCTTCAGACTCGGCCTCTTCTGCATCATCAATATCCATATTGGAGAATTCCCTCGCTGTTTCCAGGAATCTCTTCATCTGTTCTTCATCCTAAAATACCTGCCAGTGTTTGATGTTATCTGGGATTGAAGGCCGATAACGCACCTCAACTTCATATCTTAAAAGAGGGTTCCGAGGTGGACGAAATGAACTAGCAGCCACAGCAAGGGAATTAGCCATCCTATTCTGTTCTCGGGGCATGAACTGTATATTAAATGCCAAGAAGAAGTTTTCCACAATGTCCCAAAATTCATTTCTATAAGCCCTTAGCCTAGGATGTTTGGTTTGACACTGATTCCTGATCTGTCTAACCACCAGCTCTGAATCTCCCAGAACTTTTAAAATTTGCATATTCATATTCTTGGCTGTCTGCAATCCCAACAGAAGTGCTTCATATTTAGCCACATTATTGGTGGCTTCATATTCTAGTTTGAAGGCCAAGGGCACCCATCTGCCTGTAGGAGAAATCAGTAGCACTCCAGCTCCATTACCTTCTTTAGCATTTGCTCCATCAAAATGTAGTGTCCATATTCCTGCTTCCATGTTCTTTGAGGGCTTCTCACTTTTGATCTGGTAGAAGGACGGTTCATGAGCATAATCTTGATCTTCTTCCAGCATCAAGCATGAAAAATTTCCTTCTTTACTGTATACTGGTGAATTCACAGAATTGTCAGCCTTTGTCACCATCTTGACAAATATAGTCTCCCTGTATAACCTCCTCTCTTGGCCGCCAAAAACTGGGATAGTGGCATATGTTAAATCCATCTTAATTGATCCACCAATTTTTGTTCCCCGGGACCTTGATAGCAACATACCAAAACGAGCTGGGATGTCAGCCACCACGATGTCCATTACCACACTTTTTGCTGGGATTTGGGCTAAATTGACCACTAAATCCTTGATCATCCCCAAGCATTTAACTCTTTTGGAATCAAATGAGTAGAGGTGTTTGTATGGACGTGTGATTTGTAAACCTAGTTGTTCCATGACTGATAGAGGCATAAGACTGTGGGAAGCTCCAGAATCTATCATACAGTTATGTAATAGTAGGTCATGGATTACCAGAGACACATAGAAGGGAGGAGTAGAGGGATCTATCTCCTCAACATGTGGGCCAAAAACTACCATGGGTCTCTCTTTTTGAAGTTTGAGACTATCTGGGATGATTGGTGCTTCTGGACGGAGCATAAAAGATGTGACTTGAGATAGATATGCTGGATGTTTCAACAATTCAGTCAAGGGGACTGGGATTTTGACTTTTTCTAGTTCTTTTTGTAGACTGAAAGCAGGAGGGGATTTTTCTATCATAACCTCTTTTGACTCTTTACTTTCAACTGGGGGTTGGGCTTCTTTTGACACAGATTTGGTACAAGAAGAAGTGACTACTTTAGAATAAGAAGGGATTTGATCATTAGACTACAGAGGATTGTTTAGAGGTTGCTTACCTTTGTCTGTAGCCTTCTGCATTGTAGCCTCTTCCTGAGCAGGTACTTCCTCCTGGGGCATCTCTTCTTCTTGCTCTTGGGTACGAGTCCTCTTTCTAGAAGATCTGAGATCATATTTTCTATTGAAATGTGATTGCATGAAATCATCAAATTGTTTACAATAATGATCAAATTCTTCTTCTTCTGTGTCTCTGATATTTTCTTCTTTTTGCGATGAGCACCCAGCTTCATCATTCCCTTGCAAAGGGCATTCTTCTCCATCACTATTTGAAAATGCAAGATTTTCATCCTCCAGCCTATAGGCAGTATCCTCAGTGGAGTCATCTACTGGACCTTCCAGGTACAATGGGTGTGGCACTTGGTCCTATTGCTCCTTTTCTTCCCTTGGAAATATTTGCAAGGGTGGTTTCCTATATTGAGGATTATAACCTCTGTTTGGAGCATTCTGGAAATTTCTGAAGGCTGAATTCTTGGCTTCAAATTCAAGCTTGACCAATTTCTTAATTAATTTTCTCAATTCTTCCATTTTTTCTGAGTCTCTGTCTTCATTAGAAGTAGACACCTCTTCTTTGTTCCTTCTCCTGGCATCTTGCTCAGCTTTTGCTTTCGATTTACCAGTGGAAGCAAAGTTTGCTTCTAACTCTAGCGCATCTGCCTACGCATCATCCAGGGTAGCAGAATTTCTTTCTCTGAGAGAGAAACCAAATTATGAATCAAAGGCTGCTACAAAAACAACTTTAGCAGCAATCTGATGGGGCTTAATATCAGCAGGGAGATTCAAGTACAATTTATTAAATCTCTTGATAAATTCTGACACTCCTTCATTATGTCTTTTCTTTAGTGTATTGAACTCAATAAGACAATTTCCATGATCTTTCTTGTCTCCCCATTTCTTGCGGAAAGTGTCCTCCATATTATCCCAAGTGGTAATAGAACGACCAGCCAATGTCTTGAACCATTTTCTAGCTTCACCATCTAGAGATTGCACAAAAAATCTTAAGACCACATCTAAATGTACAACATTAAAGTTCTCTGCAAAGGAGCAGAAAGTCTCAAGATGCTTTTGAGCATCAATCTCATTTTCTCCATTGAATCGGGGCAAGATCTTCAAATAATTTTGGGGCATATCATTTAACACCTGGGGTAAAGCCAGGGGAGAATATTTATTCATCAAGAAAGCCAGAACATTTGCCATTGGAGGAGGTGGAGGTAGTGCAGTAGTTTGATGAGTTAGAGGAGGTAGAGGAGGAAGAAGTGGAGTACGAATAATAATAGGAATATATTCAACTGCAGATTGAGGGGTTGAGGGGAACAAAGGTCTGTTAATAGCAGATACTTCGGTTACTTCCTTGACCTCTTCAACCTCGAGAGTAGGATGAAGACTAATTTTATTTCTGATACCCTCTCGAGGTGGGCTATCTGAGTAATAATAATCAGTATCTCCAACAGTGGAGTCAGGATTTGGCACTTGAGTTTCTTGAGAAGAAGAGGATGGGAAGTCTTCTGTTGACACTTCAGGAATTTGGGAATTTCCTCTCCCTCCAATTTCTTCTATGTATAACTTGGTCAGGGTCAGACGCTGAAGATGTCTTTGGCTTAGACGAATCTGACCTCAGGTGTGGCTTACGGGGAGCCAGGACTGCAAATGGATTTATCAAATAACAAATGTGGAGTCGCCAAGGTGAGCAATTTAAAACTCTCAACTCTCTGTGCTCACCTATTTAGAGAGTGAATATCATTTTGTCGAGGCCTAGGGATTCTGATTTTCTTAAATTCTTCCCTGGCAATGGCACCATAAAGATGTTGTAGCTCCTAGAGACAGCCTAGAGTTGCAATAGACCAGTGCTTAGGACATCTTAGCATAGCAAAGAGCTTATGATATAATGGATGAAGTTGTCAACTTCAGCTCACATGCTATCTCCTGAAAACAGGTAAATGAAATAGAATGGGACCAAACTCTCAGAAACTGACACGGGGAAAGAGATACTGCAAAGGTAAGATGAAGAACTCTAATACAAAAGCAACAGACAATTCAGAGACAGTTTACTGCAAAGCGGGCCGATTCAGAAATACTTCACAGACATAAATTATCAGAAGGTGTATGCAATGAAAGAAGTGTTAAGAAAATACTAGTTAACATTGAGTTGATACCCAGATATACAATATCACCATGCATGGGCTTACCAATCTAAGAATCCATACATGATAATAGCATTTTAAAAGCACCCTCCCAAAGCAACTGATATAGCAGAAGTTTGGTCAGCTGAATAATGGAACAGAATATCATGCATGAGCCATATTTAAAGTGCTTGACTGATCCAAGTATGGGCATCAACTAGGATGAATCCATACCCACGATCAGTGAGCCACTCGCATTCCAAAACATGATACAAGAAAGATGAATGAAATGGAATGTTCTATTAATATAACACAATAAAGAGAGTTACACACTATGAAATACCAAATATCAGAATCCTCTTTGATAGACAGGACTCCTCCTCACTGAGACCCTATGGGCTTTGAGCCTTCATACTAGAATTTTACAAAATGTGTGCAAAAATCCTTTCACTGCGCAATTTTCTGATAAAAATCTGGAACCCTTACAATGTGTTTCTTTTGGGTTTTTATAGCTGAAAAAGGAGAAGAGGTGGTAGGTGGACAACTAAATGCAGAATTAAAACTCAGAAGAGAAAAGAGCCGAAGCCCATTTTGTTTAAACTCGGAGCATTTATCTTCGATACTCTCTGGAGGAGGGAATGGTCTTCGTCAGGCTTCCATTTACTTCAGGTATGTCTCTGCTGTACCTAGCTACAGTACTCTTTATTACTTTTGTTGAATTAACAAGAAAGTGAAATAATGATACAAAGGTCGACCATACTTCAAAACAAACGCTCTTGGCCGCTTTGGACTGTGATCAGTGCAGAACTTTCTTCAGGAACATGGTAAAATATGGAAGTAATATGGGTGCTTTGTCCTTTAGAATAAATCTGCTGATATGAGAACCCTGATAGCTTTGATTTATGTGCGTTGAGCCTTCCAAGTGATCCCGGGGCCCTTAGTACGGTACTTTGCCTTCGAAATTACTGAAATGAGGCTTAAATTCTTCAATTGCACGCCTTTAACTCTCTGCTGCTCCATTGATGTTCCTTTGCCACTTCCATGCTTGCTTCTGACTGTGAAATTTGTGCTTTAATAGCTCTGGGGAGGATTGTACAGAGTTTAAACTCTGTTCCTTTAATGAAAGTCTTGTCGGCATACCATTCTGGACCTTTCTCCATGATTTCGCTTCTGAACATGGCCCTTTCTTGTGCTCTTGGGCTCTGCATCGCTGTAACAGTGACTGTGAATCATGGTGGCGTTAACGCCTACACCCTGCAAAACACGTAACTGGACTCAAAAAATAATGCAATGGGAGGGTCGACGAAATGGTAGCGCGGCGGAGGAGTGGTGGCTTTGACTACACAATGGTGACAAAATGCAAACGGAAGGGTGAAAACTCATGAATAATAGGGTTTGGTGGTAGAATGTAGCGCTGACCATTAGATCATGGTCTGGGGACAAAGATCGATGGTGGAGATTGAGCGGCGAAAAAATATATGAAAGTGGGCGGAACGACTATGAAATATAAGATTTTCGTGTAAAGTCTTAAACTTTAGACTTCGAACAAAACACAAAGAAATGCGAAGGAAAAGAAATGAAATGCGATGGGGTGGGACCCAGCCGGAGGCGGAGGGCGATCAAAGCTTGACTGTTAGATCCTAGATCCAATGGACGGTCAGGATCAACTCAGAGCATCACAACCGGGAGAAGCAAGGGGAACACACTATATAAGTTTCCGATTGCGATTGGAGTAGGGGAAGCAATGGCCGTTGGATTTACTCGGGGATCAACGGTGGAGATTCGTTCAGAGGGAAAAAGGGAAAGAGAGATGGGCTTGATGCGATAAGATCTGGGCCATTGATTTCAAATATGGATGAACGGCTGTGATTGAATCGGGCAATCGCAATCGGAGGAGGGATAGTGGTGACACATTTCAAAATTGCGATTGTGATCGGTGGTCGGGGCGCGATTGAGTCCTGACCGTTGGATCAGCTGGGAGATGGACGGCTAGGATTTGATCGGAGCAATCGCAATCGGGGGGCGCGGAAGAGGGGATGTGATTGAACGCTGCAATTGCGATAGTGCGATTAGCGCTCCGCCGTCCGATCTTTATGTCAGATCAACGGTAAAGAACGCATCGTGGGACTTGTTATTAAAAAACCAATCGCATCAGAATTCTCCAGTGTTGCAAAGGGAAACGCCCGCTCGACGGCTCCGATTGCGATATAGCGCCCGGGGGTTAAGCACTTGGTCTCGGGTGCGGGTCACGTGGAGGAAAAGGTGCAGGGGCTTGGCCAAAAGGGGCTAGGGCCCGATCATATGGTAATCATGGAATTTGCGGCCTTTTATAATGCGGTTTAGAGGCAGGAGACGATATCGATAGGTAGAAAAAGGATTTTTGAGGCTGACAGAGGGGATTTGAGAGTTTTAAGCCATTTTGCATACACAAATTTTAATGGGGAGCTGATTACTTTGGAAGGGTCTATCTTCAACTCACCTCCTGTGAAAAATCCTAGATCTGGATTCCTATTGCAACAAATCTGAATTACTTCTCCTATTATTTGATAATTATTTCATTACATTGAAATACCAGAGTAATTATTGAAGAAGTATACACAAATAATATTGCAGAATAAATCTAAGTGCTGAAACAATATGAACAAAAATCAATGAAAAACAACCACATTGACACAGTTATTTTTGGACTAATTCCCTAGAAAAACCCAACTTGGGTAAATCGGCGCAGTAGATCTGAGGGTTTGTATTATTAAGCCGCAAAATCTTGAATACAACTAGGGTGCCAACATCTGGCAAACCCTTTAGAGAGATCTAGACAACAAAAATGACTATGAGATACACCTCAATCAACAAGTTTCTGGCTGATAAAAAACAACGCTAATGAAGCCCTCACTGCCTCTGCGTGATTACTTACACTAGATCTGCGTAAGCCTATAGAGGCAAGATAGAGGGACTGTGTCACCCCTTCCTATAGCTGATCTGGCTTATATGAAGTTGGATCTTGGCCCTCCTGGCTCAGAACCCCAACCTTTATCTTTCTTCGAACTGACTCCAAGAGACATTGCGCTAGCTCTACGTGATTCTCTGCAATAATTGTGTCACCCTACCCAGAAACTGCATTGTCTCTCTCTTGCGTTTATGCTCTGTGTCACCCCTTCTTGTAGCTGATCTGGCTAATCTGAAGCTGGATATTAGCCCTCCCGGCTTAGAAACCGAGCCTCTATCTTTCTTCGGACTAACTCCAAGAGACACTACGCTGGCTCTGCATGATTCTCTGCAGTAACTACGTCACCCTAGCTAGAAATTGTGTTGTCCCTCTCCTACGTTGATGTTGCCTCTCTCTAAAATGTATTCTTGGCCCTCCTGACCAATCTCTGCTTCTGCCCCTCTCTGGATCTGATCATTAAATCAAATCACTTAGCAAACCAAGCCCTAGTGATTTGTTCTTGATCAAAAGTTGTGTCTTCTCACACAAATTTAAAAATTCTCAATGGCTCAAGTGTCAAGTGTATTTTCCATAGGCCCCTCACCCTCCTTCTTTTAATCTTTCGTTGACTCTTCAATGATCCAGATTAAAACATAATCAAGGGCTAAATTAACTTGGAGGTGATTCATGAATTTTTCTAGAAGATTCACACTTGATTTAATCAATACACTTTAATTAATCAAATTCCCTAAGTTTAGACTTAGGAAAACATTAAAAAAAATGATTAATTAATTTAATTAAATCATCTCTAAGTGGAATTTTCCAAAACCATTTCTGGGTTTTATGGAATACATGTGTCTTAGCCTATATACAGAATGACAAGGCTAGAGCACATCTGATGCTACCATAAATCAACACTCCCTCTTAGTGAGGAAAGTGCTCTAGCAAAACACCTCAATGTGTTGCTGATCAGACTTCTGGAACATCTCTGTTGTGCTTTTGATGTTGCTCACCAACACTGCACAATTTTTTTTTTGCAACTATACTGCTGTTGACTCTGCATGTTGCTTCCAACTTGCACTGTACTGCGACTCCTCTAAATTCTACAACCTTGCTACTGCACTACGTGAGCACCACTCTACACTACACTGCCTCTCTGTGCATTGTGTTGCTGCTGCTCATCTCTGTTGTTGCTACACTGCTGCTACTGTTTCTAACTGCAACAGAAAAACATCTGAAATTTGGACGAGTAAATTTGCAACTGAAAAATAGGACTGACTGCTGCTAGTTTCTGCACTATCTCTCTGAAAATATTGCGTTATTGCTGCTCTGTAGTACGCTGCACTGGTGTACACTGCACTGTTGCTGCCTATTCTTTGCACTGATCGGGCTCTAGTACTGCTAGCCACTAAATCATCTCATCATCTCCTGCTGGAACTGTCCATCCTGCTACTGTCTTTAGGCTGTTGTAGCTCACATGTGATCCAAGAGTTTGGAAAAACTCAAGGATCCCTCCTCCTTGAAGATTCTAGATCTACAAATCCAAATCAGCCCACTTTTCTCCTTTTGGAATATGAGCTAACATAGCACAATCTTTCTCTGCCTCAATCTTGGCAGCTCCTGTATGTGGATCTTCCTTCTCCTCTTTATCCTTTTTCTTAAGAGGACATTATGTGGCATAATGCCCCATTTCTCCACACCAGAAGCACTTGATCTTGGATAGATATTTCTTCTTCTACTTTTGTTGCCCTTTTGATGCAAGGGCAGTGTTATCTTCTTCCTCCTTTTGACATTTGAACTGTTACTGCCATCCTCCAAGTATATTTTTAGGAGATCTCTCCTCAACTCCTCTTGTTATAATGTTTCCCACATTGCTTCCCATCCTAGAATCCTTTCTCTGCCCAATATAATTTGGACGAAGACTTGATAATATTCGGAAACAGAGTTCATTGTGAGCCTTACTAGCTCTGAGTCTTTAGGAGCAGATCCTACTTCAGACAGTTGATCTCGGTTAACCTGAATCTGAGACAAGAAGGATTCAAAACACTCTCCCTTCTTCATCCTAATATTCTGCATATTCTCTTTAAGATACATCTTCCGCTGCTCGAAAGATCCTTGGTACAATTTTTCTAGCCCTACCCACATTTCTCTAGCAGTGTTTTTGGCTACTATGTGAGGTGCAATGTGATCCTTCACTCCGTCTAGGATCAATCTCTTGGCTCTAGCCATATTATTCTTGAACTACCTCGGGTGTGCTGCATCAAGAGGTTCTGCAACTGCGCTGTCTATGAGGGCTTTCATATCGTGTTCATCAAGGAGAAATTCTATCCTTGATTTCTAGATAACATAGTTGGAGGAACCCTCCAATCTATCTTGGTCACGTAGTCCATTGCTGGCCATCTCCTCAACTGTCGATACCTTGCTCTAACCCTCTGCTCAACTTTTACTTACACACAGCCTTGTGGAGTCAGTCACTTCTTCTGCTGTTGCATGGGAAAAAACTGAGTTTCTTTGAGTAAGAAATCCTCTGAGATCAAGAAATCTCCAACTATGTTTTTCAAAAAAAATTGATGCTTATGCACAAGCTCTTACTATTGTGCAGTAACTGTGTCCTTCAGCTACACTGCCCATTAGGGGAATTTTGAGGTCTAAAATGGGCCTCCTAAGGAAATTATAAAATAATAGTGGAAAAAATCAAATAAGATTTGATGACATCATCAAATTTTAGAGGGAAAAATGAAAAAACTACTTTTTCAATTCATATTTTCAACTTATCTCCTAAATTTTTTACTCAAATTTTAAGTGGGAGTACTCGTTGGATGTGTAATTTAATTCCTCATCCAAGGAGTACCCATGTTGCATACTTTCGATGGGTCTTACTACACGAAAAATGAGAAATACATAAAAAAATGTGATTACAATCACGTTTTTTATGTATTTCTCATTTTTCGTGTAGAAGAGTTCATTGAAAGTTTGCAACATGGGTACTCCTTGGATGAGGAATTAAATTCCGCATCCAACGAGTACTCCCACTCGAAATTTGAGTAAAATTTTTGGGAGATAAGTTTAAAATACGAGTTGAAAAAGTAGTTTTATTATTTTATTATTTTTTAATATTTTTACTTTTTTACTCCAAAAATGGTGAATCATCCATTATGGATGACATCATCATCTTGAATCCTATTGGTTCTTATAAAGTTTATTTTGGTTGTACATTTTTCTTAGGAGGCCCATTTTAGACCTCAAAATTCCCCTAATGTCTTCTGCAACTAAAAATCTTACCCCTCTGTCAACTCTCTCAGAGGGAGCCTTTTCTGCACTGGAATACCCTCCTGGCCTGGACAACGTAATTTTCTAGGAGGGTCTGTTGCTGCTTACGCAGGTGCCAGACTCTACAGCGCTGATCTACTGGTTCTCTTCGTTTCTTCTGCACTTCAGCTTAAATAAGCTTAAATACCATGTGAAAAATCCTAGATCTGGATTCCTATTGCAACAAATCTGAATTAATTCTCCTATTATTTGATAATTATTTCATTACTTTGAAATACTAAAGTAATTACTGAAGAAGTCTACACAAATAATACTGTGGAATAAATCTAAGTGCTGAAACAATATGAAAAAAACTCAATGAAAAACAACCACATTGACACAGTTATTTTTTGACTAAGTCCCCAGAAAAACCCAACTTGGGAAAACCAGTGCAGCAGATCTGAGGGTTTTTATTATTAAGCAGCAAAATATTGAATACAACTAGGGTGCCAACATCCGGCAAACCCTTTAGAGAAATCTAGATAGCAAAAATGACTATGAGATATACCTCACTCAGAAAGCCTCTATCTGATAAAAAATAGCATTGATGAAGCCCTCACTGCCTCTGCGTGATTGCTTACGCTGGATTTGCATAAGCCTGCGTAGGAAATCTAGAGGGACTACGTCACCCCTTCCTATATCTTGTTAGGGTCCCGTGATTTAGTAGATTGGTAGACCAAATACACAGGGTAACATAAGACCAACCTTTGGAGTCCTAGGACCTAGCCTTCCTGGACTCAGAGAGGGCTCTCTCTATTGTATGCAAAGGATGTGAACTTGTTTGCTTTAGATGGTTGATTTTAGGCTAGTTGTGAAGTTTAGGGTTTACTTGTTTGTTTGGGTTGGGTAAAATGATCAAGTAGAATAGGTGGAGTGAGAGGTCATCAAATAATTGGGCTATGGAGTCTATGAAAGTCATGGATATCTCAACAATGAGTCAGAGTGCATCACAGGGCAAATCTAGTGTGGTCGATGGATCTTTAAGGTTATGTGTGAAGTGAAATGGACATTAAGTTGATGAACAAGGTAGGGAAAAGGGCAATGAAGTATCCTTTTTCATATACCCATAAACAATAAGGTATCAAATACTGATAAGCAAAAGATAATTATCATGAGATAGGGCAAACCATTAACTCAATGACAATACTTAAACAAATGGACATTCAAGATGAACAATTTAGTGAAACAAACAAAGAAAGAAAACTCATCTAACTTTAGTGATTTCATCTTGAAGTTTGAAAACATATAAGATGACAAATAACTTTAATAAATGAAGAGGGAACTCCTAGACATCATCAATAAATCTATAAAGAACTTTGAGGCAAACTTATCAAGCATGGACAAAGGGCATGATCAAAACATGGCCTCTTTGGCTAAAACTAGCAACTCATCAAAGAGAGATTCCACAAACAGAGTTTAGATAACATAAAGTAAGCATGGCTAACCATAAAACATATTTAGAAACTACCCTCTTAAACCATTAATGAAACAATCAAGCTTAGGTGGATCTAAGGAGCAGTTAAGAATTCCTTAAACTAACCCAGCAGAGGAAAACATAAAGACAATAGTAACGGGAAGGACTAAGGTGCCTCAAACAACATTTCTTAGCCTATACTTTTCTGATCTACTGCAACATAGAAGGATGTACACAATGATAAACAAGAAAACATGAAAAAATTATAGACACATCACCATTGACCAAGCTCAGGGATCCTGCAAGCAAGCTTTCATCATCATCAATCAAAGCAAATCATTCACAAGCTCCATAACACCAAATTTCTCTTCAACCTCAAAGAACCATGTATTGCTCTCAAAACTCATCAAATTCAAACATTAACAATTAGTCCTCAATGCTCTATTTAACCAGCAAGGAGGAGAAAACCTAATAGAGTCTCTAGAAGCCTATTGGCTAATAAAAAATGTCACTATTGTCCTTGAGACCTTGCAAGGCCCATTGAAGGCACAAAATATCTAAAATAAAATATCTTTTCGGGCATTTTTAGCAAAGAAATTGACATTTGAGCTCTGCCATGCCTCCTAAAACTTTCCAAGCATACATGGTTGACTTTTCCTTTGCTAAGGGCGTAGCACTGTGTTTTAGGATGAATTTCCAAGGGCGTAGTACTGGAGCAGGAAAACTGGGTCAAATTGCAGCAATGTTTTGAAGGTCTTCCCGATGTTGGAAAAGGCTCCATGAAGGCTCGTTGGAAAGCCCTTTGAGTCTACTTTCAAGATATACCCTTGGTTCTCTGATTTTACCTCTACAACCTATTCAAAAAGCATAAATTCCAAGACTGGTAAAAGTGCAACACATGTCTTGAAAACTAGGCAGAAAAGTGAAAATTAGGGTGGTTTTGACCCTTTTGGAGGACCAAAACAACTCCAATTGACCCGAAAATTTGTGAGCATGCCATGCTCAAGCTAAGGATTCCAAAAATGTAAGCCTTTCCTCCTGAATATCCTCTAAGAAAAATCATAGCACCGTGGGTGCTACCCCCTTGGCCCTCAAAATTAGCAAGAAAATAAAAAATTGTCAAAATTCTCCCAAATTTGGTGGATTTGTGCCTCATGGGTTTTGATAGACCTATAGAGAAGCTTGTGTCAAAATTCCAAGTCTAGTTTGGCATTTTTCCTCTTTCAGTGCTTGGATCTTGGTTTGAGCCCTTTTCAGTTTAGCCCTTGCAATTTGGTTTCTCCGGGCATAATGTTTAGTCATCCTTCTTTGGAGGTCAAGATCTTGATTTTTTTTCTTCAATTTAGCCTCCAAGTGTATGTTGGCTCTCTCCAACCAAGGCTCTCGGTCATGTGATATCTTCATGGCCAAAAGCTCATCTAAAGGGATTTGTTCCGCTAGGGCTGATTCTTGCTCCCTTTGTTTAGCCAATGCCTTCTTCAATCCCATGGTTCTAGATCTCCTCCTAGATTGTCCTTCCTCATCCTCACTCTCTTCATAAGTGCCCATGAACTCTTCTAGTTTCACCTGTGCCTTTTGGGATTCTTTCCGGGCCTTGATGGCTCTAGCTTCATAGATTGCAATCTCTGCTCCTAGCTGCCTATTCTCCAAGTCAAGGGCATAATTTACACTCTTGGCCCTATCCAAATGTTCTTGGAGGTCTTTAATTGGTGCATTTCTGTCCTGGAGGAGCAAGTTTGTGATTCTTGCTTCATTCTCCTCATCACTATCCACCTGAATGATCTTAAACTCCCTCTCAACCTCATGATCTTCTTCTTCTTCCTTTACCTTTTTTTTCCCTTTGTCTAGTGGCCAAGCTGAGGAGGATGGCATGGTCCCTTTCCTTTTGGAGGCAACAAACACAAGCCTTGATCCTTTTTTATATGTGAGAGGGAGAAACTCAATTTTTTTTACTAGAATGCTCTTACCATGACTGATCTCAAGACTTCCTTTCTTTTCATCAATGATCTCTGCATTTATGTCTCCTGAATTGTGTTCTTGGCTGCCCTCTTGAGAGTCACTCCCATTTTCCTCCATTCTAGCATTACTGTCATGATCTTCACCAATGTCATCAACCTCTTGACTGTCCTTTTGGTTCATAGTGTCACTGTTGTCATTATTATTAGGGCCCTCAGTCACCATGGTTTCTTCATTATTTTCATGACTGTCATTAGCTTCTGCACTTTCCTCGCTATCATCATCTTTATCATTTTCATCCTCTTCCTCATTGTTGGCCTCTTTGTCACTGTCCTTTTCATCAAGGTTCATTTCCTCCTCTTCATCATTCTCTACCTCTCATTCATTTTCTATCTTTGTCTCTTCTTATAATTCTACCTCGGTCTCTTCTTCTAATTCTGCCTTTGTCTCTTCTTCTTTATCCCCATTACCGTTTCTTTTCTCTTCATAATCCACCTTTTCATTATCTATTCCTTCTTCATTTGTCTCTCCTTCCTCTTCATTTTTTGCTCACTGCCTTTGTCTTCATAATTTGCCTCTGTCTCTTGATCTTCATCATCATCCTCCTTTTTATTTGATTTCATCTTTTGGGCACATGTAAAATAGTGATTCAGAAAACCAAAACAATCTATAACCTATGAAACCCTAAATGACCTAGTGGGAGGCCTTTTGGACTTGGGCTTTGGCTGAAAACTTGGCTTAGGGTTTTTAGGTGTAAAACAGATTTTTTTGACAAACTTTATGCATTTCAGACCTAAAAACTATTGATTTTGATTTATCTAAAGAGCCTAGAAAGGTAGCTTAAAACCACCAATTCTTGGGGCATTTGATGAATAGGGGAAAAGGTTAGGCTGCTTGGCAATCCAAGGTGTAAGTAGAAGGGTTAGGCAAGTCAAAACAGAGTGGTAAGGTCAGAGGTGGAAAACATAGTGAAAATGAGTGGCATAAGCCCATGATTGGTATTCTGGGAGTGATAGGCTGGCCATGACTTGATAAAATAGTTATATAGTGAAAAAATTATCCTAAGAATGATGAGGGCAGTGATATTTCTAGAACTCACAATATTCTTGAATTTTGTTTCTAGAAATCTGGGATAAACATTTACTCATCTATAGAAAGAAAAAAATTATTGATGACTAACATAGTTGATTTGGCTGATCTGAAGCTGGATCTTAGCCCTCTTGTTTCAGAACCCCAACCTCTATCTTTCTTTGGACTGAATCCAAGAGACACTGCCCTGGCTCTGCGTGATTCTCTGTAGTAACTGCATCACCCTAGCCATAAAATGTGATGTCTCTCTCTTGCGTTGATGCTCTACGTCACCCCTTCCTGTAGCTGATATGACTGATCTGAAGCTGGATCTTGGCCCTCCTGGCTCAGAACCCCAACCTATATCTTTCTATGGACTGAATCCAAGAGACATTGCACTGGCTCTACCAGATTCTCTGTAGTAACTGCATCACCCTAGCCAAAAACTATGTTGTATCTCTCCTGTGTTGATGCTACCTCTCTCTGAAATCACCAATCTCTGCTTCTGCCCCTCTTTGGATCTGATCACTTAGAAAACCCTGCCCTAGTGAATTTTTCTTTATCAAAAGCTGTGTCTTCTCACAAAAATTCGAAAATGCTCAATGGCTCAAGTGTCAAGTGTATTTTCCATTGGCCCCTCACCCTCCTTATAATCTTTTGTTGACCCTTCAACGATCTAGATTAAAACATAATCAAGGGCTAAGATTAACTTAGAGTTGATCCATAGCTTTATCTAGAATATTCACAATTTATTTAATTAATACACTTTAATTAATCGAATTCTCTAAGTTTATACTTAGGAAAACATTAAAGAAATGATTAATTAATTTAATTAAATCATCTCTAAGTGGAATTTTCCAAAACCATTTTTGGGTTTTATGGAATACATGTGTCTTAGCTTATATACAGAATTACAAGGCTAGATCACATCCAATGCTACCATAAATCAACACTCACCTCCTCCAACAATCTGTCCCAAATACACTAAAGAAGTCTTGCCAAACTCACACTTCGAGATCTTTAAAAATAACTGCTCTTTTTTCAAGAAATCAAGTACCTTGTTCACATGCATGACATGTTCATCTCTTGATTTGCTGAATATAAAAATATCATCTAAGTAAACAATGACGAAGTCATCTAGAAATGGTATTAAAACATCATTCATAACTCCGATGAAATTAGCTAGAGAATTTGTTAGACCGAATGGCATAACTAGCCACTCAAACAATCCTTGCCTAGTTTTAAATGCATTTTTCCAAATATCCTCCTCAACTATTCTAACTTGATGATAACAATTTCTTAAGTATAAATTAGTGAAATACTTTGCATAACTTAACTGATCAATCAAATCATCAATTCATGGGAGTGGATAGCGATTATTTACCGTAACTTTATTAATTGCATGGAAAACTATGCACATGTGCCAAGTCCCATCCTTCTTCGGTACCAAAAAAATCGGTGAACCACATGGCGAAGTAAATGGGCATACGATACCTTTGTTCAGAAATTCTTGGATTTGCTTCTTGATTTCCAAACTCTCCATAATTGACATGCGATACATACCAATGTTTGGAAGTGGAACATCTTGTTGCAGCTGAATCTCATGTTGAATTCCTCTCTTGGGAGGTAAACCACTTGGTTATTGAAACATCTCACCATGCTGACTTACCACATCAAACAAATCAGATTTTAATTTTTCATCACATCCTTCAAAAGATTCATATTCAATATCATCCTTTTTCTTGATCATGAGAAGCATGAAATTTTTACTTGCATTAACTAGTCTCGTCATCTGCCCTACATTAACTAAAGAAATATTCAGCTTTTTGCAATGAGCTATCACAATATACTCCACCCCATCCTTGAGAAAATGATATTTGTTCTCATGGAAATAAAATATCGCTTTCTTTTCATACAAATATGGACTTCCCAAGATAATTATGGAAATGTCAAGTGGAACCACTTCTAACTCAACTTCATCAACAAAGTTTGCAGTAATGGAAAATCAATATATGCATTTCTTTGAAACCTATAAATTGGCATTCTTAACTATCCAACCCAAAGGGTATAGTTTATGATGTGGTACAATTTCAAGGTTAAGCTTTTTGACCAAGTCTTCTGAAATCAAGTTTTCTTGTGACCCACTATCAAACAATGCATCAATATTTGTATGATTTGAAATCACCCTTACATGGAACAATTATATCCTTGTGTCTTCATTTGGAGTGTTGTTGTGACAATTTGAGGAACTAGTACATGCTATGGCCTCTTTTCCATTTTTTACCATGGCTACAATCTTGGTCTCATCACCAAAATCAGATCCAAGATCATGTTGTGTGGTGGAAGTCATCTTTTGTTTCCCCTTATTGTTTGGTTTCTTGGGCCTTAGTTTGGGATGTAATTTCCAACAGTGGGCTTCATCATGCCCTTCTTTGGAACAATGTTTGCATGTAGTTTTCTCCCCTTCTTTCTTAACACTTGCATTCTTATTTCCCTTCCATGTTCCTCCCTTCTCTTTTCCCTTAACCTTGAATGGAGTTTTCTTACTACCTTCTTCCTGAATGTTCTTTCCCCTTGCTTCAAGATGCGTGGCTTGCATACATACTTCATATAAATTTCTTGGTTTAAACATAAGGATAATATGTTTCAAATATGAATATAAACCCCTAATGTATTTCAAGAGAGTGTCTTGGAAATTCAAGTTTACTCCTAACAACAAATCCCTTTTTCTAAAATCCTGGGTATACTCATGAACTGTTTGACCCTTGAGTTGCCTAAATATTTTCCAACTCATAATTTATTTTTGCATATAGTTTAATGGATAAAACTACCTTTTAATTGAAGAAATAAACTCAACCCAAGAAATGAATATCTTACCATGGATTCACATTTCCTCTTGAGTCTTTGCTTCCCACCATACTTGTGCTACTCCTTCTAGTCTCAATGAAGCCAACTGGATCTTTATGTTGTCTTCTTGTAGATTCTGAATTATGTAGTATACCTCCAATTGATGGATCCAAGTGTCCAACTTCTCTACATTTACCTCACCATTGTACATGGGATGTTCAAACTTAATGTCCAATTTGAGTAATGGAGTTATTCCTTTTGGGGTTTTTGAATGAGTATGGGTGGTTTTTGTGGTGGAAGTGGAAGATGGTGTTGATGAAGATGATGAGGATGAGGTTGGTGGAGATGGAGGTGGCTTTACCCCACTGCCCTTCGAAATCTTCTCTTCATCCTTCTTATCATCTGAAGTTCCTTCTCCATGTGGAGGCTTAGAACCTTTTCTTTCCCTTTCAACACTGAATGTATCAAACATTATTTTAACCATCCTCTTTATGTCATTTAAGTCTCTCTTGAAATCTCCCTCTTCTAAATGTCCTTGAGTCTCTCCAACACCTGACATGATGGCTAAGGATTCAAGCTCAACTTCTAATGCTTGTACCTATTCAATCAACTCAGCTTCTTGTGCCATTTGTACCTCTTCAATCTAAACTTTTGGAGATAAAAATTGAGGTGCTTCAAGTGTAGTTATGAGTGGAAATTTGGGTTAATATGGTGCTCTTTTCGCTCTCCTTCTTCTAGTCCTAACCTTGGGACTAGAAACCAATAGTTTCCATTCTCCTCTTTGCAAATTCAACCTTGTAAGCATCACAAAATTGCAATTATTAAAATCCTTATTGCACAAAACTCAAGTAAAACAAGAAAATAACCTTTGATATGATACCATATTGATTTAATTTTGATTTTTTGTTTTTCTATGCTAATATCATCTTCAGATTTATATTAAAAGTGCTGATGTTTGCTTCTTGTACAAGTTTTTATTGAAGTGTTTATGATTGATTAACAAGTAAATTTGTGGAGATTAAGTTGAATACATGAACATAAAAGCATGGAAAATAAATTTTGAACAAAAAAATATAAAAACACAGCAAACCATCACAATTGAATCAATAACAGTTTGTTTTGATGAAGGATTTCACCCCTCCTGGGCTACATCTCCTTGGTCCAGCTTCCATGGCATGGGCCTTTTTATTAGCTCAATTGTGAAAATAATGTTGTTTATAGTCTCCTATTGCCTCTGAAACCTTCTCCAATGTGTCCAAAACATCAAAATATACCAAGAATGACTCTTTCTGAGCCAAAATTGGTCGAAAATTGGATCAATTATGGAAAAAACAAATTTCCTTACAATTTCTCCTCCAAATCTGGAAATAATCCAAATAACTCTGTTGTTTTGGTGGATTTTGTCGAATTTGGCGTTGCCACTAATTCCACTGCCAAATTAAAAATGGATTAACTAACAATTAATGACTAATTAATTATGGATAAGCATGTCATTAATTGCATGTTTATCCGAATAATATAAACCATTTTAATTTGCGCAAATCCATTATAATTATCGTTTTAATTAGTGAAAATCAATTTTAATTAACGTAATCCCATGGATTAGTGGGTTTAAACATGGATTAATTACATAACACTTTGCCATTGAAATTTGCTTCGCCCATAGTTTATGCTGCATAATCACCTGGGAGGGGGTTGGCCCCCTCCGAACCCCCACTGTCAGAACCTTTAAAGAACAAGTAGTAGTGGTGACCATAGATGGTTAAGAACCATCGGATAGTAGAGGCAATAAATCGGTAGACTAACACCGAGGTAGGTCAAGGGTTCGACCCCGACCCCGACACCATAATTTTATTCCACGACACAACTGTCAACTATAAGTTTGAAACTTTGGATTATATGCAAATATCTGCCCACATACATTTATGTATCCCACCATAGTTAAAAAACCATAGGTTATAATCATGTATGTATGTCTCTGTAGTGCTGACTGGGCTACCATGTCATTATCTGGTCATTGTTCTGCAATTTTTTTACCTGTTTGAGAAAACTGACGATAGGTCTAACTTCTTCATCTAGAGTCGGATTTTGACAAAACGAATTGCACTCGATTCTTGGAGATGAGCTCTACGTAGGCGTTCTAGTTTGAAGCATTTCTAAGAAATTTCATTTTTTAGCTTAATACTAAGCCTTTGACCAAGGTCCTGCAACACCTAAGGGAATTCAGTAAAGTATTAATTTGTTGAATCCATTTCCTTAAGGTCATTTAGGAGGTTGAGTCTTATCATAGTGACCCTTAGCTCATGTTTACCCTGGGAAAACTGATGAAAGTGGGTAAATGTGGGAGGAAGGTGTTACGCAATCTTTTCTTGCACTACAATTTCATTTATATTTAGGTTTGGGCCAGAGCTTCTTGCAAATTATTTCTCATCGGTTTGGGTGCTAGTATTCTCCATCAAATCATGATTTCCTATCATTATACACCTTTGATCTCTGCTTTGTAATATTCATAGACCTTGGCTATCTATAAAAACCTACCCTACTATCATGATATCTCCCTCCACTTCTCCTTACAATTATTGAAAAACTCACCCCATTTATTGACAACTTAACTTATCTATTAAACACATGCGATGCTTTGAATAATAAAAACTTAATATTAAAATAATTAAAATTTCACTACCAATACTTAAATATATATTAAATTAAAACTATCCAATGCAATTAACAAATAAGAATAAATAAACATTTATTTTATTAATATTATTAATACTAAAGTAATATAAACATAATGCCTAATTTTAAACTCCAAAGTAAATATGATGTTTTTATTTTCCATTAATCAATTACTTTTACTCTTTCTGCAATAATAACTGGCCAAAATTGACAAAATACCATATTTTTATATGATTGACAAGAAGATAAAATTCGAAAATTTAATAAATACATTGAAATAATTCATAAAAAAACTATTACAAATTTTTCAATAGCTATGAATACATTGTATTAATCACCAAATAAAATATATTCTTTCATGAAATTATATTTAAAAAAAAAATGTCAAATGTTTTAAGAAAAACTTCAAAAATAAGGATTATAAAATAAGGATTATAAAATGTTAAACATATAAAACACTAAGCCCAAAAGTGAATGCGACGAAGTCTTCCTCTAAAACCTCTGGAACAAAACCCTAATCCTTTCTAAAAAATTCTCAGATTGATTTTAAAAATTCATTAGTCATAACAAGAAATTTAATAAACTAAATGTTATAAAACAATGTACGTGCACTCAATCACCACTCCAAATGAAGTGAAGTTGAAGTGCCAAAGAAACACTTCATAAATAATTTTTTAATATATTATAATGCATGCCACATTTCATTAATTTTTTTAATAAATTAAATATAGGACCAAATCAAAAAAATTGAAAAACCATTCACATACCTTCTATACTATTCATTGGATCATATATTAGACGAAGAATATTATTCATAATTTAAAATTTTGAAAATATTCAAACCCAATTCTAATAGAGACCACCCCTTTAGGATAAAGGTAAGTTTATATATATATATATTAAAAATAAAACTAAAAATAAAATAAAAAATAAATACACACATTGTCGTCATGTAGGCTAGGGAATTTGCTGATGACCACTTGCTACCTTGGTTGAGCCTAAAACAACCAACACTCTATCTCAAATGTTTCCCCCTTCTCTTCCTCTTTCGCTATCCCTTGACTATCGTTTCTCTACAATCTTCGGTCTAACATTGGTTTGAAAATGGATTGATAATGGAAAAGAGATTTGAAAAGCTCTTAGCATGCGTAATGACATTCTCATAAATAGGAAGGGAAAGGGGCTTTCTACATTTAAGGTCGACTTAGGGAGAATGTGGGACTATCAATGGGAGAGTTATTGTGAGGGTTCTTGGGTTTGAAGCAGTTGATAATGATTCCACGTAGTATTTTTCTAATTTTTTGGGCACAATTTCTGAAGATAAAATTGTTTTTTTTTTCTTTTCTCGAGAAGGATTTTTCTTTTGAGTAGGGTTTTGGAAAGAAAGATGATTTAAACCACAAAATTCACACAAAAAACACATGATATGTGGCTCTTCTATTGATCACACAAACTTGATTGATTAAAATGAATCTGATGATGTGTATTTAATCTTTTCCAACTAGCGACTGGCCTAAAATACCTTGACATGTAACCACACATTAAATTTGACTAAGACTTAACTCAAATTCAATCAACACACAATTAACTGACTCTTTAATTTTAGCCAACTTCTTCATGCGGGAGTAATTAACTATTTTAACACTAACCCTTAATTACGACCACTAAACTAATACATGACTCATGACAACTCAAACATGCCTATTGGTCTATGTCTCAGTTAGGCTTATTGAACACCCAAGTTTCCTCTATGAAACTTAGACACATATTTTGATAATGAATTAGTAAATATATCAACCAATTGATCACTATATTTACAAGGCTTCAAGTGAACTTCTCCATTGCTCACAAGTTCTCTAATAAAATGACATCTAGTATCAATATGCTTGCTCTTTTGATGAAACACATTGTTCTTGGATAATGCAATCGCTGAGGTTTTGTCACGATATATTTTTGTTGATCATTTTTTTTCATATTGAGTCCATCCACTACTCTTCTTAACCACACTACTTGACATGTTGCTGATGTTGCTGCTACATATTCTACTTTTGCTGACGAAAGTGTCACAGTAGCCTTCTTTTTAGATTCCCATGAAATCACACCTAAACCAATATGGAACACATAATCTGAAGTGCTCTTCCTATCATCTAAACTACCTGAAAAATCACTATCTGTATATCTAATCAAATATTTCTTCTTTCTTCTTGCATACATTATGCCACAACCTCTAATTCCTGCTATGTGTCTCATAATTCTTTTTTCTGCAATCCATTGTGTGTCTTTTGGAGTCTTCATAAATTGGGAAGTAAAACTCACTCCCTGCATAATATCTGGTCTTATAGTTGTGAGATACATGAGGCTTCCAACCAATCTTTTGAATAGATTTGGATTGACATCTGATCCCTCATTATCCTTGCTTAAATTTGTACCTGTTGCAACTGGTGTAGGGGTAGGTTTACAATTTTCCATCCTGAATCTTTTCAGCAAAACTCTAGCATATTTATTTTGGAAAATAAAAATTCCTTTTTTTTCTTCAGATTTCTCAACTTCTATGACAAGAAAATATTTCATGAGACCAAGATATGTCATCTCAAATTCTTTCATTGTGGCTTCTTTAAATTCATCTAACTCAAGATCACATGTAAAAATCATGTCATCAACATATAAGCAAAGAATTAAAATATGTCCATGCTCATTTACCTTTATGTACAAGGTAGGCTCAATGTTGCTTCTACAAAATCCATTCTTGATCATGTAGCTGTCAATTCCACTATACCAAGCTCTATGTGTGTGCTTGAGTCCATAGAGTGATTTATTCAACCTGTAAACCTTGTCTTCTTTACCTTCAACTTCATAACTTAAAGGTTGTTGAACATAACTTTTTTCTTCTAGAATTCCATTCAAGAAGGATGATTTCACATCCATCTAATATACTTTCCTCTTTTTATGGATTGTTGTGGCTATAACTTCTCTTACAATATACAATCTGGCTATAAGAGAAAACATTTCTCCAAAATATATTATCGGTTGTTGTGAGAACCCTTTTGCTACAAGTCTTGCTTTAAATGTTTCAATTTCACCTTTCTTATTTAACTTTGTCTTGTACACCCACTTCACACAAATGATGTTTTTATCCTTTGGAAAATCAACCAAATCCCATGTATCATTATTTTCAATAGTTTCAATTTCCTCATGCATGGATTGCAACCAATTTTCTTCTATGATTGCTTCTTCAAACGAAGAAATTTGGAATGAAAAAAATGCAAAATTTGAACTAACATCCAAATAATCATAAATATATTTCAAACTTCTCATCTTTCTCTTACCATTGCTTGACTCATCACTTAATTGATTGTTGTAAGAATTTTGATATATTTATATGCTTGAATATCCATGTTGCTCAGAAAATCTTGGAGTCCTTGCTGGTGTGACTTTGTTTGGTGTTTTCTCTTTTGATTCTTTCCACTTCTTTTCTACTACATCATCCTCTCCCATCAATGGTTCTTACGCATTGATTTTTTTTCTACAGTCCCATTCCATAACTCTTATTCTTTGAACACAACATCTCTGCTAATTATGATCTTCTTTGTGATGGGGTTATACAATTTGTAATACTATTATTACTATAACCAGTAAACATGCATTTTTCACTTCTATCATCCAATTTACCTCATGGCTCCTTAGCCACATGTGCATAAGCCACACATCCAAATACTCTAAGATGAGATACACTGCAAGACATACCTAACCATGTTTCTTCTGGTACTCTGTTCATTACACTTTTTATAAGATATTTTTTTATCACATAAACAACACATGCAACTTCTTTTGCCCAATACTCATTAGACAAGTTTCTTCCTTTTAGCATGGTCCTTTCCATATTCATAATGGTTTTGTTTTTTCTCTTTGATACACAATTATGTTGTGGTGTGTATCTAGTTGTAAATTGTCTTTTGATTCCATGTTGTTTGCAGTACTCATGGAATGCCTTCGAATCATATTCTCCACCATGATCTAACCTCAATACATTGATCTTTCCATCACTTTGGTTCTTTGATAAGGCTTTGAATTCTTTGAACTTTTCAAAAGTTTGAGACTTATGATTTAATAAGTAAACCCAAGTATTTATGCTATAATCATCAATGAAAGTGAGGGAGTAACAACTTTGACCAATTAACTGTGTCCTCATAGGTCCACAGAATTTTGCATGCACCAACTCAAGAAGATGCTTTGATCTGTATGCAACTCCCTTTGGAAAAATTTCATGGTGTTGTTTTCCCAAGATTCAACACTTGCAAGTACTAGAAGGTTCTTTGATGGGAGGTAATCCCCTGACCATATACTTCTACTACAACAATATTAAACCAGAGAAGTGCAAGTGTCCAAACCGAAAGTGCCATAACCAATAATCATTAGAACATGCAATTGTAAATGATTTGATCTAATTATTATAATTCATTATTAGAGGAAATAGTTTATTCCTCGTCATTTGCAACTTTTCTATCAATTTCTTGCTTGGGGGATTATCATATATAACACACTCTTATCCTTGAAAGATAACTTTGTATCCCTTTTGTTTCAATTGACCAACACTTGTCAAATTATGTTTGAGACCAGGGACATAATAGACCTCTGAAATTGTCTTTGGCTCCCCCTTCTTTTTCATAATGTTGACTACTCCTTTGTCATCTACATCCACAGTCTTCTCAGTTCTCAATTTGACCTCTGTCTTCACCGATTGATCAAAATTTTCAACCAAATTATTGATGCATATCATGTGGTTACTGCAACTACAGTCTACTAGCCACACATTATCAGAAGTTTCGTGCATGGTATGTAAATCTAGGAACGTGAATTTAATATTATCTGTAGTGACATTAGCTCTCTGGTTTCCTTAATCAGCTATCATCTTCCTGCAATCACAGGGATAATGACCAAATTTATTGCAATAATAGCATCTCACCTTTGATTTTTCAACTCTTTTATTATTGTTGAAGCATTTGTTGTTTCTTCCACTTTCATGTTCATGATCTTCTTGGTTATCTCTCTGACCACCATGTCTTCTACCTCTCGATCTACTTATGCCTCGACCTTTGTCTCTTGAAATAGGAACCCAAATTTTGAAAGTGGTTTCTAAAGTAGAATCCTTATTTATGTCTATCCATGCCTCATGGGATAGAAGTGATCCCATCAACTCATCAACTGCCAATGTTTCCAAATCCTTGGCTTCTTCTATGGCTGCTACCACAACATCAAATTTGGTAGACAAAGATCTGAGGACCTTCTCAACCACTGTTTGAGATTTAATATCTTTACTATAAAATATTAACTGATTTAGGATAATCATGACCTGATTCATGAATGAATCAATGTCCTTTGTCTCTTTCATCTGCAAACTCTCAAATTCTCTTCTAGTATTTTGCAACTTAACAATATTGACTCTGTACATACCTTTATAGTTTGTTTCCAAGGTCTCCCATGCTATATTTGATGAATATGTGATCATAATATTCTGGAACCATGCTTGGTCCACTCCTGTTGGATAAGCTGCAACATTTGTGCATTCTTCCTTTTGTCTTTCTTCCATAATTTCCTCTCTGCATTAGTGCAAGCTCATTCTTCTTCTTCACTCTTAGGTTATGAAAACCCAAACTAGACATGATCTCAATTATCATGAGCCTTCAATGTGGTCTCCATCTTAATGGCCAACACATCATAATACTTCCTTGTGAATGAAGGAATTTGCGACTGGAAACTGGATGAAGTCATCTTCAAAAAATACTCTTAAAAAAATCTCTTTTATGTTTTACAAAAAATCCATTATTAATTTTTATAAAAATACTTTATAATGAAATTCTTTATAAAAAAATCCCTTACAAAAAAAAAAAAACTCATAATTTTTTTTATAATAAACTTTAAAATCCCTTTTAATATTTCCTTTCAAAAAAGTTTAAAAACCTCAACCCCTCATTACGTCATAAGGCATTATATTGTGAGGGTTTATGTGGCGACACTGTACAGATTCGTCGTCTTCGACACAATCTGCAACATGTGTCCCACTAAATTGTTACAATTAACAGAAAAAGTGGCCTTCAATGTTTTACCTTTCGGTAATGGAAGTCGAGGACAGTTCATTGTTAAAAGGTGGAGCAGATGTTGAGGGGACTGCAAGAAGGAGAAAACTTATATATTTGAAATATCAAGAAAATGGGTGAAACAGGTGGGTGTTAAAAGTTTTATATACATTCCAGATCATACTGGCGTCAATGAACCAGATCTTGAATTTTAAGAGAAAAACTCAATTGCACCGAATTGAGTTGATGATCCCATGCACAAGTGAAAAGGGAAAAAGGAACCACAAGAAATATTTAGTGTCATATTCAATAGTAGAGAGATTAAAGACGTTTCCTACAAACATTACCATGAAAGGATATTAGTGGTGTCTATGTTGCATGATTTGGTGCAGAGACTGACCTATAAGAAGAAAATATTAGATAAAGAGGATCACCCAAAAACCATAAGGTTATTTGACTATTGAGCAAAGAGATTAAAATTTATTTGTTGAAATATTTGCAGGAATCATACACGTTTTGTTCCCAGATTTGAAGTTGGATATGTATGCCAATCCAAAAGGTTTTTGAATATTATAGGTTTGGATAGACCTCTTGAGGCACGCATCTCACCAAAATGTTACGATTATGAGAACAAAATGAAGAGAGCTTCAAGATAATCTGTGAAGCTTTTGTTAACGAGACTACAATTACTACTACCCCAAAATGGTTGGAAAATGAAGTAAATACAAATTAATAATAGCTCACGGAAAAATCTATTACTTATTGTTACATTTTTTTTTTGTGCTGCAGATTAAATTTTCATCCTCAAATTTATATCCTCATTCTTTGTCTTGGCAATATTGGCCAGTTATGTTATTTTGAAATTTAACTATCCTCATCCCTTGCCTTGGAAATGCTGGCCAGTTATGTTAATTTCCTTTTGTTTATTAGTTTTCCTGAATTAATACAATCCAAAGGAAAAACAGAGTCACCAGTAGCTTATAAGACACTGGTGGTGGTGAACAATTGCGATTTTTTTGTGGACTGCGACTATGGGTGCAACTGATCTTCCTCCTTCTCAGATGGTAGAAGTACCAGTGGGGGTGTCATATTCATGGAAAGTAAATCCATTATGGTTGGGATTCATTTGGGAGAGGATTGATTATGTATTCAATTCCCAAAATATCAATTTAAACGTATTTCTCTGAAATTAAATAGCCCGCGGTTCAACCACATATTGGACATCATAGTCTAGGTGAAATTTCCACCAGATCAAGGGTTACATACAAGTTGACCATGTTTCAACACATTTTTCCTCCAGTAATTTTAAGTTAGGACTTGACCACAATTTCCAACAATTAATATAGCGGTGTGTTTAATATTCACTATACTTACATCGGCGATTTCACATTCAACACAATCATCAATGAAATCGTTAAATTTCATTAGTTTTCCCACATAGTTCCACTTCTTCAATGCTCTCAATGAAACTTCAAAGATGATTTCTCCCCAATGCACATCAAATGGGCGGATTTCACTGTCGAAGGTTATTTCTCTTTACAAAGCACCACACAATATTTGCATAGTAGCTTCATTTGCTTTTTGGGAAAATTTTCATAAAAGATACCCACATTACCCTACTTCATCATGAGAATTCGAAATCAGAAATTTCAAAATACAACCTATTTCAATCATCAAAGATTGGCAAACCCGTCCACTAAAATGATCTCTTATGCAAGGAAATCATCCATTCACATATCTTCATTTGGAATTTACAATACACACAATCACATTTCTTCACAATTCCAAAATTTACACATAAAGTGCCTCTCTACATTCAATTTGATATTATGAAATATCACATATATACCTACCTTATAAAGATAATATGGATTTGAACACAATTTAAATGGCATCTTCAACAATTTCATATACCATCACCAATGTAATTGAATTTGGTTAAAGAAAACTAAAGATAAATGAATTTCAAATGACATCAGCAACAATTTCATATACCATCACAAGTGTAATTGAATTGGATTAACAAGAACTAAAGATAAATAAGATAAATAAATTTATTGTAGATAAATAAATTTATTGTAAAATAAAAAATGAAAAATTATTTGTTTTTATCTCCACTCCATCAACAACCACTTTCGGTTACAAATTACATTATAAAAAGCCAAATCAACCCTATCTAGATCCCAATAAATAGGATCTATGAACTAGCTAGAAAATCTCATTTCTCTTTTATTAAAAATCTCTAATTTATCTCACTAATATTCCCAAATCTATCATTGGAAACAAAATAATTTAACAAGAATGGCTGCAGAGGCAGCAAGTCCCTGCTATGTGGAATTGGGAATTTCTCGACTTATTGGCATTAGTTAATTTATGTCAACCTCCCTGATATTGAGCTCAGTGATCAATCACTCGATCAATGTAGTAAAAACAATAAAGTTGGGCATCACCGTTGTTGCTTTTACAAGTCTGAAAATTCTTCAATTTGAAAAACAGAAGCCAAGAAAATTCTTCAATTTGAAAAACAGAAGCCAAGAAATACGCGGATGGGAAAAGAATTCCAGTATAGGTGTAAATGGTAAATAAAATTTGAAGTAAAGCTGCACCGTTGAATCTAAATTTTCCAACTTATTAGCATTAGTAAATTCATGTCTCAATTTCTCAACCTATTAGGGTTAGTTAATTCATGTCAACCTTGGCCCTGCAATTAATTCAATGATCAATCACTTCATCGGCCTATTAACGCTAGAGTTGGGATTCATTCCACTGTTTCTTTCTTTTACAACTCTGAGAAATTTCACTTTGAAAAATATAAGCCAAGCAATACGTTGTAATTTTTAATAATAAATACTACAGTGGGAGATCCAAAATTTATATATTAAATAAATACTTGGTGATCCCCAGGATTATTTTTAATAATAAATATTATAATGAGAGATCAAAAATTTATATATTAAATAAACACTTAGTGGTCCATAGGTGTGTTTTTGCTGTACCAGTACAGATACAACTGTAAATATGATATTTTATTTTTTCATTTTAAATAAATAATAAAATAATATACAACTCCGAAAATAGTCAAAACTTAAATAAGCTTGTTTATTTAAATAATTGAAACAAACTTTATTAAAAATGTAACATCATATTTGTTTGTTATTAAATAAATAATGAAATAATATAAATATTATGAAATAGTCAGGACCAATTACACGTATCCAAACAACTGTCCATTTTAAGACAAGTCGTCTTCGAAGAAGCGACACTGAATCGAGATGGAGGTTCAAAATATCAAGATGGAGGATTATTCAAAATATCAGGTGGACATTCAACCATATATGCACCATTGCTTGTTTCTGAAGCATCCTGCCAACTAGATCCAAATTCGAATTTACAGACTGGGCAAGTTGTATGTTGTCGCAACCATGGATCGATGCATGAAGTATGGAACTGGAAAAATGCCAACCAACTCTCCTTCATTAACTTGTTCAAGAGAAACACTGCAAGTCAGTTCTTCTTCCCGGCTTTTTCCACTACCTAATGTTCTCTGAATCACTTTCTTTGTTCATGGCTCCTTCGATACTGTACAAGATGAACTCTGTCGCTGCACAGATGTACCCTCACCGTGCTGATTATCAAGAGGAGACATGAGACTGGGTTTTGTATTTGTGAACTAGCAATGTGTTTATCTCTGCATCAGTCATTGAAGGGACACCAGGGGGATTATCTGAGTCCAGTACTCTCAGTGCCTCGTAGTCTAGGTCATCAAATTCACAGCCAAGCAGAGCAAGCTGAAGACGAAGGCCTTGCAACCTAACTCTTGTTGCAAATGCAATGGTAGGCGGCATACATAACCGCAGTTCACTGTGACCTACTAAGACCCCAGCTGCTGCAGCAACAAATGCAGCATGTGCCTCGGCCTGAGCTTGAATTTGTTGACACATTGCATACATCCGCAGGATGTTTGCCATAAAAAAATACGCCAAGTCCCAGCAAGAGCAGATAGCTGCGTCGTCAAAATGCTTGTTTCAGTGAATGATAATACAGATAATAAAGATGTGTGTTACCCGACTTCCAACAACAACTAGTAGGCAACAACAAGGTCTGTTTCTGTTTCTCCCAGCTAAGTTATTAGAATATTGCTTTCTTGAATGCAAAAATGAATTTTTTTCTCTGGTTTTAATGGTAGGTTTCTGGCAATCTTGAATTAGCTTTATTTATGAAAAATGGTTGTGAATGTATTGTCTGTGATGCTTGAGGCACTTCAGGTAGTTTATAGATCATTACCAAACTCATCCCACTCTAAATAATCAGGCTGCATATTTAAATTATAAATAATAAATAATCTATTATGTAGTCTTGACTAATTGATAGTCACTGTTTTTTACAAGTGTAAAGGTCGGTGTCCTTACAAATTTAAACTGAGAAGAATTGGAAATCTAAAAACCATTCTTAGGTGGAAAAGTTTGATCTTTGGGTTTTTCGGTGTCTTTTGGCCTGCAAATAACAACAATTATAGTTCTAATCTCAAGATGATTTGTCTATCATGTTTACTTGTCTAGCCAAAGTTTTTATAATGCTGAGAAATCTGAGACAATCTAAAACATCATTCATATACCAAACAAAATTGTAGGAACTGGTAGCATTTCCAAATAAATCCATTACAAACTTAACATTAACATTATAAAAACTATAAATGACATAAAGGCTCAGAGGTGAAAGGGTGTACTCTTGTTTCTTCTCTGTCATGATTGGCATGTGAGGCGTTCCTGGAACTCAACACACCTTCCTGGAACTCGACGCACTAAAACAGAAGTATTTTTGGGCACCAGCATTTCTTCATGTCAAGATATTCTGAAATGAAAAAAATTGGAGAAGAGGAATTATGTCCCTGCATGTAGGGAAGGAAAGAAACATAAAAAAAGCTTGCAAACTAAAACTTGCAAACTATTCCTCTGTCCCTGCTACCTGTTACCTATGCCATGACCCATCCAATTATCCATCAGAACGTTGTAGAAAACCTTGCGAAATACCGTGAAGAACCTGAAAAAAGCAGACGATGCGGATAACCTTAGCAGTGAATAAACAAAAAACAAAAATAAATAAATGTTAACATGGAAATAGACTTGTAGGGTAGATGAATGAAATAGGTTACCTGTCCAAACTGAGTAATAGCTAAATCAATACACTTGAACTCTCATTGTTGCAGACGAGCGGAATGCCGAAAGGCAACGTTCCGTATATATTGGTTGCGATCTGCGAGTATTGGATTAGATTTGGCGACGACCCTGTTGTACTCCTCTTGCCACAGTTCCGACTATGTGCAGGACAATTAACTGAATGTTGAGTTTAGTACCAGACCGAAGCTCTCTTAGGGGATTAAACCAGTGCCGCAAAGCCACTATACAGGTCAGGGTTCCGAGCTAAGACAAGTGGAACATGCAGAGCTCGAGGTAAGACAAGTGGAACATGCAGAGGAGACATGCAAATATGAATATGTGTCATCTAACATGCAAATACCAAAAGGGAATCATATGGCACATGGCTATTGTATTGCGTTGACATATCTTCGAACAAAGTAGCATTCCTCCTATTTCAAAATTTACTAACATTTTATACTATCAGAGTAATGCTAGCATTACTCTACAGTGGCAAAAAAATGCGGAAAATGTAATGACAAAAAGTAATATAATCTATAGTCTGCATTTAAGTTAAACCTATACTCGGCATGCTCAATTGACGACATAAACTAAAAACAAGACTCCCGCCTCGATATGAGGCCAAATAAGACGATAATTTTTTTTATTGGATGACAAAGAATATTCGTTGGAATATAACATAAAAACATTAGTTATTTTCAATTGCGGGGACTAATGAGCAGCTTAAATAATGCTAACTCTCTCGTTCCGATTACTATAGTCCCTGCCATGCCGCAGGCGGCAGGGACTAATAACACACACCTCACCATTCAACTCAACAAACTTGACTTTCTCGGAGTCAATAAAATACAATTTGAATGATGCTCCTACAGGTTTTGCTCTACACATACTTCATAAGGCCTTAGACCATATTTTATCAATGTAATTTTGGACCTGGCTTTTATTTTTATGTTTGTATATATGTGAGGGTCAGCCCAGCAGTCCAAACCTATGAATTTCCACAAATTATGTCGGTCAAGTGTCTTGATAGTCCATACCATACCAGCCACCAAGGCGGGCATGGCTTGATTATCCTTTGTGATAATGAATGTCATTGAATTCAAAACATTATTCATTGTGCTTCACCATGTACATATCTTATATAGAGACACATTATTTATGTTATTCTTCATTATTATTTTTCATGTGTATATGGTTTGCATTAGTATAAATTAGTTGGTTTCATATGAGTACACTTTGCCTTTTTCCTACAACTTATATTGGAAAAGCAGTTAAAGTTTGTTAATTTAATTGACATCCATTGGAAAATAAATTATATTTTGTAGCCAAACATAAATGTAACTCATATGGAGTACAAAGGGTTATGGGTTGTCTATATCAAATTCAAATATTTTATGAAAGAAATGCAATGTTAACCAATATATGTGTTGCAATGTTATTGGATAAGAAAAATAGTATAACAACTCATCAATGTATCAATGTTAGTAGTAACTCGTCACAAAGTGTGAAAGTTGGCCTGTTGTTAATCAAAAATCTCCAAGAACAATTGAGGTGAGGACTTAAATACACACACACACACACACACACACACACACACACATATATATAGTCTCCTAATCAGTCAAGGTGAGGACTCCTCGGAGAACTACTCTGTTATTTTCATTTGGAAAGGTAGTTGTTCAAGTTAATTTAATTGTTATTCTACGGAAATGAAATTAGATTGTTATAGCATAACTTAAATGTAAATTCGTACGAGATACAAAGTAATATGGATTCTTGGATATTTCAAATTCACGTCCTCTCAAAGAAATGGAAAGGCTTACCAGAATGCTATTTGAGAAGAAAAATATAACAACTATATTATATCAAAGTCAGTGAGCAACTTGCCACAAAGCTCCTTGAATAATTGAGGTGTATGGATCTTTGGATTCTTATAATAGGTGTTTATATCATTATTTTGTAGCAAATGAAATGTTTTCTTTGATATTGGGGTTATTTAGCAAGAATATTGTTAGCAAGTTTTTGGAACTTTGAGGTATAAAAAATTGTTGGGAATTACTATTGCCAAGTTAATACTAATTATATGGTTAATGGTGTAATTGTTCTTGGAACTTTGAGGTACAAAGAATTGTTGGGAATTTGTGTTTCCAAGTTAATACTAATTATTCTCTTGATGTGGTAATGAAATACTTTTCCCTCCATTTTTCACTTTGTTTATTTGCAATTCTAATATATAACTATCTTTAGTTTCCCAACTTGCTTTTTGATTGCCTTAATTGATATTCTTTGGTTGTCCTCCATTATATATTAATATTGACACTAAAAAAGCTCTGGTTTATTATAATATATATTAAAAAACCTTTTTTATGAAATGACATCCCACATAGTTGGGCCTCTCGTCACACTAGACCTTTGAAGAGATACCTTTGAACTGACTTCAAAGCTCATAGACCTTTGAAGATTATACTTTTGAACTGACTTCAAAACCCATTCGACCAATAAAACCTCAACCTCTAGTAAAAAATTAAAAACTCTTTCATTTCAAATATTATTGTATATATATTCAAAAGTAAAACCCAAAACATTATAGACGTAACTTTGCACCTCTTGGTGCAAATGCTAGTATATTCTCACGTATCACTTTTGAAAAGGGTTGTCACTTCAAGACCAGGTGTGACATTAAATCCTTGTAAGCTCAAGACCCCACGTGACTTTAAGTCAATGTGACCTTTAATCGTGAACTCCTGACTTGATTTCGGTCAACCAATCGCACCGCAACTTTTGATAACCTTCCCTCAAACAACGCAGGCTGGTTATAACAGGGAGGGGATGTGGTGTAGATTTTTTTTTTAATTGAGCAATAAATTTGTTGCGCATCTTAATTATTTGACAATTTTGCGATCTGAAAACATCACCGATTTTCTTCACTTGTTTTTTTCTTGACTAGATCTGTTGACTCCACTGATCTTGTGACCTTTGCTCTGATACTAATTTGTTGGAAAGAGAGAAAAAATAAAACACAAAATTACAAACAAAATATACTAGTTGAGACTCTTTATCACACAAACTTGATTGATTACAATGAAACAAAACAAAAATGTTTAACCTTTTTCAATTAGCAACTCAACTAAAATACCTTTGTTGGAATGTAATTTCCAACTGCTTGGATGAAACAACATGCGGCAACAGGTCTGAACAACACAGAATTAACATGCGGCAGCTCGATGAACAGGTTCAACAGCGCACAGGTTGGCGGAATGATCACCGTCGGGATTTGAAAACAATGGCTAGCGGGAGCACAAACCGCTCGACGGTTAACACGGAGGGAGCCCCCACTGTTGACTCATAAAACACACGTTGACCAGCAATCAACGGTTGTAATTTAAGGCGGGGCCATATTGTGACCGTACTGAACCAACAGAATGGAGCCCCCGCAACCACCACTATGTGGTGTCTCCGCCTGCGCACCACTAAACCACCGCCACCACCACGACAATCCATCAAACGGTGCCACCATGCGAATTTGACATCAATACGATTTTTCAAGTGGTGCCGGCATATTTATGATGCCATTAATATTTTTCAAGCGGTGATATCCTTTTTGTTATATGTCAATAAATGACATTAATTTTTTTAGATATTTTGTTTATTTTTTTTTTCCACAGAAAAAAATCAGTAACTCTTTATTATAAAAATGAAAAGTTACATGGAGCATATGCAGAGCATTTCAGACAACTGCCCATAGGGCACATGTGCTTTAGCACACAAATAAACGTAGCAAAGCTACCAAAGCAGAAAAAAATGATAGAAGAAGAGAAAAGAGTCGAGAAAAAAGACAGAGAAAAACTAGTTGGCTCAGAAAAGAACCACAACGGCCAGAGCGTGGGTAGCTGTCCCACAGCTCAGGTTTTCCTCCCCTTCTTCTTCTCGACCTTGCGCCACCCGCTCTCGGGAGGCGCAGTTGTTACAAGGACTAGCTGATTTTCTGATATTTGAGGTCCTGTATCCTTGTCTGAATCTGAAGTATCCGAGGAGTGATGACGTTTGACTCCTCCGGCACCTAGATCCTTGTTTGTCCTTTCTGACTGATTCTGGTGGTACTGAGGGTCCTTTTGGTCTGATGTTTCTTTCCTTTGAACTTCTTGTCCTTGGGTAGTCTCACTATTTCCAGTGGGAATGGGATCCTCCTCTTCTTCAGATTCATCGTCCTCTGAGACCGGAGGAGGGTAATGCCACCCTTTTCTATGTTTATCTTTCTGTTTCTTTTTATTGTTTCCTTTCTTTGCTTCTGGGCATGAACTTTGAAGGTGTCCTGGCATCCGACAATTTCTGCATCTGAAAGCAGTATTTTCATAATTGAGTCCCTGCAACCAGTTCTGTTGCTTGTAAGACAGCATAATATTCTCCGGCAATCCTTTACTCAGGTCTACCTCGACGCAGATCCGAGCAAAGGTATAGATTCTCTCCTCAATTCTCTCTGTATCAGTTTTGATATATTTTCCAATACTGTTGCCGATTCCCTCCAGGACCTGGTCACTCCAAAAGTGGAGAGGGAGATTGTATAAGTGCACCCATACCGGCATTCTGGCCACTGTCATGGTATTTGGGTCGAAATCAGGAAACCAAGGGGTCAGGAAAAGGCCTGTAGATCCCCAAAACCAAGGTCCTGATTTAATGACAAGATCTCTGATCTCTGTAGATTTAAACTTAACAATGAAGAAACCTTTGGAACAGAGGTGAATGTCACATTCCATGGTCCATCGTGTGAAAATCCAATGGAATAGATCCATGGGTTTAGGCCAGAAACAATTAAAACGGCAGATGAGTGCCTGGGTTTCATATGATTTAACATAATCCTCTGTTTCTGAAGAATCGATTTTGAAGGTAGGAGTTTGTCCTAACTGTTCCACAATGTAAGGCCTTGGAACAGCTCCTTCTTGAACCGGCAATGGCCCTGCAGATTTGGTACCCTGTAGAATATTTTTATAGGAGGGGCCGCCAGTTGGTTGCTGCTGAGGTGTGGCTTTTTTCCCTTTTTCTCCTCCTGTAGAGCTTGGTATCCCTTGCTGAACAGCGCCCCCTCTCAGCCGAAGGTTCAGTGAGATGGTCGAGTCAGCTTTAATTCCATATTCCATCATTGATCTATTGTCCTGTAGGGAGTGTCTACCACTCACCAGGTGCTGGATCGGGACCGGATATCCCATCAATTCCCAGATCTGCTGCTTCAGGTACATAACGGAATTTTCTGCTCGTATCCAGATTAAGTATGATTTACCCATAGGAGATTTAACAAAAATCTGGAAAAAAATTGAGATTACCTGATGGGAGGTGGTGGACGGATCCATATTCTGATTTGCCAGGCTCCTGGAAAAAGCAGGTCAAGGAGCATGGAAACAGTCGGTGTGTAAGCCTCTCTCTGGAGCCTTTGCAGGCCGATCCGGCAGATTCAATGGACAGATCCTCTGCTTACGTGCGCCCGAGAAAAGATTAATGGGGTTTTCTGGGTTGCTTCTGTTTTCATAGTGATCCGCTGCAAATCCTGCATCATCAAGGCCGATTGGGGCTTTTGCCATGCAGGCCACCATCCAGACGGCGTTATCATTTAAGCCGAAGGACAACCTGTGCATAGGCACACTAATCTGCTGATTTAATTCTGCAACACTTACGAAATGGATTGCCTTTGCAGGAAACCCTGCATGCCAATATGTCAGGTTCGAGGCCCAGATCGATATTTGACAATCTGCTAAAACGATATCGGAGAAGTCTTCAGGAAATATCCTGTTTGCAAGGAAAACAGCTGTGAGGGCTGCCTCTTCAAAGCCGTCAGAGTCAATAACAGGGTGTGAAACCGCCCAGACTGCGGCATCCTCTCTTTTCCGGTCGTACCTGAGCAGAGGCCCGCAAGCCGGCGCCTTCATATTTGCGGTCAGAATCATAATCTGAAGACCTCTAGCCTGGTGAGAGGCCATGCCGGCGCGAAAGCTCGAAACATCTCTGCAAACCCTAATCCCCTGAACCGCCATCGCTCCGTTACCAGGCTTGTATCTTCTTATTGAAGTTTAGATATTTTGTTTATATAATAGAACAAAATTGTAATTGTTTTGTTGTTGTTAACATATAGAACAGAGTCGTTCTATTTTTTAAGTGAGACGCACATCAGTGCAATTGTTTTTTTTTAAGGACAGAGCAGAATTAAAAATACACAGCAGTGTATGTTTATTTTTAAAACAGTGAGTTGTTTTCTTAATAAACAGAGACAGTGAATGGAAATTCACAGCAGAGTTTTTTTTTAAAAGACAGAGAGAAACAAAGTGTTATATGTTTTGAAAAACAGTGAAGATTTTGTGAACTGTGATAGCAGCAGTCACTATTGTAAATCCCTCTGCAGTGAGGAAGAACTTGTAAACATTTTTTATGGAATAAAAATTTGTTTTATTAAGTTGAAAACTCTATTTTTTCTGAGAGTGAAATTTATTTTTCTCTGTGTTAAAGAGAGAGAGTTTATTTCTCCATTATTAATTCTGGAATTCTTCAAAATTCCAACAACCTTGACCTGCAAGCACTACTCGACTCAACACACAGTTAAGTGAATCTCTAATTTTAACAAACTTCCACATTTAAGTGAATCTCTAATTTTAACAAACTTCTTCGTGCAAAGTAATTAGCTATTTTAACACAAAATTAACATTTTTGTGATTTGAAATTTACAAGGGTACGAAGTTTTGTACATTTTTCCCTATTTGAGCATTTTAGGGTTTGAAGCGGACATGGTTTAATATTCTGTGGTTCGGTTGTCTTATTTCGGCCTTTTCAATTTTTAACGTTTCAACATTTCAGATCTCTATAATTCCCGTCCGTAAAAACTCTCAGCCTGAAGCTTGGGCAGAATTGGATCCAGAGCTGGCCATCTGCAATTCCCGTACAGTAAGCAGCCTCCGAAGGTGCTGCACGTTAGTAATTTGCCGTGAGAGTATACGGAGGAAGAGCTTGGGGGAGTCCATCAAGAAAATTGTCAACGCCAATGTCAAATCACAACCAGGCGTTCGTCGAGTTCGTTAGCTGCAAACCATGAATTCTCTAGAACATAACTGATTTTCATGAGTTTTGTAATTTTAAAAAAAAATTAAATTAACCTTATATTTATTTTGTGATTTTTGGGAAAGTGTTTTGGTTTATTTTAGGATTTAATTTGCTTATAATTAGGCAAGGATTTATTGATATTATAAATTTGATTAAACTCTTCACAATTAAAGTGCAGAAACAGAGTTTTTAAGGATACTAAATCTATATATATAAAAGAGTGCTAAATCCATATATACAAAAGAGTACTGAATCCATATACATTTAAAAAAAACCAATTTAAACAACACACAAATCAAGATTCAGCCACAAATTTTTTTGCCAAATTCTAATCAGAAATCTGACTCCCCAAAATAACACAAACTTTTGTCTTTAAACACTACTCCATTCAAAACCATGGAAAAAAATTCCAACATAGATTTAGTACGTTAAGGGAAAATGAGATAAATGTCAATTAGTTGGTTTTTTGCATTATATTGTATTCCTGACTGCCACAAGAACATTACATACCCATAGTATCCCAAATCTTCATTAGACAGTGTAGAAAGATTCTCGTCAGAATTTTGATCTACATTAATTGCTCATACTAAGAAAATATTATGTTGTTTCTCTCTATTATAGAGAGATATTTAATTTACAAATATCTAGCAATTAATGGTTTTTATTTTTGTTATTTTTCTCGAAAGAGTGGCATTCTTTCATTCTTTGATCTTACCGCTATCATGGCCATGTCCCAACTAGTTGGTCCTATAGGATCTGTTTTATTTATACTCGCAATACCCCTACCATACCATGTACTTGTGATCCCAAACTGTTTACCTCTGTATTCTGTATATTCTTTTATGTACATGTAGAGGCTTTAGGTTCTCCCCCGAAGTTGTATATGATTATGTATTTGACAAGTAGATTGACTCTTTTTTTTATCATCTATAGGTATTATTAGGTTTTCCTATCAAATACTTCACATTATGGATTTATTAGCCCTGTAGTCCCTCCCTTCAATACTTCATATTATGGATTTGATAGTCTTGTTGTGTTTTGGTCTTTTTATGACATAATATAATTTCCTTTTATCTTCCTATACTTGTTCAACTCTTTGTTGTCTATATCCAACAAGCTCGTAGTTTGTCTCAAAATTTTAATGTTTATTCACTGTAGTTTTGTTATCTGCATTTGGTGTCAGTTAATATGCCCATCCTTCCAGTGACAGATCCATTGTATGCTCATATGCCTTTGGTTCCATTAATTCCTTTAACTAGCGAGTTGTTTATCCATTTCGTGTTATTGGAATAAATTTAAAACAACATATTATCATTTTACAATCCTTCTGTCAACATGATCAGTTACTTTCGTTGGTAGTGAAAATAACTCGAACATTTGACTACGAGACAATTGAGATTATTGTATAATAATAACGGTTATGATTTGTATTAATGTAAAAAATAGGGGGTTTGTGGCCATACCCATATAGTGTGATACACTACACCTTAAATATGACCTTTGATATTTTTTCTAGGTTACTTTATTCCTCCAATGGGGTAAGTTTTTTTACAGTGTGTCTCTCTTCCTTTCATGCACAGTCCATACACTCCCGAATGGTTATGCTTAATATTATTATATTTTGTTTAGCCCTGAAACATATAAAATTTGATCCTTTATACGCTGAACCTTTCAATACACCCTTTGACTTTTCCATGGATCCTCTCACATGTGCATCTGACCCTTACATTACTCTCCATGGTAACATTTCCTATCAGTTTGGTTAATGGCTTATTTGTCCCATCTTTTTTTAAGATGTGTCACCACCATGTTGCAAGTTTTTCTTTAAAAAATAATAATAAAGCAAAAGTGTAAAGGTAATTAGATGATATTTTTTTGGTGTGATTCGTAATGATTTTAGAATTCTAGTTAATATATCCAAACTTTAAGTTGAGTTAGTTTTGGTTTGGTTTATAGGATTGTATCTATTTTTTCCTTTCCTTGGTTAAATTTGAAATAATTTCTCTTTTTTTGTTTGGAGGTGAAGATTAATGGCTTATTTGTCTAAATTTTTGTAAGATGTGTCACCATGCGGCAAGTTTTTTCTTTAAAAAATAATAATAAAGCGAAAGCCTAAGTAATTAGATGATATTTTTTTTTGTGTGACTCATCATGATTTTAGTTTTCTAGTTAATATATCCTAACTCTAAGCTAAGTTAGTTTTGGTTTGTTTCATGGGATTGTACCTATTCTTTCCTTGGTTAAATTTGAAATAATCTCTTTTTTTGTTTGGAGGTGAAGATTTTTTTTTTTTTTTTTGTGTAATGGAGGTGAGGATTTTTTTTTGTGTACTTGATGTTGGAACAAGAGTGTTGGTGTGTAAGTTGGTTTTGTTGAGTTTGTAATTATGCTTGGTATTTATAATGTATTTTTAGTTGGTCTTTATAATGTATTTTTTGTCACTTTATGTAATTATATTTATCATTACAAAACATATTTATAAATGCTTGAGTCAAAAGAAAATTTATTTTGAGTCAAAGTCCCATTATGACTTTTAAAAGATGTAAATTTGATTTTTTGGAAGGAAATTTTTGGCTCCAAAAGTGACAAATGGACTTCCTTCCAAGTCAATTCAGTCGTAGGAAAGAGCAACTCAACCTCCTCATTTGGGAAATTCACATTACTCACACAAGATAGTTTATGGAAAGTGAATGAAGGACAAGAAGGAAAAAGAAGGACAAAGTAGGCTAAATTTTCTCTTCTCTCTCTAAGAACTCTCAGGTGTGAAGTACCCTCTCTCCCTATTGTTCGATTTTCTTGGGGCAATTGTTGCAAGGGCCAATTTTTTTTGGGTTATAGGGGCAACTGCCCTAGGGCTGAAAGGGGCAACTAGCTATTAAAGGAGGGTTGAAATTCTGGAAGTGCAGGATCAAGAACAAAGTGCAAGATCAGATTGGGTGACTTGACTTGAAGGAGAAGACTAGGTTTGACTATAGGTCTCCATGTGTCTCTTATTGAACAAGAAGAATCTCTCTATTGAAAAGGTTGTTGGGTTTTTCTGGTAATGAGTTTTCTGAGGGTAAATCTTGTTTCTCTTTTGTACATTGTGATATGTAAATTTACTCTCCCCACAAAGATTTGTATTCTCATTCCAGTACTCTTTTTCATTACAATTATATAGGCAATTAAGAAGACCTAAAAATCAAGAATGAATAAAATACAAATCATATTAAATAATCCACTATGGGCAATTAAGTACACATAAAAAGTAGAGAATGAATAAAATACAAATCTCATTAGATGATTTATTTTTCATTTATTAAACATTGAATTGTACTTTGCAAAATCATTTCAAACATCAATAATGACTATAACATTAACTTCTTACAAAAAGCATCATAGATTTATCTTAATTCTACATCTACCAAGCACAGAGAGAGATCGAATCTCCCAAGATGCAAGCTTCTTTTTAAGTGTAAAACTTGAGAGAAGGTTTGCACCTCTCCAAAAATTTGTTTCTTCTCAATACTTGGTAGATTTGGAATTAAAGATTTTTTTTATTTTCACTTGTTTTATATAATATATACATATTTAACATTGAAATATTTAATGTTAAATATTTTATTTATGATTGGCATTCTCCACATTAAAATTTTCATACATGTCCCCTCATATTTTTCTATATATAAATTCTATACATATCTTACTCATATTTCAAATAAATTGAAATTTTTTCTTTTCAATTACTTTATTTCTTAAAATAAAATAGATATAAAATTAGGATGAAAATTGAAAATTTTTATTAATAGACATTGATATGTTTTGTTATTACTATATTTTTAATTAGTTAATCTACATAGTATTTTATTATTTATAAATATAATATTACATAATAATATCTTCTTTATATTAAGCTGTAAAATACTCATTAACACAACAATTAACCAATCATAATATTTAAAAACTTTTATGAAATTTACTAAAATATTAACTACTTAACCAATCATAAACAATAGAACTTTTAAATTATGCTCTTATAAATATATCAAACCCCTTCTTATACTTATTGTTTTACCATGTATTGTGTTATTCCCTTCTTATACTTATTACTTTACCATGTCTCTGTTCGACTATTTCCACACACATATATATATGATGCCATGGATGATTAGTTGTTATATTAAAACAAATCAAGGTTACTTACACGGAGATGAAAAGTATGAAAAGATTGGAAGGCTATTGAGGAAGATATAATTCACAACTGTAAAAATAGGAAGGCTTGACCATATTTTGGAAGACAGATTACTCATAGAAAATGAATAAATGTGACAAATAAACTTAATTATGTTGATACTTTAAATTACTTTTATAGTCTGGTTATTCGATAATACATGGAACTCTCTACTCAACCTCATTCCCTAATTCGTTTTAGAGCCAGTTCGACTTATGCAACCATTCCATTCTATCGTATTATCTGGAAATCACATTCATTAACATCTAATTCATTTGAATACGATCACCATTAATTTACTTAAATATAATCACTATTAAAGATTAATGAAGTTATTAAACATTATTGAAATGATTAATTTTCCAGATATTTGTATTTTATTAAAAATAAATTTATATATAATTATATAATTAATTTTTTTATTATATATCTATTTTAATTTTAAATGTTCTAAAACATCCATATAATCCATTTATGAAACACACAGTATTCATTTAACTATAGCACTTTTAGTATATGTCTATAATGATTTTGATAGGGATTAAAAAGGAAGCAAGGATTGGAGCATAAACCAAGGGTTGGAGCACATCCCGTGTATAAAAACTTAAAAAAGGCATGATAGAGTTTAAAATAAGTTAGAGTTAACGTGATTTTTTTTAAACATCCAAATTTTATGTGTAATTATAATAAAAAAAAATTATATTAAAAATTAGTTTTGAATGTAAATTAATTAATGAATATTTAGAATTAATTTTGTATGCACATTAATTAAATTATTAAATCAATGGTAAGCAATGGTTTATTTATTTATTTTTATTTAAAAAAATTATATAAATAAAAAATTAAGCTTAAAATTGAGTTAGTATTTTGTATTACTAAAAAAATATATTACATAAATATTATATTTGATGATAGAAGGTGTAAAATATTTCATTAAGTTTTTTTCGGTTTTCAGGACTATGTGATAGTGACTATCATGATCACATTAAAAAAGGATTTCAACCAAAGATGGCTTGCTTATCTCCTCAAGCATTCCACTCCCAAATACAAACAATATTGCTCATAGAAAATTGATATCTAACACTAGCATACACAAGGAGAACTGGAAAAAAAAATAGAAACTATAGATTTACCACCATTCCCTAACACAACTTCATATGTAGCTAACATGCATGGAAAGAAACCAAACGAAGTGAGCCCATACCCATCATAGCCTTCCACATTGACATATGTCAAAGGTAAAATGAGATAACCAAATTCCAAGTAAAAACGAACCAGAGCCATCACATAAAACATAGAGCCACAACTAGGCTATGTCACAATAATATTCTACATTAAAAAAAATTGTAACCATCATGGAATCACCAGATTACGCCACCCAGCACCCATGCTCACTAGTCATTATTAGAAGACGAAATATTTGTTGGAGCCCGAGGATCCTTCAGGTCCCCTCCATCCAAGTCATAGGAAATATGTCTCTCCACAAGAGCAAGGCGGGAGTAAATCCTATCAAGGAAGAACCTATGATTTCTTAGCATCCTCTTTACATCCTCAAAAGAAGAAACTATGTTATGTTTATCCACTTGTTTGTCCCTTAATACCAGGCCCAACAAAGTCTTCATTTTCGAATGAAGAGCCACCGAGTTTAAATATTGTTTCCTCTAGCCTATGGTGTGCCCAAGGTCTAGAACACAAGTTGAATTGTCCTCTAGAAGCACAAAATCCAAGAGTGATTTCTTTTCCTCCCCTGCTTTGGTCTCGAGCTCTTAGATTTCCTTACAAGTATCAGGCGGAACTGCATTAAAATATGTGGTTGTCGAGTCATGGGCAAAGAGACTTAACCCTTGTTTCCCATGCTAAGCCCTTCCACCTCCTCCCCTTCTACTCCTCATCATTTTCCTAGGTGACATCATTAAGTCTTGAGGAGGAGACTTAATGTTACTAAAAATATTTCCTCTACTTGCAAAAGAACAAAAGGACCAACTCGACCTACCCTCAGTGGAACTAGGGAATTAGTAGAACAACTCGTCATAATAACACCAGACAAAGGACTTCACCTTAGATGAAGGCCAAACAAAAATGGAAGGGGATAATAGTTCCTTAGCCAAAGGCCCTTCACCCTTGACCATTAAACAGGAAAGGAGCAAAACCAAGACCCAGAAAATTCATCACATATAAGAGTGCAACTAGACAGCCAGTTCCCACAACCAACACATGACTTTCCATGAACAAAAGTCGCCATAGACAAAACCTAGAATATACTCCCTGCTACATCATATAAATCCTACCCTAAACTAAGAGAAAAGGACCCAAGACTCACCCTGACACCAGAATAAACAAGCACTCCCAATGTTGTCCGCAGACTAAAGAAGAAGATTCCTATACATAAAATTGAGCTCATAACACTTAAGACTAAACCCACTAGCACATCTATAGATAGGAAATGAAATATGTAAAAAAGAAACCTGATTGAGTGGTATATGCTTACAATTTGATGTGCCCAACAGGACCTTTGGAGTGGAGACTTCCACCAACCACGAATAAAACCTCACTCCATAGATGCCCCAAATATCCACACCCCATATACATTGAACAACCTAAATTCCTTTCCAAACCTCAAATTTGGCCTCTTCCCACAACACCAGGACACTTACGCAATTCAATTTCACAAAGAATTCACTCCAGGAGGTCGAGGGCCATACCTCGGCTCTTTTCTTCTTGTTGCAAATGATTTCTCCAACCAACAAAGTCCATAAATACACCATCATCGAACTATGATAATGCATGCTCATGCATGTGAGGCATTGTTTGCATTCTCCCCACATTTATGAGTTGTTATGTACTCGAGAGTGGTGGGCGCAATTCCCAAGGCTTCGTTCCATCTGCCATAACACCCCATTGGGGGGATTAATTTTATATTAATAATTATAAAATACTTGAATATTTATTATAAATTATAAAATTTATATAAATTAAGAGAATTAAAAATATAAATTAAAGAATGAATTATATTAATAATTAAAAATAATTTATAATCATTAAAATTTCATTTTTTTCCCTTTTACTTAGGTTAAGATTTTTTTATTTATGGGGAACAACGAAATATCACATATGTTGCGTTACTAGGGAAATTGTTCTCTGCAGCTAAAAGAACCAAAACCAAAAGAAAGTGTTTTTCATCCATAATGTGTGAATGATATTATTAATCCAAAAAGTGTAGCTTAGACATTCAACATTCAAAAGAGATATCCTAAAAACCTATGCATAGTTTTAGGAGAAGCAATGATTCATAGCGAGAGAAACTTAAAAAAAAATGTTGAGCAAACAATGCATGGCAAGGTCTAAATCTACGGAATATTTTCATTAGAGTAGGTAACCTAGACATAATTAGCATGTGATGTGGGAGGTTTGATGTCCATCTTTGATCATTAAGTAGTAAATTTATCCTTTACCTCTTTAACTTGTACATGAAACTCATTCAAATTTAGTAGGATGATCACGTACTTGTTGCTTCTTTTTATCAAGAGATTGCTCATAATTATTTTAACCTACTAGTATAAGTTGGAACTTTTGAAACACTTGGTGTCTCGAGTTCTAAAGGATTCATCTTATCAGACCCACATGCTAGCTCCTATTGGGTTTCATCATGAGGGAAAAAACCTCCGTTGACCTTTAGCTTCAACACATTCAATGGTTTCCTTGATTGCGTAAGGGGTGAAATGGTTGTAAATGGCCATTGAATATTCCACCTCATGTTGGGAACTAATGATTGGTTAGGGATGAGGACCTTCGTCGTCTCATATAGTGCTTCCATTGAACCATGGTAACCAAATAAAGAGCATCCCTCTAGGAGAACACCATGACAAAGACCCTCAATCGATTCTAGAAAGAGTCAAACTAAAGGAATCCAAAGAATAGATGAGTTAGTAGAATTTGAAGAGTAGAGGAGTTAGTAAACTTCCAAACTTATAACGCTATCTTGAGTGAGTAGTTAACCCCATTTTTGAGCAAGAGTGAGGCTGACAAGAGACATAAGCTAAATTAGAAACACCAAAACCCACATGCATTAGTAAAATTCCAAACCTACAAAATTACCTTGAGTGATAAGTAAGTCCCATGTTCCAAAATTGGGAGTTAGTCTAACACCCTCTCGTGGGACTAGATGAAATCAAACCTAGGTCAATGATCTAATGCCATGTTAATGTTTACTATTACACTAAATCCATAAACATTATAAAGCTTCTAAACCCATCACATTACCTTAAGTGAGTGATAAGTTCAATATTCTCATAAAAATAGTTAGTCCATATGGTCAATATAAAAAAAAATGAAGATGATGGATAGTGAAAAAAACACATCCCTCTCACCACATTCAAAATAATTAGTAAAACACACATCCCTTTCACCACATTCAAAATAATTACTAATTTTTAAATTGACTTATCATTTTATTTTACCTTTCAAATTTTCTGGTTAAACTCTATCATGGTTTTACTGCTCTAGTCAATCTCCTAATAGCATTCCCCCAAGTGATTATTAATTTCACATTGGAAAATATATCATCCCTTGTTTTAGAGATGTTTACATTTTAGCTTCTCTTCCATGGCTATTATTATTATTATTATTATATGTGGCAGAATCAGTGATATTATAATCAGTATTATTAGCTGCTATATACAACCAAATTGTATATAGCAGAACAAGTGATATAGTTTATAATCAGCATTATTGGCTGGTTTATAATGAGCACGTGTGTCTTGGGCAGCTTATTAGCTTTATACGGGCATACTCTCCACCCTAATTTAAATCATAATACGAAATAGTTGAAATGACAGATATATTCATTTTAAAAGCATAAATGTGCATATCAAACCTAGACGGGCCTGCAGTAGTACAGCATTGTAAAGCAACCAAGATGAAGCAATGGAAGAGCCAGTATCGAAAAATATATAAAAAATAATCTTTAATATATGAATGGACTAAGGAAAATTTGACAGGAAAATAAAATTATGTTATATTATTTTTATTACAAGTAAGATAGATAAAATCATTCAGTTTTATATAAAGATTTAAATAATTTATTTAATCTGCTTTAAAATTATATATATAGGTTGAGAGACATTTGAAATAAATAAAATCAAAATTGTGAATGTGATTTATATGCAGTTATTTATATAATTTTGTTAAAAACATAATTTTCCATTTCAAAATAAATGATATATATAATTCTTCATACAATAATATAGATTTAACAAAAGGGTTTGTTTTATTGAATTTATCTGGAATAATCAAGAGAATGATCGTTATCCTTTTCATAGAAATTCAATTATATTACATACATGAGGTACTAAAATTTCTCACATGTATGAAAATATATACCATGCTATTAGGTCTCGTTGGCTAGGGTTTTCCTGAACAGGTTTATATAGTACATGGTTACTCAGTCTCTCATGTGCAATTGACAGGCACATAAGATAGAAAATGAATACTGTGCAGATCCGGCCAAATTGTTTACTTTTCACCAGTCTTGGGATTTGAAGACTATCCTGCAATATAATTCCGCATATGAATAATGGCCATTGGCTGCAACATTAACCTTCTAAATAGATTGACCAGTCAATATATCGAGAATACCTAATGTACTTTGCTATGAATACGTGATGACATGAAATACTGACCAGTCATAGACCTTCGGCCTTCTGGGTTCTCCTCTCGGGGAATTTTCAGGTCCCTTCTTTGCAGCAGCAAGAACATTAATATACTTATTGTTTCGCCATGGATTCTCTCGTCCTCGTGGTGTCACTGTCAAACAATATTCCCAATCCAACCAGTCATTTATAAATGCAGTCCCATCTGATTTTGATGATTGTGATGGAAAACAAACGGAAAGAAATCAATGGATGCCATAGTCTAAAATTAGATTGAAAGCAGAGCAAGGATCCACGTTATATACTTACGAGATGATGGGGCCATTGGAAAGTTTGAGTCCTCAGGGGAAGAGGGACTATCCATGAAGAGCGAACGAAGATAAGGAGGTTTAATAATGGTGATACTGTGTGTTACTTGTATGGACTTGTCATTCGATTGCTGAAATTCTACACTATCTCTGCGTTCCTTCAATCCTTTTAAAGCCTCTTTAACCTCTGCAGATATTCCACCAAAAAATATTAGTTTTCAAGTTTTTGTGGTTGTTAATTGAAAAATAGCCATTGGGATTATCTATATTAGCAAATTTTAGTGGAGGTTTCGAATTCCAATGGGGATCTATCTTCAAGACAGAATGTGAATCAATGCTTGAGAAGAGAACAGACCATTGATAAATAGTAAAAAAAAAAACATACTAAAACTAAGACTAACAGAAGATCACTTTTGTTAGTCTTAGTAGGTTTTTCTTTCACTATTTATCAATGATCTGTTCTCCTCTCAAGCACTCATTCACATTCTCTCCTGAAAATGAATCCCCATTAAAATTTTAAACTTCCACTAAATTTTGTTAATACTATGGATAATCCAAATTGCTATTCTTCAATCTCCATATAAAGTTATTTCATTGAATCTACTGAATATAAACACTACTATAACCTGATATATCCCTTTAAACATCCATTTAATCCTAATGAATTCTAACCTAATCTCCTGAGCATCCAATTTGAATTAATATAAATGAATGTATAATTAATTTTTATATGGATTATATTTGTGTTCATGAGAAGGTTTAGGGTCTAAAACTGACATTTTTTTTTTACTGTAAATAATTGGGGACTAAAACACCTTATCACCAATTACTCTATATCCTGTTTGTATATACCACTATAATATTTTTGAGTTAGGTAGATTTGAATATTAAATTTTATTATTTACACAATACTTTATAACATATCGATCACTAAGTAAACAACCCCTTAAAAATATACCTCTACCATTTCAAACATACACACAAAATCCAATTAAATTGTGCATATCAAACCCAATTTTAAATGAGTATGTAATTTTACAGTACTGCTATGAAACCAACCTGGAGAAGAGGCAGTTTCCATGGCAGAATGAGTAGCAGAATGAGTAATAGTAGTCTTCCCGAGTTTGGGTAATCCAGTATCAGGGCAAGAGGCGGCCAAACTATCATTCAATAGCTTATCCAACAACCCTATTTCGTTTAGTCCCAACACCAAACAGATACAAATATTCAATGTCAAGGCCTGCTCCAATTAGATTGCCTTTTCAAGGAATCGAAATGATAGGTCAAGATTTGGATCAGTGTTGCCAAATTTACAGCTCAGCTGATTTGGATATGCCAAATCACTTGATGCGTCCTTTGTTGTTTATCTCTTACTGTTTTAGGTGACACGTCAGCGGATAAGATGAATGGACCCAGAGTAATGAAATTTTTTGATTTCAGCCAATGTGCCACTGGCGTGTAATGGATTACATGGGTTTGTTCACATGATGGAAGGACAAACGTAAAGATAAAAAAAGAAAGAAAGAGAGACCATCATAATAATAAAAATTAGTAAAATGAAATATAACAGAATATAATGAAACGCAACAAGATTTATTGATTTATGGATAATGGAAGAGATTTTCAAAAAATGAAAGCTTAGCTATAAAATTAGAAGGAAAATATTCTGGATTTATTCTTATGGTTATAGCTACAAGTGCATGCATGAATATATTTGTTTTGCTGTTTATGTTTATTTATAATTTAAAATAATCATTTTATGTTTATCCTTATTTTTAAGTAAATTATTGAAAAAAATAATACAATTAATTTATATATGATATATTTTTATTTTACTGATTTATTATAAAAAAATATTCTATAAATATATAATTAAAATGTACATCATAATATTATTAGAGTAATATAAAAAAATATTTATCCTTAACTATTATGAACTAAATCAATTTAATGTTGAGTAATTCAAATTAAAAACTCATTCCTAATTTATTTATAACGATATAAAAAATATTTGCGTTTCACTTTTAACTTTTATGGATTAGATCCATTAATATTTCAAGATCTGTATTGTTGGCTCATTATGTTTATCTATAATTTGATTAAACCACTGAAAAATATAAATACTATTGAATTATATATTGTATATCGTAATTCAAATTAAAAACTCATTCCTAATTTATTTATAATTTATAATAATATGAAAAATGTCTCCTTTTAACTTTTATGGATTAGATTCATTAATGTTTCAAAATATGTCTGGTTGGATGCTTACGTTTACCCATATTTTCTTAAACCATTGAAAAAAATGAATATTATTAATTTATAGATTGTAAACTTTATTTAAAGGTATAGATTTATTATAAAATAATTTTGTATTCTATAATTCAAATTAAAAACTCATTCCTAATTTATTTATAATAACATGAAAAATGTCTCCCTTTAACTTTTATGGATTAGATTCATTAATGTTTCAAAATATGTTTGGTTGGAGGCTTACGTTTACCCATATTTTGATTAAATCATTGAAAAAAATGAATATTATTAATTTATTGATGGTAAACTTTATTTAAAGGTATAGATTTATTATAAAATAATTTTATATTCTACAAATATATAGTTAAAATATACATCATAATATTATTATAGTAATATAAAAAATATTTATTTTTAACTATCAGTGTACATCATAATATCATTATAATAATATATAAAATTATTTTTCCTTAACTATCATGAACAAAATCCAGTTATAATGTTATTATAAATGTATAATAATTCAAATTAAAAAGTCATTCCTAATTTATATATAATAATATAAAAAATATCTTCCCTTAACCTTTATGAATTAGATGCAATTTAAAAAGTCATTCCTAATTTATATATAATAATATAAAAAATGTTTTCCCTTAACTTTTCTGAATTAGATCCATTAATGTTTCAAAATTTGTATGGTTGGTTGCTTATGTTTATCCATAATTTATTAAACTATCGAAAAAGAATACAAAAAGAATACAATTAATTTGTATATGGTATAACTTATTTAAAAGTAAATATTTATTATAAAATATTTTTTTATTCTACAAATAATTTAGTTAAAATGTACATCATAATATTATTATAGTAATATGAAAAATTATTTATCTTTAATTCTCTTATACTAAATCCATTAATATTTCAAAATTTATAATATTATTATAATTTTGTACTATAATGTATAGTAATTCAAATTAAAAACTCGTTCTAATTAATTTATAATAATATAAAATTTTTTTTCCCTTAACTTATGTGGATTAAATTCATTAATATTTCAAAATATGTATAGTTACTATATATGTATAGTTAAAAACTTATTTTTATTTTACTTTATGGTAATTCAAAATAAAAATTCATTAAATAATTATTGATTTTAATTTTGTATTTATAATTTTTTTAATTACATTTAATTCTTATTCTTATTATTATAGGATACTCAAATAAGAACAAACAAACAAGAACCTCACTCTACTTCTTTGATGCAAATTTCTAAACATGGTTTATTTTAGAGTTTCATAATTGTTAGATTATGAAATGTTTAAATAATTTCATTGCAAATGGAAAAAGAGTTAATGGTTAAAATAACACTATTTCAAATATTTATAGGTCTAGTTGTTGATCTAGGTTATCCCACTAATTCAAGTTTTTATCTCTAAGCTAAAATATCATTATCGTAGACTTCAAATTGGAAGTATAATCTCTTAATGTGAAACATCTTGTTATTCTCTTGAACTGAACTTCTGCTTGTTCGTTGGCATGAACTCCATTAAATTACGAGAACTTAATCTTTTGGAGTTCCCTAATAATTTCCCCATTTGGAGGTCCTCTATCCAAGTCGCTTGATCCTTTAGGGTTTATTGCCCTTGATGAAGGGTGCTCTACTCCCACCTCAATTTTTTTCACCATCTTAATGTTTCATTAATTTCCTCTAGGGAGTGAAATATGAGAGTCAACTTTGGTGATGGAAATGGTGGTTCTAGTGCAGGTGGCTCTTGGGATGACCCTCTTCGATGTAAATTTCCTAGCATCCTCACCATTCTAAATTGGTTGAATATATGCATGACACATAATTCTCATTTATGTACTTTAGGACTTTTGTAACTCATGACTCACATATATATATAAAATGGTAGGTGTAGTATTTCCTTATGAAATGCTTGTAAATTAACATTACTGATATTTATAATATTCTCATGGATCTACTAAATTATCTCTCATCTCTAGCTGAGAAAGCACTGTGATCCACCTACCAAATATGATTTCTTTCTTAGCATCGATAATTTCCTCTTGTAACCTTAGTTAATTAACTATTTAGTAGTTAATGTTAATTGATTAATCCTTAGTTAATATTTATGCTAATTAAAGTAATATTTTTTAATTATAAATTGGACATACATACATAGTATAGGTTATTGTGCTCATAGGCTATCAACCCACATTTTTATATTATAGCACGATCACTTGAAACAAGTCAAAATGGCTTCTGGGGTAAAAATTTAGGACTTAGTGTTGACCAATGTGAGGTAAAGCTCGGGATGTGTACAAATAACTTTAAGGCATATACCACTGCACTGGGGAGATACGATGTAATCATTGAATTGGATTCGTTAAAAGCTCATCGAGATTTGGTAGACTATTTCAAAAATAAGGTCATATGTTTAGATGATGAAGGTAGGTCAATTGAGATATGAGGTATCAAGATAGTAATTTCCCCGTGATTTATCTCCATTATGAAAGTAAAATTTTGCCTCAGGTGATCCTACAAATTATATGTGGTCGAGATTGTAAGTGATCAGAAGGGACCCTCCCTAGATAAACACCTAGTTTTGTCATAATTTGAGGATATTTTCCCATTGAAAAGTTTCTACTACTACCCCTAAAGAGGGAGATCAATTTCACATTCGCCCTAAAACCTAGTGCGGATCCAATATCTAAGACACCCTAAAATATGATATCCCTAGAAATTTGTGAGTTGTAGATTTAGTTAAAAGAGCTATTATATTCCAGATTTATTAGACCTCATATTTCACCTTGGGGTGTGAAAATGATATTCATCAAGAAGAAGGATGGTTCTTTAATATTATGCATAGATTACATGGAATTGAATCAAGCCATGATAAATAATAGGTACCCCAAACACATAATAGATTACCTCTTCATTCCAATGAAGGGAGAAATGATTTTCTCAAAAATTTATTTGTGGATCAGATACAACCAAATAAGGATTAATGAAGAAAACATCTGATAAAATACCTTTCAAACATGATTTGAACACCATGATTTCGTAGTAATGTTTTTTAGTTTTACCAATGAGCTAGAAGTATTCATGTGCCTCATGAATAGCATATTTCGGAAGTATATGGACCAATTTGTGTAAGAATTTCTAGACAATATTCTCATATAATCCAAGAAGGAAAAGGAGCATGAAGGAAACTTAAGGGTTGTGTTGACATGCTTAAGGGAAAATACATTGTATGTAAATCTATAGAAATTCTCTTTCTCTCAAAATAAATTTCATTACCTTGGGCACACCATCATAAGAGAAAGGATTTTAATTAACCTGAAAAAGGTGAAGGCCATAATGGATTTCTCAGTGTCGAAAAATGGTCATGAGTTGTGTAGATTCATGGTGCTAGCAGGTCGCCATAAAGATTCGTGGAAGGGGTTTTTTTTTTTTTCAAAACCCATCACCACATTACAGTGCAAGGGGTTTAGGTATGAATTGAAAGATGAATGTGACACTACATTCATTGAAAAAAATAGATTAATAACCAGTGTATTTCTCCTACAAGAACTTGACATGAGAAGGACTTCACAATTTACACATATGCTTCCAGGCAAGGATTAGGAGTTGTGTTGATGCATGAAGGCAAAGAAATAACTTATGCATCTAGGAAGTTGAAGAAACATGAAGTGTTGTATGCTACCCATGACTTAGAATTAGCAAAAATGATGCCAACTTTGAAACTCTAGAGACACTGCCTCGTTGTGAGACGTTTTGAGTTGAAATATAATCATGAGAGATTGAATAATCTCTTCACTGAGAGGGGTATGAATGCTAGATAGAGGAGATAGAGTGAATTCTTGAGAGAGTATTATTTTGGGATTTTTTACATCAAGGCAAAGGATAATGTGATGGTAAATGCACTAAGAAGAAAGCCATAGACCATATCCTTGGTACACTTGAGGGTCAATTTGAGGAAGTGTGTCCTGGAAAAAATCTTTGAAGATAGTTGGTTTCTAAAGGTTACATTAGTGCTCTAGAGTGGGTAGTAGATATAACCATATTTTGAAGGCTATGTCGTTTATCCAAATGTACTATTCATATCTCAGGTGAGAATGTACATCCTAGAGGAATGGAGTATACGAATAACCATCCTCAAGGAGTCATGTAGAACAATCGATTGTGCACATCATAACATGAAGAAGTTGTATGCATACATGAAGAAACAATTATTTTGGGTAAGAATGAAGCATGGCATGGTCCAATTTCTTTCCAAGTGTCTTGAATGTTAGTGAGTGAAGTTTGATCATCACCACTCGATAAGAGTCCTACAACTGCATGAAATCCCTATATCTAAATGGGAGGTAATTTATATGGATTTCGTTGTGGGTTTCCCACTCACATCACAAAGGAAAAAATCCATGGTATTTGTAGTTGATAAGTTGATCAAAAGTTGTCATTTAATTCCAGTGAGAAATACTTGCAATGTTATCAATTTGCATGGGTGTTTATAAGAGAATTTGTCTCACTCCATGGATTATCCACAAATATTTTCTCAGATAGATATTCTCAATTTACATCTAGGTTTTGGATAAGTCTACAACACAGATTAGGTACTTAGTTGAACTTGAGAACTACATATCATCTAAAAATAGTTGGGAAAATTTTAAGAGTAAATTAGGTTATGAAAGACAGTCTTAGAATGCATGTTATGGATAATTAGACTTAATGGGAAAGGTACCTATCATTGGTATAGTTACCCTACAATAATAGTTACCACAGTTTGATCGAGATGCCTCCTTATCAAGCTTTGTATGGGAGACCATGGAGCACATTGTGAATTTGGGAAAGGTTAGAGGACAAAGTAATAGTAGGGTTGGAATTGGTTCACGAAATGGAGGAATAGGTAAGAAACAATTGACAAATGTTAATGGAAGAAACAGATAGAAAAAAGAGTTATGTCGATGCACACAGGACCGATCAAATTTTTGAAGTGGGTGACTAGGCTTATATTCATATCTGATCCAACAAGAACATAATTTGGCTTAGGAAAGGGAATAAGTTGTCACTTCAATTTATAGGACCTTTCAAAATAAAATAGAAAATTGGGCTAGTTTCCTATCATCTTGTACTAACACCCCACTTGCATAAAACTCATGATTTTTTGCATGTATATTCTCTAAAAAATTATGTGAATCTCACAAAATTGATTGGAGGGAATTGTAAGTCTTGGACATGGGAACTGTTACAGATATTGGACTATAGGGTTTGATAGCTGAGGCATCACTTGGTGGACCAGGTTAAGGTCCAGTGGGACAAGTATAACCTAGGGTATGCTACCTAGTAGGTTGTAGAGACTATACATAATTACTACCCCTCACCTTTTGAACATTTCCAATTTCAATTTTGACCTAGGTACTACCTATTTTAAGGCCCTATTTGTATTTTAATATTATTTTGTTTATGAACACTATGTAATATTAATGCATTTTAGTTGGACAAATTAATTTACATATATAAAACACTTGATGGGTTATGTTTTTTTGTATTAATATATCAAGTGTATGACTTATCTGATGCATGATTTATCTGATGTATGTCTTATATAGTTATGATTTATATGATGTATCATTTACTTCCATCATGTTGATGTTAAATGAAAAAAAATGGGTATGTGTATACATGACCTAACATGATGATTATGATCACCCGTTTATATATATATATTTTGTTATGTATATTCTTGGATGAGAACTAACCTAAAGATTGGAAGGAACTATGTGATAGCCAAGATCCATGCTAGCGATTGGGGGTTGTTGAGACATCCAACGAGGAATCAAATATGTACATTTTTCTATTATATTTTTTATCTACACGATATGCACTATTATGAAATGGGGTAAGCTGCAAATTACAAGCGACATGATTGCGTGAATAAATTATTCAATAAAAAGCATCCAAATAGCACTATAGTGTGGTACATGTTAGCATAGTGATCCTAATTCTTTAAGGAGGGGTGGAGTAATTTCCCACCATATAGCCTCAAATCCTAGAATTTTTGGAATTTGATGATGGAAACACTCCCCTAGATGTGTAATGATGATTTCTAGTTTTCTACTAGGGAAGTTTGGTTGATATAGTCAAGGCTCTCACCATCTTGGTTCTATTAGTGGTTAGATTAGTATAGTTGATGCCATAGGATATTGTAGCAAAGGATGGATAATATGGGATTAGAAGTAGGTTAAGGAGGATATGAGGCTATAGTTTAGTTGTTGAATCTATATGGGGAGTGATATCCTTGCTTGATTTACTTATTTTTACTATTACATTTGCTTATTTTTACTATTGCATATTTTTACTATTAATATTTTGTTGTAATATGGTATTTTTTTTATATGAATTATGTGGTAATTTTATTTATGGTTTGAGGACCCCATGATAGGTCCTTACACTCTCTAATATATGGAATCTTAATTCAGGTTTTGGCATCTCCATTCTCTCAATTGAAATGGGAAAATAACTTAATTATTTGAACATTTAAGGACTCTATTCCTATCATTGTTAACTCCTAGGTTCATCTCTTCACCTAATCATGGATAAGGAAAGGGCTATTAATTCTAGATGGACATAAAATTTCACTCTTTATGCATTAAAGGTTTGGGGGGATAGTATCTCAAATGGACTCTTTATTATATTTTCTTATCAATATTTTGGATTATGTCAGTGTCCTTGAAGTTGATCTAACCAAGCCTACCCCGACTTGGAAAAATAAAAGAAATAGGGAGAGCTAAATTATAAAATGTCTCAATTACTTCCTGATTTCAAAAAAAAAAAATTCAAATAACCCTTTAGGATTTGGTAATGGGTATTAATTGGAGGGTAATATTACCATAATATAATTATACTAGAATTGGCTCCCACAAAAAATTCTCCCAACCCATTCAAACTATACATTAAATGGATCAAATATTAAAATTTCATTCAAATGTTGAAGAATTCAGGGCTTCCCTTCAGTAATGCTCTCAATTAATATGCATCCATTCAATTTCACTAAAATTTTATAAGGGATAGTATTCCAATGATTTTTAATTACTAAAGGAAAAATAAGAAAAAGATGACAAACTCCTTCAGGAATTAGAAGAAGCCTTAAATACTAGAATCTCTATGGAGGAATTTGGATACTTAATGAATTCATAGAAGGATGAGCTCTTCCAACTGGAGGAAACAAAATGATATATGTCTATGGAAAAAATATAAGGAATATAACCTAAAAATTAGGGAGATTTTTCTTGAGGTAGGTGATGACAATACAAAAAATTTCTATCAATTTTCAACATGTTGGGAAAATATCAACTTGGTTTAGGAGAAAAATAGAGGGGACGACTCCCATTTTGATAGTCTCCTTGATATTTATTTATAAGGAGTAACATATTTTCAAAACCTCTTTAAAGAGTACAATTGAGTTATTATATATGTCATTCTTTGGATTCCCAATTTCTCCCCTATATTTCTATACCTAGAAGACAATCAATGCTTTATGGAAGTATTGGGAAAACAATAATTGATAAAAAACATTCCTATCTTAAAAAAACATCATGTCCCAAGGATAGATGGGATACACAAAGAATTATTTCTTAGCTATTATGACTTCATACAAGAGGACCTTTGCAATGTAGTAGAATCCTCTCATCACTCTATGAAATTCCTAACTACTTTTAACAATACTTTAATCACACTCATTCCAAATAATGGTAATTGTACCAAATTTTATATCTTCCACCCAAGATATATTTTCAATAATATTTACAATATAATATATAAAATAATCTCTCATAAAGTTTAAGAAATTATCTTGAAACACGTTTCTCTAAAGCAGTTTGGGTTCCTTGAAAAATGCCAACTTGAAGAGGTAGTTGGTGTTGATAATCAGGTATTCCACTTTTCTAACACCAAAAAAATGAAGGAAATGAATTCTAAATTTTACCTCTATAAGGAATTAGATCAATTTGGTTGACTCTTCCCACTTCTCATCCTCTTTCATTTGCCACTCAATTTACACTTAGTGGCTTAGCTAATATCATGTAGCAGTTTCAATAACTTTTGTAGTCTTAGTTAACAAGTGAGCTTCACCCATCTTAAAATAAAAAATAAAAAATAAAAAATGGATTCCCACTCTCCCCTTTTCTCTTAATATTAATAGTAGAAGGGATAAGTAGGGATACAACAAAAAATGGCTCCTTTAAAGGTATAGTAATTAGTAGTACTTGCATTGCTTCACATTTAATTTTTGTAGATGAAATTATTATTTTGTGTGATGGTTCAAGATGTATGGTGGATAAAATAAAGGAAATACTATATTTTTTTTACATGTTTTATGGATGTTGCTGTCAATTTTTTCAAGTTGTTGATAATTAGTTAAAGCCTCTCTAAGCCTGAGAAGCTCCATATTAATCATATTTTCCATTTCATGACCTAGTCATTTGAGAATAGTTTTAAGTACATGATATTTCACCTTAAGGAAAATATATACCTCAAATGGTACTAAAAATGTCTCCATATATATATATATATATATATATATATATATATATAAACACATGATGTAGAAAATTTATTTTACATAATGGTGAATTAGTCTTATTCAAATCAATCCTAGAGGCCATCCTAGTATACCACATGTCATGTTTGGAATTTGAAATGGATCCTTGGAAAAAAAAATAAACTATATTATTATTTCATCAGTAAGAGACTGGGAGAAGAAGGGAATGGCTCTAGCCTCTTGGATCAACGTAGATATCTTGAAATCCAATGGGGATAGGAACTAAAAAAACTGATATTTTTCTCCAAATATTTAATGGCCAAGAGTTTCTATGGGCCCATCCAAGGTCAAGAACTTAGGACTAAAATTGTAAAGGGTAAATATCTTGGATTCCTCTCCATTGAAGACTCACCCCAGTCCATTAGGGGAATTTTGAGGTATAAAATGGCCCTCCTAAGGAAATTATAAAATAATAGTGGAAATAATAAAATAAGATTAAATTACATCATCAAATTTTAGAGCGAAAAAAGAAGAAGAAAAAACTACATTTTCAACTCGTATTTTCAACTTATCTCCCTATGGGTTTACTCAAATTTCAAGCGGGAACACTCGTTGGATGTAGGATTTGATTCCTCATCCAAGGATTATCCATGTTGCATACTTTTGATGGACCCCGCTACATGAAAAATGATAAATACATGAAAAACATGATTTCAATCACATTGTTTCATGTATTTCTCATTTTTCGTGTAGCAGGGTCCATCGAAAGTATGCAACATGGGTAATCCTTGGATGAGGAGTTAAATTTTGCATCCAAAAAGCACTCTTGCTCAAAATTTGAGTAAATTCTTAGGGGGATAAGCTGAAAATACATGTTGAAAAAAATAGTTTTATTATTTTATTATTTTTTATACCTTTTACTATTTTACCCCGAAAATAGTGAATCATTCCCCATGGTTGACATCATCTTGAATCCTATTGGTTCTTATAAATTTTATTTTGGTTGTAAGTTTTTCTTAGGAGGCCCATTTTAGACCTCAAAAGTTATATAATGCCCTAGATAAAAAATTCTATAATTTGTCTATCATCTAGAAAATTGAAATTTACAGTTTACCATTAACTCAAATGTTGTTATTATGCAAGGTTGGAAATGGGGAAAGGTCCTAGCTGGTCTTGATCCCTAGATTGGTAGCATTAAAGTTCATATTTTTCCCATACCTACCATTCACTACCTAAAATATAAAGGTTTCTACACCCTTAGACAAATTCCAAGAGGCCAAATGATAATTTCCTAACAACAACAATGGCTCTTTTGGAAACATCATGTTAGTGTGTATTGCATAAAGACTTATAACTTATACACAAAATGTATTGAGAAGTTCAATTTTTTCATTGATGAAGACAAAGATGAGCTCCATTGATCTAAACATGCCTCGAGGATATAAGAACCAAGAATTTGGTATACATCTCTCACTATGGAAGGCTTCAACTAGCCATTGATATGGTGGTGGAAATATCTTTGGAAATACAAATTCCATACTAAATCCAAAATATTTTTGTGCCTCCTCCTAGATAATAGAGGTTTAACCTGGGATATGTTCCAAAATTGAAGCTAGTAAGGCTCTAGCAAATACAACATATGTGAATTAGAGTGAGAAGCAAACATTCATCAGATTATATCATATCCCTTCAAAAATTAGATTTGGAAAGAAATAAAAGCTATTATAAGCTTGAAATATAAATGGAGAGTGGATACAAAAAAACAACTTTAAGAAAATGACACAAAGACAATGATGCAAAATTCTACAAGGACTTTCCCTTAACATTGACTTAGGGAGTTTAGCTAGATAGAAATGAAAAAAAGTTGAAGAATAATGATACCTTGTCAAATAAAATGCGCTACCCAAAGTTTAAATATTTTAATTTTCCTTCTATAGTTTTCATCAGTCCTTCATCATGCTCAAAGAATTAACTTAAATATTGAATCTCAAATTCCATGGGATTATTTTAATGGGGACTCTCAAGGAGACCCACAAAGGGAGGATTTGGGGGTAATTTTACACTTCTCCCATAATCCCTTCCTTAGCTTCAAATCCAATTTTGGATGATCTACAAACAATAAAAATGAATTTAATGCCCTCAAATTATAATTAATCGTCATTATTGAAAAAAAAAATCTCAAATTCAAATTCTTAGGGACTCCCTTTTGTTGATCCAATGGATGAACACCATTTCTATGATAATGAACTAATTTCTCCAACCATTATTTTGGGATATCAAGCAATTACAATCCTTTGTTTCTCATAATACATTTGATCATGTTTACATGGAAATAAACATGGAAGCAAATGGACTATCCAAAGACACCCTAGAGCTGTAAGAAGGAACTTCATAAATCATGTAGACCCTCTAGGAATAATTCTTATTTTCATGAGTCTTGGATTTAGGATCCTTTATGTTTCACTACTCAATCTGTAAAAATAAAAACTTCTTATAAAGAAGACTTTGGAATTTTCTTTGATGAGTATAGGATTAAAATTCAAATATATTTTGATTTATAAAGGTATGTTGGAATTATGATTACACTGAGAGTGGGAGGTGAATTAGTGTAATAGACAATTTAACATCTCAAAACAATTTCATCAAGAAAAATAGATGGCGTAGCGCACAGGCGCAACATTCATCATAAAAATGAAATAAAAAGGCATCATAACAATAATCAGATCAATTCATGACAATGCTATCTTTTACATGCAAACCTGCAAGAGAAACCAAAAATTATTTTTATCTTCTTCACTTTCGACATATAGGTTTGTATGCATTACCCATTGAGGCAATTGCTAGTAGTATTAATATTATTTCCCAGGCACCTACTTTTATTTTTGGTATTTTTCCTTTCATTAAACCTACTAGTTGACACATTGCCACTCTCCTGGTTATAAAAGCAATATTTTCTCCGGCGTTAATATTAACAATTTAAATATCGAATGAAATGATGTCTTTTTGGAATGACTAACCAGGGAAATTTTGGAAGAGATATTTTGGATATTTTTCTTTCAGGTGTTTTTATAATTACTAAGTTTCTGGGGGTAAAATGGCTATTGTTTTCACTTTTTGTTACATCCCGAATTTGTTTTTACACCATGAAGATGTTGTCGCACCGCAAACTGCCAAAGACCGTGACTGCTATTCTAAAAGACAGTTGTTGAAGATCATCAAAATTACCTCCATGTGGAAGGTTGAAGAAATATCTGAGTAGTTACGATTGCAAAGATGGTGTGACCATAATAGGTCTTTTAATTAAGAACGGTTTGTAACAACTTCTATTTTGTTTTAATTTGATCAACATGAAAATCATGAGATTCTCATAACTGATTTGTTCCCTAATTTTGGGAATTGTAAAAGAATTTATAAAAAGGCACAGTCTCATGAGGGGACGAAAACCCGGGAACAATACCAAAATTTTGATCTTGTATATTTTAGTTATTTTAATACAATGTGCATATGGTGATATTTTTAAAGATTTCATGTTAAATCTTTAACTATTTTTCATTCCATCCCTGCATCTTGCTAGGGAGGAAGGGCCCTCCTCTTTAGCAGGGATCGTAGTAGTAGTAGATTAATTTATTTCTTTATATTGGTATGGATTTATTATCATCATTGCATATTTTGTAGCACATACACATTTTTGTTTTCAGATTCATTATATGTTGTTACACAGGATTGGTTAGATCTAGAATATTCAATTAATTGTTACAATCTAGTTAATGATGCATGGCGCGCCTATTTATATTCTGATTTTATGAAGTGTGAATTCTTTCTGTATTGAGTTAGCTTCATTCCTGCAATGTGTATTTTTATTTTCTACAAGAATGCTTTTAATCCTACAAGTGTGTTCAACGACATTTTCACATTTTTCCCTCGTTGTTCATGTTTCGGCACATATAGTGTAGACACCTTTGAAATAAAAATACCCACCCTAGTTGGAAATTAATGGTTGCATTCCAGTTGTTTTAAAATTGATTAAACTATCTAAAAAATTTGGCATCGTTGTCGGGGAAGGTTGTATAGATACAGTCATCCAACGCTCTTCTTTTGAGTTTTTTAATAGTGTGACCCTAATTTTACAAGTGTTGGGCTGTAAGACGAGACATAAGAACTTGCACATCATTCTAACATACCTAATTGGGCTCACCTCTATAATAATTAGGACACTTAGGGTGTGTTAGTGAATTTTTCTATTTATAGCATGTCTTTAATTTTACAGGCGATGGGCGGTAAGACGAGATGTAAGAACCTGTGCATCGCTCTAACATACCTGAGCTAGCTCACCCTTGTAAAAATTAGGACACTTAGAGTGGGAAAATAATTATACATTGGGTCCATGTATAGAATGTATGAGTGGAGAAGAATCAAACCTTAGAAACTCTCATAAACCTACAGGTAAAAGGGGTCGACCTAAGAACAAGAAAAACATTAATCAAGGAAGAACCACATTCATTCAAGAATTGATTTCAAAATAAGAGAAGGAACAACCAACATCACATAGGAACGTAAGGAAATAGGCCCACAAAAAGCTACTACTTCCATATCAAAATTATGAGTCTCTGGTTCCTCTATTTTAGGACACCATTCTCCTAAAACTAGCCTTCAAACTCCCAGTACTACAAAATTAACTCAGGAACAAAAAGGAGTGACTAGTATTCAGTATTTTCGATTAGAAGGAAAAGGGGAAACCAGTGGGAATTACCAAGAGAAAGAATCAGAAAAACATTCTTTTACTTTCCAATACCCTGATCTAGGAAGTGCGGTAAAACAACCAACCCCAGAACACTATGACAAATAATCACAAGAATCCTTATCCACAGACCGTAAATCCGAGAAATCTTTAGAAGAACCTGAACCAGAAGAAGAATCGAGATAAATTCCAGTGGGGGACAACAACAATGGGATAGAAACCACTATTACCACATTTTAATTTCCAATAAGTGATAGAAGGGGAGAAGCCCCAATGAAAAACATCTCTCTATCTATTCTTCCATATTTTCAGGGATTGACTATAGAAAACCCTGATACTTTTATGTTTGAATTTGATGTTTTGTGAAAAAGTTATGACTACACTTTAGATGCTCATAAACTAAAATTATTTTCTGCAACTTCGAAAGGTGCAGTGTTGAGATGGCTTATGGGACTTGGATCTAATATTATCAGGACATGGGGAGATATGAAGAACACATTCCTAGAAAAATATCAGGATTATTGCCGAACCAGGAACTTGAAGGAGGAATTGTTTTGAATCATCTAGAAGGAAGATGATAGGCTGGAATATTATGTAAAATGATTTCATTATAATGTACATAGGTCTAAGCATGGTGATTTGGATCCAGAAATATTGAGGAAAATATTTATTCAAGGAATGATAGATGATTTCCTTGACATTCTAAATCCATTAGGAAAATGGGATATATCACAGGAACAATATAAATAAATAGTAAATATTTCCTTAAGGCGTTCTCCAAGATCATCACGAGGAAGAAGCATGACACGGGACATTTTTGTAAAAATACAGAAATCCGCAAATAAAAATGTGACCAGACCTTAGATTGGAAACTTGTTTGAAAATATCAAGATCGATCTTCTCAGTACCTTATCTACCCAATTGACAACAACACAAGTGAGAAAATCACAGGATGAAGTTGAAAATGTTTTGGCTATGTTTTGCCCAAAGTGTAAAGACAAACAATCCTTGAAGGATTGTAGAGTCAACAACATTAGCTTGTGCAATATTTGTGACTTAGAGCACTCTACATGCTATTACTCAAAGTTTCTGAGACTGAGGGAAATACTCAAGGAATCAAGAGAGGAAGTTTAGTCTTCTTACTTCATTATATCTATGAAACCTTGGCAACCACGAGAGCAGGGTATGTCCCAAGATTTTTATTTTAATCTGTGGAACAATGTATATAATACTCATCATTTTCCATGGAAGTACCCTACTCCTCCCCTGCTTAATTTCCTTCACCATGGAATCAATGGTCACCTTCTCCCTCTTTTCAATATCCTCCATCTCATCCATACCCTTGGCCTCAGAAGTAGAGAAAACCATACTACATTACCAGTGCAACACCAATTGCAATTTCCACCTCTTACATCATCTGCTACTACTACTACTCCTCCCATACTTCCCCAATTACCTATACAATCTAACCCTAACCCAAATAATAAAGAAGCCCAGAATTTATAAGTCCCCACTTCTTTCCAGACTTACTACATTATGCTTGTTGAATGCAATAAGATCCATCCTCGATCAGGAAAATTAATACAATCCTCCCCTATCATTACTGAAGAGGAATGTGAATCCCCTATGGATGGTCCTATGGATCTTAACGAAACCACTACAACAAGACAAAATGATGTTGATACACCTGTAACAACTAATTCAAGTAATGTTGATACATATGTAATAGCCAACCTAGCTGCTATAGTAAATAAGTACCCTCAATATCCGCAAATATTATCAGAAACTAGGATGTGTCACAACTTGAATCTGATTTGCTCAAGGAATTAAAGAATCTACACATAAGGATTCCCTTGCTGCAAGCCATTAAGTATGTTCCCATCTATGCAAAAACACTAAGGGACTTATGTGTTAGAAAACCTGAAAGGAAGCCCAAGGACCGTGTCACCATCCATGTGATGGGAAAATTATCAGAACTAATGACTATTCAGCCTCCTTTGAATAAATATAATGATCTAGGGAACCCCACAGTAATTTTTTATATTAATGAGATGCTCATTCTGAACACACTAATTTATTTATGGGAAATAATCAATGTAATTACTAAGTAAATATTTACCACTTTAGGATTGCACGGGCTGATACAAACACCTACAATGCTAGAACTAGAAGATAGGTCATGTGTTAAACCAGATGGTGTGCTAGAGGTTGTAGTAATCACAGTGAATAAATGGAGATATCTGGAAGACTTTCTTATCTTACAAACAAAATCAAATTTGTATGGGCATCCCTTTATATTGGGAAGACCTAGGTTGGTCACCGCAGATTCATTTATAGGTTTTAGGTCCGGCTTCATGACAATTTTAGATGGACAAGCCATGAAGAACCTCAGCCTTTACCCCCCTGCAAAACCAAGTAAGGACTTTGGAAATCCCTTATGGGGTGAATTTGAACCTTAATCAGATTATTCCTAGACACTTCTCACCCTTGGAAAAGCTCAGTATTTTAAGGATGAAACATAAGATGATATTATTATTATTTTTATCATTAATTCTCTTTTTATTATTTCTATTGAAGACTTGCGGGAAGAAGACGTGGTGGAATATTTGAGCCTAGAACATATGAAGACCACTCCTAATATCAAGAGAAGCCTGGTTGAAATAGAACTAGATAAAATTTTAAATGTTAATCCTAATATGACTCTCGAACAGAACAAAATATTGTTATAGCTGTTACAGAAGTATAAAAAGGAATTTTCATGGGATTACATGGAGATGAAAGTTGGATTCAATGATCTCTAGCTGAGAATGAGGAAGATAGTAGCCACAGAAAGACAGAAGAAGCCTATGGTGATTATCGAAGAGAAAGGTGAAGAGGAAACTCCTAACCATTCTGAAAATAATGTCACCATTCAGCCTATCCCTATACCCTCAGAGCCTTTACCACCTTCTTCCAACTGACCTCCCTATCTAGAGAGGCTATTTGTGGAGAAGAATGACCCCATTACTGAGTCTAGCCTAGCTTCCGAGCTTAGGAACCTTTTCATAAAGGTGCCTTTTATCCAAGATATAAAAGAGATCCCCATCTATACAAAAATCATTAGGGAACTCTGTCTCAAGAAGCCATGGAGGAGAAGATTGGAACCTCAAACCATTCAATTTTTCGGGAGAGCAGTAGAGTTAATGATAGGGTGAATGCACATGGAGAAATATACTGACCCCAAAAATCTTTTTGCCTCTATTCAAATAGGTGATGTCCTTATCTCTAATGTACTTATATACTTGGGGGCAGCCATTAATGCTATTACCAAGCAACCATGGATCAACTTGGATTGGTTCATATTTTTCCTAATCCCATTGTGCTTGAACTAGCAAACATATTTAAAATCAAGCCGGAAGGGGTATTGGATGATGTGGTCATTTCTTTAGATTCTTGGGAATATCCCGCAGACTTCATTTTACTTCAGCCAAAGAATATTTTGTGAGGACATCCCTTGATCTTGGGATGACCATGGCTTGCTACGGTCGATGCTTATATTGGATGTTGTTTTTGCGATATGTATATTTCCCATGGACAATCTAGGAAGAAGATCACCTTGTATCCACCCGCTAGATCCATTTAGGAGCTTAAGACACTTTATGGTTAGACTACAATATTTATGAGGAGACTCAGTCTATTTCCATGATCCATCAATATGTTGAGTCCTCACAGGAGGGTGAGATTCAATACTTCCTGAACAATCTAGACACTATGCCTAATTTGAGTCATTGACTTAAATTTTCAATCTGTATTTTTAGGAAAGTCACAACTCTATACCTCACTCACCACCATATTTATTCACACCTCTGTGTACTCTTGAGACTGATACTACTCTTTTTGAGATTAGTCCAGGAAAATGTTTACATATCAGTTCAGACTTGGACTCATCCCAGCAAGAGAAACTTGTGAATTTGTTGTGAAACCATCTTGATTCCTTTGCATGGGGCTATGAAGATATGAAATGCATCCCTCCTTAAACTTGTACTCCCCATATATATATTCAAGACAGAGCCCGACCTATCCGACAACCCTAAAGGCGTATGAATCTAGCTCTAAGAGATATTGTAAAAGAATAATTGCAAAAGCTTTTGGATGCTAATTTTATCTATCCTATTTCTGATATCTAGTGGGTATCTCCATTGGTATTAATCGTGAAGAAATATGGGAGATGGTGAATTTTCATTGACTATAAATAATTGAACAAATCCACTCTTAATGATTACCTCCCCATTCCTTTTATCGATCAGGTACTTGATTCCCTTGCTGGTAAGAAGTACTTTTATTTTTTAAATGGCTTAAGTGGTTATAACCAGATACAGATTGCACCCGAGGATCAAGATAAAACCACTTTTACATGTCCATGGGGTACATTCTCCTATTGATTACTCCCCTTTGGGATATGTAATGCCCCGAATACCTTTCAAAGGGCAGTCTTGGCTATTTTTGTTGACCTTGAGTGTGTAGAAATATATATGGATGACTTTTCTGTGTTTGGTGATTCATTTCAGGGAGCCCTCAAAAATATAGAAAAAGTGATTCTTCGTTTTCAAGAAGCTCATCTTGCCTTGGGTGACAAAAAGTGTAGATTAATGTGCAAGGTAGGAGTGGTTCTTAGCCATCTTATTTCAGAAAAAGGTATCCATGTTGACACTGTAAAAATAGAAATTATTTTGAGTCTTCCTGTACCCAAAACTCAAAGGGAAGTGAGATCTTTTCTAGGGAATGCGGGCTACTATAGGAGATTCATTGATAACTTCTCTAGGATAGCTACCCCCATTTTTTGACTTTTGGCTAAGGATAGTGAATTTTCTTGGTCCACGACTTGCCAACAGTCCTTTGAGACATTGAAGGAAAAAACTAGTTTAGGCACCAGTTTTGAGAGGACCAAACTGGTCCATGCCATTTCATATTTCCTTTGATGCCTTAGATACTAATATTGGCGCAGCTTTAGGACAAGAAGAAGATAAAAAATCCTATGCCATTTACTTCATCAGTAAAAACTTGTCACTTGATGAATTAAATTACACAGTTACTGAGAAATATTTTTTTGTTGTAATATTTTCTATTAATAAATGCAGGCACTACATCACAGTATATCAATTCTTTGTACATATTGATCATTCTGTGATAAAATATTTAATGAATAAACCATTTACTAGTGGTAGAGTGACTAGGTGGTTATTATTGTTGTAGGAATTTAACATGAATATTGTTTATAGACCAAGAAAATCTAATGTGGTAGCAGATTTTCTTTCAATATTAAATAATCCTGGCGAAGCAATTCCCGTTGATGATGGTTTTCCTGATGAACATCTATTTGTTGTGTCAACAGAATCCCCATGGTTCTCTTACATAGAAAACTATTTAGTCATAGGAAAAACACCACCTCACATATCCGCTCGTGAAAAGCATAATATCATACAAAAAAGTGTTGCATATTCTTGGGTTCAAAAGAAACCTATTTTACACTCAACCAGACCTTATTATCCATAGATGTGTAAGAGAGGAAGAATTATTTGATATCTTAAAAGCTGCCCATGATGAACCTTGCAGGGGTCACTTCGTTGATAAGCAGACTGCATACAAAATTTTGCGAGCTGGTTATTTTTGGCCTTCCTTGTTTAAGGATGCCAAACAATATATCAAGCAATGTGATACCTGTCAGCGAGTCGGCCATCCTAATAAAACCAATGAAATTCCTTTATGTCCTCAGGTTATGATTGAGTTTTTTGAAAAATGGGATATTGATTTTTTAGGACCAATAAATCCAACGTCATTAAATAAAAATCATATTTTGGTTTGTACAGATTTTATTACAAAATGGGTAGAAGCTAAAGCTCTTTCTTTTGCTACTGGAAAATTTGTTGTTGATTTTATTTTAACTGAGATCTTTACTAGATTTGGTGTGCCTAGAGAGATTTTTTTTTATAATGGTCTGTAGTTTATTTATAATCTGGTTCAGGGTGTGATGGAGCAATACAAAATTCGGCTCAGGAAATCTACACCATACCACCCGCAAGAAAATGGTCAGGTGGAGTCCACAAATAATGTAATTGAGTCCATCCTTACAAAGATAGTCAATATCCATAGAAAGGATTGGGAAAATAAATTACTGGAAGCCTTGAGGGCTTATCAAACCACTTGGAGGAATAGCACATGACATACACGATATGAGCTGGTGTAAGGGAAACAAGTCCTTTTTCCGATAGAGTTCCAGATCAACACTTTCAAAACTGTAGTCCAATTGGGGCTAGATATTTCTGAGGAACAACAACAATGTCTCTTATAGTTGAATGAGTTAGATGAATTTCAAAGGGATGATGTTTAGCAGAACATTTTGGTTCAACAACAGCGCAAGAAGTGGCATGATAAATATATTCAGAAAAAGCAGTTCCAACCAGGTGGTTGGGTACTCCTTTACGACTCCAGATTTAAATATTTCAAAGGGAAATTCCATACACACTGGATGGGACCTTATGAGGTAGTTAAAGTGTTTGAGAATGGAGCGGTAGAAATTAAAACCATTGATGGACGGAATTTTGTGTTCCTGGTAAATGCGCATAGATTAAAGGTATATTTTCAGCCCCTTACTAAAGTAGATTTTATGCAGCAAGTCCAAGAACAATTTGAAAAGGAGATGGTAGGTGGCAACAGTGACCCATTGAATATTTGATTCTTTCTTTTCCTTATATAAAAAAATGAAAAAAATGACAAAAAGAAAAATATATATAATTTTTTTTTCCTGTAATTATGAAAATCAGTAGACTGACATGATTGTAGAAGGATCAACCTAAAAACCCAACATGCTAGTAGGAAGATCGAAATTTAAAATAAAAAGGGAATGTTGCTTATTTTTTAGATATGATGGCTGTCACAAAGAAGAAGCGGGTTCAAGGAACCAAGCCCTTACCCAAGTTTGGGATAACTAGCATGGAAATTTTTATCCAAGTAACGCTTAATTCCTGCTGCATTTACTTTTTCTGACACCACTGTAGGCATATTTTCAAGGTAAAAATTATGCCTTTATTCTATTTCCAGTTTCATAAATTCTCACTATATTTCTTTTCCTAAATCCCATAACGAATTACCCTCCTTTTTCTTCTAAGGAAATTACCCTTGCCCAATTTCGTAAAATCCCTCTTTCTCCCTTGATTTTTTTTCCCACATCCCATTTCACTTATCCCCCTTGGTGATATTATTCTTGGAATCCTTGCTGTAATGCTCCTTCCCATTCTGAAAATTACCCCCTTCCCACTTCTTTATTACCTCATAAATTGAATGCAGGATTTGATGTAGTCAATCCAGAAGGCATGGTCATGAAACACCAAAAGGATGGCGAATAAAAGTTTTCTTGTATATTCAGGCAAATTTTTTAAGTATAGCTGAAGAATTGTGTTATATCAGAGTTTTTATTTTGGTAAAATCCCTGGTGAAAAAATGCGCAGGCTCAGTGCAAGCACGGTGCAGTGCAAGCAGGATCAGTGCAGGCATGATTAGTGCAAGAACGCGACCAAATATAAAAGCACAGTGTAAAACAATTTTAACACAGTACAGGAGCGCTTCATGCAAAATGTTTATGGAATTTATTTGTTTTCACATGAATGATTACTGCACTGATAGATCATAGCATTGTATTTTTTTAATTAATACTTTGTTTTATCATTTACTGACTTAAGGAAAATTTTTAAAGTACAAGATATATAGGGTTTTGAAATGTAATCCTTTTAATAAGTACAAAAATATGTCTTAATTGAATTATGAGGTAAAATCATGGGATAGTACAAATTCTCCGAAATCCCATACTTATCCCCTTTGAAAGGATCCTCCATCACTTGTTCATCATTATCTTACCTCATAACCTGATCATCCATGACCGTTACACCACAGCTGTATAAGCCTCTGCCACATCCAATTATTATTTCTTTCCCATAGCAGAGCGATACCTATATGCATCTAATCCGAGGAGTCGTTTTTAATCATTAAACATGATTGGACGGATGGGACCAAAAAGACGGTGGATGGATGAACCTCTGGCATAAAATTCTTAGCAAACTTTGATACTTCTCACTGTGAAATCATTTTGAGGTTGTGACAAGGAATTGAGATGGATTCAAAATGGCACCTGTAAGAAATGAGCCACCATCCTTGAGGGATATAGAATAGATCGCGGAATACTGGAACAATCTAGCACTATAATGAGAATTCGGGTTCCTTTCATTTTTGCAGAAGTTTGATGGCTTCGACATGGCTATGGTTCTAGAGTTTGCAAAGACGTTTGAAGGAGGTCGAGCTAGAATCAGATCATTAGAATTGGAAGTCACTGAGGAGTCCATCAAGCGAGCTACATGCTTGCCAACTACAAGGGAATAGTGGTTCAAAAAGGAGTGGCTTGAAAAGAAATGATGGCATCATTTTGTGGTTGACATAAAGCTCAAAGTTGATTGGAAGAAGGGGCTTCCGTGTAGCTCCATGATCAGAAAATGGCAAGACCTCCTCTTCATTTTACTGAATTTTATGACTTGTGAAGGACGTTATTCCTTAACCTTTGTATATCACCTTCGGTTACTGTTGCACTTTGAGTTAGGGAAACTTATTAATTTTCCCTGCTACCTTCTCTAAAGTCTCAAGAAGAGGGCGAAAGGAGTGCAGAGTGGAGATGCAAGCCAAGTTGCACATAAGTTATATAACCATGGGTTCATCACAATCCTCGTCAAGAAAGCGCTAGAAGAAAAGGGAGTGACCATTAGGGGAATTTTGCGATCCAAAATGGGCCTCCTAAGGAAATTATAAAATAATAATGGAAATAATAAAACAATATTTGATTACATCATCAAATTTTAGAGGGAAAAAATAAGAAACTACTTTTTCAACTCGTATTTTCAACTTATCTCCAAAATTTTTTACTCAAATTTCAAGCAGTAGTACTCATTAGATGCAAAATTTAATTCCTTATCCAAGGAAAAACCCATGTTGCATACTTTTGATTGATCCTTCTACATGAAAAATAAGAAATACATGAAAAATGTGATTGCAATCACGTTTTTTCATGTATTTCTCATTTTTCATGTTGTAGGGTCCATCAAAAGTATGTAACATGGGTACTCCTTGGATGAGGAATTAAATTTTGCATCCAACAAGTACTCTCACTCAAAATTTGAGTAACAACTTTGGGAGATAAGTTGAAAATATGAGTTGAAAAAGTAGTTTTATTATTTTTTTATTTTTTAATATTTTTACCCTTTTACTTAAAAAATGGTGAATCATCCCCCATGGTTGACATCATCATCTTGAATCCTATTGGTTCTTATAAAGTTTATTTTGATTGCAGGTTTTTCTTGTTGGAGGCCCATTTTAGACCTCTAAAATTCTCTAAAAGTAGAAGGCATTCCCGAAATAGTTTTAAAGGGAGTAATAGGAAGTCTCTGCTTAGCACTAGTGCAAGCAAGAAAAATAAGGTAGAGATAATCTGCCGCCAAGCAAAAGAGTAAATCGTTGCAAGCGTAGTAAATAAGAGAAGTGACGCTTCACCCTCGGCAAAGAAAAGAGTGACCAGAACCCCGACCAAGAATAAAATTGTCTCTGTAGGGACAATTCAACATTGGTCGAGCTCTCTAATTTTGATCGATGAATCACCCCAGGTTTTGCCTGGAGATAATAACCTCTCAGTTCTTGCAGAGACCGAAGCTCACACCATGGTGAATGAAGATAATGTGGAGAGGGAGGATGACATATATTTTTCGGACTTCATCCACAAGTTAAAAATACAGAAGATGACACCGAGTGCAAGAGAAGATCAGGCAAAAGGTCAAGAATATGACGAGGCAGAGTACATAGAGACCCTCGACAATTTTGATGAACAAGGTACTGAAGTCCCTTATGGTTTGAATGAGCAGGGTACTGAAATCCCTGACGAGTTGGAGGAATAGGGTACTAAAGTCCATGATGAATTAGGTGCGCAAGGTATTAAATCCCTTGGCACAAAGGATGTGGAGGGTACTGAAACCCTTGGTGACATGGAAATCCCTGGTGTAGAAAACCCTTGGAGATTTTGATATTGGAAATGATGGGACTTGCTTTGAGTCCGTTGCAGAGAAGGTATTCACATCAGAGGAGCTAGGCATGGAAAACTCTACCCTATACCTCAATATCCATATAGTAGAATTGGAACAACAATTTCATGACCTTGAGGCTTTGAACCAGGTCATGAAGGAACAAAATTGGCAAAAGCAAAGTCAGGTAGGGTCAGTCGTAGAGGTTGAAGAACATAAACGGAAAATGAGAATATGGAATTTTCAAGCTTCTAACTGCTACAAACACCTCAATAAGGTGGCCAAGCAACTGAAGAAAGCTCTAGGTAAAAAGAAAAAGGTAGTGAAATCCGGAATCAACATTGAAGTGCAGGATTGAAAGATGGCCCTCATTTTTGAAGATTGTTTGCACCAAGTAAAACATTATGTGAGGACACACAAAATATTAGGGATGGGGGGATGTTGGTGTGCCAAAATGCCCTATTTTTACCATCTTCCTATAACTATTAACCTATGTTTCATCTCTATAAACCTTGTCATTCCTACACTGCTCCAAGATAATCGACTATTCCTGCATATACTTCATATTTCACAATTAAGGATTATCAGGTGCTTAATTAATTATTTTACATATATTTCATTATTTTAAGTATTTATGGTAACTTATGATTACTTTCCTAAAAGTAATTTAAAAACTAAGTGTTAATTATTATGTAGCGTGATCTAATGTAGGCATATTCCTGCACTGCCAACACATATTGCTCCGTGATGTTCGCAACAGTTGATCATTCCATGCGGGTGTTTTGATCCATGCCTCTTAGTTTGGGTGTGGATTATCTGAAGATGGATATAGGAGGAGTATGGTCAGGGATACTTGCCAAAGATATGGTCTACAAACAACAAAGCTCATGCCTTGTTATAACCATTAGCCGGTTTTGTAATGTTGTTTGTTAGTCCATTCAACCGAAAGGCTCGAATTGGAAATGGCTCTGTAATTAACAGATTATGGCCATAGGCCAAAATACTATATATAATATATATATTAGATAGATCCAAGTTAACGATATCTGGAGATTGTAATTTTGTTTACTTTTTAATTTCATATCGCCCTCGTTCTGGGCAGAACTCACATTATAATGTATGTTTGTTGATCGAAGTTAATACAAGGAACTACACCATGATTTCTTCACGCTGTGTTTAAATCTTATTTATGCATTGATTAAGTGATGAATCATTTCGTTTCCTAAACAGGAAGCGAGTTGGTTGGCTAGGGCCCAGCCAACCCAGCTTGTTTACCCTTATGCTTTCACCATTTAAAAGGTTTGTGTGTGTATTTATTTATTTGCAGATGCGTGGTTTGAATCATTATTATTTTTTTCAGAGTTCTGAGTTAAATTCATTCCATAGTCAAATCGTGAATGGATCTGTGTGTGGAAGTTTGAATTAACTTAATTACTTTCGTGCAATTATTTCCTGCAATTTATTCCTCAGTTTGCTTCTGCTCGGATCATGCAGGAAGCTTCTTCTTGCACCAGTGCATGTCGGATTCTGCACTCTGGTTTACTCATTTATTTCGTAGCAAGTGTTTAGTTCCATTTTCTGTTTATGATTTCATTTATTCCTGCAATTAAAGCATTATTAATTCAAGTAACCATTCTTAATATTAAAAGTCAAACTTCTAAAGGTTCTAAGAATGACTAGGTGAATTAAGAAAGGACGTCATTGAAAACATTACACTTTACACTTGTAGCTCACGACTTGAGAGATAGGATCAGAAGTAATATATAACGTTATAAGTGAATTACCGAAAGATAGTTCGATTGCATGCAAATTACTTTGACTGTTTCTTTGATTGTTAATAATTGTTTCTTCCTTGCGAATTTTATTTTCATTGCAAAGATCAATTAATTAAAGCATTTTGTTTTATGTGTGTAATTTATCTCAGAATTCATCCTTCAATTGAAATTCTCTTTAGCACATCTTTTAATTCTTTCGAAAGTAATTGGAAACTTTGGTGAAGGAAGCTCTGCCCCGTCCAAGAGTCAGTGTCTTGTCACAGGAACATAGTGCTCTAAGCCTTAAGGCTTAGAGCACCTACACAAAGACATAAGTCTTCAGTAAAGAAGGTGAAAAATACTTTTTCACATAAGTTTTGTACCTGCACTAGTGCAAGAAGGTTACAAGAGTATAGGAATGATTGCTTAGTGAGAAGGAAAATCATTTGGAAAGAAAATATTTGCAAGGGCCCACTTGTTAAGCTATCATCTATCTATACTAAAGATAACCATAGAGTTCATTTCAGAATTTAAGATTGCTTCCAGTTGTGTGAAAGTTACTTTACTTGATTTCCTTTCAAATCCATTCTTTTACATTCCAGCACTAGAATTGCTTTGGTGTCAATTGCCTTTGAAATTGTTTTCTATTTCATTCTGCAATATTTCAATTAAGAAGTAGGAATAGGAATAGGACAAGTTCATACCACTTCTGACATTACCTGTGCTTCGTCTCTAAGTTTACGAAACCCCTGGGTTGACAATTAAGTGTTAGGGAGTTTTCTTAAGTGCAATTCCTGCACCCAACACTGCCTCTCTTTCTTCTATTGTGTCTAAGTGTCAAAATCCTAGGGAGATGGAATGATAGTGAAAAATCAATTTTGAGAAGTGGGAATGTGATGGGGAAATTTAGCGAGATGGGGGAAGGGGTTTATGAAATGAGGGAGGTGACAAAGAGTAGGAATGTAGAGGGGTTTGGAATAGGGAAATTATTTACAGGTTTGGGGTTAGGATCCTGGGTAGTTGTAGCACCTAGGGCTTAGGATATTGGGAAAAAGGTTAGGGAAAGGGAATTTATAATACATGGTTTTAGGAATGGGTATTTTGCAATATAGGAAATGTATGAAGGTGTAGGGAGATGCAAATTGGGGGAATTTAAGGGTGCAATGGGAGATACTGTGGTTTTAAAATGATCTAAACACCAAATTCTAAAAAAAAAATCACAACACCCAACAAATGAACTTGATGGAGAGGATAATTGATGGAATTAGATTTCACTAACTTGCTGAAGGTTGATGAGAACGTTTCTAAAGCTTAGGAAGTGATTTTTTTTATTTTTAATGAGTTTCTGGCTTTTCTGGTCAAGTGTGCCCTCCCAGAAGCAAGTGTGCCCTCCCAGAAGCAAGTGCGCCCTCCCAGAAGTAGGTGCACGATGCCGTTTTTGTAGATCACATTTGGAGGCCTTCCCGAACTCCAAATTAAGCTCATGATACCTCATTTGAAATATATGTATCTTGGCTACACAATGGACCTATCAAGAACTCAAAATTATGACGTATAATCCCTCAAAAATCAATTCTCCCTAGACTGGTCGAAAAGTGCAGAATGAGGGTGAAAAAATGCAGTGTGCTGGTGCAGGAAACTTTTGGAGGCATTTCTCAACTCCAAATTGAGCTCATGATAGCTAAGTGGAAATATATTCCAGTATAGTTGTCATGTGACTTATAACGAAAGTCATTTGGACACTCCAACTAGGATAAAATTTGATTTTCCCAAGGTCACTCCAGAATTGCAGAAACCTCTTATAGCACCTATGTAAAAAATGAAGGAGGTTTTTATTTTCGGACCTATGATGGAAAAAAATATCTCACTTTCATCAAATTCATCTCTTTTTGGTCAGAAACATACTTTGAAGCAAAACTGGCCCTATGAGTGGCAAATGATTTGGCCTTTGGAATGACTTCTTGAAAATTGATGAATACATGATTTTTATGAGCTGAAATGACCTCATACTTACTGATATGACCTACCTTATGCCTCCTCTTCTCATATTTATCTGATTCCGTAGCAAACCCTAGCTCAATGGGAGAGGAAATTAAGGTTTAGTGCTTGTGGAAAATGATGATTTGGGCACCCTTGGGAAAAGACCCCTAATATGAATATGAAAAGAGTGATTTTGATCATTGATAGCAGAATGCAAATTCTAACACTAACATATGGAATCAGAGACAACTGAGAAGAAGACACATAAGGGAGGTCATATTAGCAGGTATGATCCCACTTCAGCACATGAGATCATCTCTTCACCCTTCCTTTAGAAATCATTTCAGGATGCAGCTTGCCTTGCATTTTTCCAAAAGGTTGAGGAACTTAGTTTTAATGAAAAATTGACCAGAAATTTTGCCACAAGTTTGAGGAGAGATAAGGTGACCATTTCAAGGGTTGTGTTCTCTCTTTTAGTGGAGACCATTTCCACAGCTATAGGGATTCCAAACAGTGGAGAAACTTGGTTCAAGGGTAGATACCTAGACATTGAAAACTACAAGATGTATTTGAAACCTGCATACAAAGTTGCCTCAAAACACATCTTTCCATTCAGATGTCTCCTTGAAAAGTATGCCCCTCTCATGAAATTAATCATGAAATACTTCGCCTGTGAGGGTAGGTTCTCAAAGTTATATCAGTGTCATGTGAGGCTCTTGATGCATTTCACCTGTGTAAGAGCACTCAACTTGCCTCGTTACCTTTACATAAGCATGGTGAAGATGTTAGAGAAGGTACATAGACTAGGAGAAGATAATCATGCTAGTTATTTTCACCATGGCTTGATGAAAATCCCACTTTCCCATCAGCTCACACAAATCAATTTTCCTTGGGATGGTTTTATATATTCATCCTTTCTTATGTATTCTCTAGTTTGACCAAGGAATCACTCTACACCTTTGACTTCACTAACACATCAAGAGGTGGCTTCCACAAGAAAAACTACCAAAAGAACTCCTAGGATAGAGGTGACTCAAACATATGTTATATGAAAGAGGATTGTGTTTGCTCCGGATGTTGTTGAAAAGGCCCAGCCTACATCAGGTGAGAAAGAAACAACATCACAACATGAGGCACCATTGCAGGATGAGGAAAAATTCCATCTTGACACTGATATGGAAGATTTGGAGCATGAAAAATACAAAACAAATGAACAAATCATCATGGAGAAGGAGGATGAGATTAGTGAGCTCAAAGACATCCCATCAAAGGAAAATTTCTTGGTCTCATTCTTGCAACAACAAAACATGCAGCTAAAATTAAATCAACAGCTCTTAAACAAGCACAAATTAGATTTGAGAAAGGATGATGCCAAAGGTAAGGCAATTGTTGAGGTTGATGATTCAGAGGATCTAGAAGAGTAGGTGAAAGAAATTAGACCAATAACTAGAGGTCTCCAGAGGACGCTTGAGCAGCAAAAAGAATCATCTCCACCAAAAGGCCAAATGACTGTTGATGAACTCATTTTGGTAGAAATTGAGAAAGATAGAGAATATTGGCTTGATAGGGTGAATTTACACTTGGAGAAGCTTCTCAATATGGAAAACAGGGAAAAAAAAAATTCAAATACACATGGCCATGCATTGTTACATACAAGGAACAAGTTCTCCCAAGTCAAAATCAAGCAAGTGAAGAAGAAGCTCAAGCAAACCCTAATGAGGAAAAAAGAGAAATATAAGCTTGACTTTCTTGTTGAGGCATCCCTCATTGCATGAAACATCATGACTTAGCCTCATGGGACAATTTTGGACAATTTTTGAATATGTTTTGTGAAATTTTGGTTTTTTGTGACTTTGGGCCTAATTTGGAAATCTTAGTACAGGCAAAAGCGCAACGCCTTGGCGCTGCGCATTTTCCTCAGACCTCCAAATGAAAAAAAATTTGCATTGATGGATATATAATAAATCATACATGATATATATGTATGTTTAGTGCCTTGTTGGAAAACTAGCTGAAATAAAATGCCCAAAAACAGGTCAAAAAGACACTTTCTGCCACCTTTCTCGACTAGGCACTACGCTTTTGGGAGAGTGAATTTTTCTTTATCTTGGAGTGTCCATTTTACTTGCTTGAGATATATAAAGAAAACTATACATCCTCATATTTCCATTCGATCCTTTAGAGCTAGATTTGGAGTAGTAGAAGGCCCTCAAAATTCTCCTCCAAGGTTGGCGCTACGTTTTTGGTTGGTGGCGCTGTGATTTTGCAGATTGGCATTGCGCTGATGGAGATGTAATTTAATTAGTTTCATGTTTTCTTGATGTAATAGAAGATAAATAATATTTTTAGTGTCATTTTGATGTAATTTTGGACCTCCTTAATGAGGAGTAGGTCAGTCAAAGTCTATTTGAGGAGAGTTTGTTTAACCTCCTCGTCATTAGGTTTTTGTTGAGAAATTCATGTGAGTTGTTCCTACACTGAGGGATTTGACCCGTGAGAGAGGGGAATTTATTTTTAGTCTATATGTATGTGGTTTTCAGTCAATTTGATGGTTTGACATTAGAGAGTGGAAGTATTGTAGCTTGTACTTCATCATTTTTACAGGGAATCAAAGGAAAGTTGCAACTATTATTCCAGAATTATTGTGGTGTGAGTTTGTGATTATGTTTTCCTTATATTAAATATTTATATGAATGATAAATAAGTCTCCTTACCATATATTTTTTCTTCAGTGATTTTCCTAAGAGTTATTAAACAAAATTATTTTGACTAAGCTCTGTTTTGTTAGGAATCTCATATTTTTGTGTTTTGTTTTCTTGAGAAATGAACTCGTGGACCTTGGTTTACATGCTCATTTTGATATAATTGCTCATTAAACCCTACAATACATCGGACAACTCTTAATTTATCATGAAAGCATGCCTACCCTACTCCTCTATATCTCTTGCAACTGAAACCTTTGAGACTTGACCTAGTTCCTTGATTTTCACTTCTGATCCAGCAATAAAAACCCTAAATATTCAAACCCTACATGAGTTGAACTATCTAGCCTAAAATAAATTCTTGTACCACTCAAATCCTTGGCTCTGAGTTTCATAGAGAGAGACCTCTCTAGCTTGGTAGGGCTAGCTGCCAAACTAAAAGCTTGGTTTGAGGTTACCTTCGTTGATCTCCTTTCAGCCTTGGGATATTGTGGAGGATAACACTTTAATCACACTATAACCACTGTTTCATCTCACGTCTACTGAGTAGGGAGCCCATTTCACTAGGACGCACCTGCTGCACTCGGTCATCGTAACCGAAACTTGGGGACCTAACATCCTCCCCCACTCTAAATAAGGTTTTCTTCCTTGACAACTCCATCATCATCGTCACATAATATCGTCGCAACATATTGTCGTAACATATCATCGCAACATATTGTCACAAATTTTTGATAGCTCCAACATCTCCAACAATGTCCATTTTTCCCACCTCTGGTATATCCATTTCAAAAACCACCAAGGTCCATGTCTCTATAAAAATGTATCCATGGGAAAAACTCCTCAATCCATGATCATCAACACATCTGTCGCAATCTCTACATGCTACTCCATCGTGGCAAGTCAATCTCTCCAACGCAAGCTACATGTTGCTGCAAAATATATCGTGTTGACCCATCATATATCATCAAACTCATGTGAATCTACTGCCAAGGTACTCCAACGCAACTCCAACATATCTCTGCATAACCAGGATATGTCTCTAGTAAAGCTCAGTACATTATGTGCTCTCGTGACTCGAACTAGTCCGATGATCAGTATAAACATACGCTCTCATCATGATAATGTCCACCCTCATGCCATCGTCTATTGATTCTCTCGCATTGTATCACGTCATCAACTCAATCAAGAATCCATCCCATCCAAGTGTTAAATAAGCCATGTCCAGGCCCATGAATTAATCTCCATTTCATCCGCAACATAATAAGCCATACCTAAGTACATGAAGTAATCCTCATCATCTCTGCAATATGTTGTCCATGATCCTAATCCATGTGCTACCTAAGGTAAAATGTCGAATTAGCCACATTCATCCAAGAATCATTCATGTGTGAGAGGTCCTCCTCAAACCAGTTAAGAACATCCTCCCATCAAGCTATCTTAGGGAAAGTGCAATCTTGCCTATCATCCATCCATGTGCTATCCATGATCCTAGGATAAATCAACCATCTATCAAAAGTGTGGCTAAGTCAAGAAGAATGAACCCATTCCCAAGTGTACACCACCAAGTCATATCCATCGCTACATCTCCATCGAACTCCAAAGTGTCCTCTCTCATTCATCTTCATCAAGTCAATATTCATGAACACACCCCATAATGCATCAAGATCAATACCAATCCTCATCTTAGCTCCTTAATGAACCAAATACTCCAAGATCACTATAATATGAAGTATCCAGTGAATGCAACTCATCATGAACTACCATGCATCATCATATCCAAATATTTGGCAATCATACTTGTCTTGGCCAAAAGTTCCATCACAAGTTATTTCCCTGAAAGTCATATGAATGTCCTCATAGGTTTCTCATCCAATCATCTATGGCCTTGTTTCTCAAAAGTGAACAAAATCCTCATCAGTACACCTATAAAAGGTCTCCATGTAGCACCAACAATCCCTCATGCTCAACATCCTACTTTGACACTCCTCCACGATGCTCATAAGTGGCATCTCTATAAGTGCACATGTGTAATATATGTGCATAATGTCCTACCATTCCCTCATTTCAATGCACATGACTTTGGTTGTCCATGTTTCCATCAAGAGTGGAATCAACACAAATCTATTCATCATCCAGGTAAAGTGCCCTCGGTCACTTCTACCATCATAAATCATCATCACGAGTACTTCCTTCACTGCTGCCTCCCCCACTATAGGTCCACCAAGAGTTCCTTCTTGGTTTCAGCCATGAATAAGTCTTCCCAAATAGTGTGCCCTTTTACCAATCAGTCCATGAGTCATGTCGGGCACCTAGCCAGTTCTCCATATGGTTGAGCATGACCCATCCATCACAAAGATCATCACATTCCACCATTGTCACGGGAAATTGAACCTTCTAGAATGAGGTCACAAATTTACCTAAAGTCATGTAACAACCATTGCTCCTTGCTTATCCAATGTACAAGGTCTCATCATAGTCATCCAAGGAGAGATAAACCATGGCATCGAAAAATAAGTCATCTCTTTATTCATCCCTCCATACGGTCCATCCTCCAAATTATCAAATGAAACACAAGTCATACCTTCATGAAGACTCCCAAAGTGAGTGTCCTCCATCCTCGGTCTGCAACGTGCTCAATCATGGTTCAACCTGTTCATCAAGTTCCTCCTTGATCTCTACCACATCTACAACATCATCATGAGTATCATCCACCATCAATGCCTGTAATGTGCTTGGTCCTGGTCCAAATTGTTCATCAAGTTCTTCCTTGACCTCTATCACCACTGCAACATCCTTTGGTTCAGCCATAGTGAGCTCCATGCCACTATGCTTCATCTTCTGAACGTTTCTTTTAAGTTCGACAAGCTTCTCCCGAAACATGCCTCACTCTTCTTCTGCCTTGTTCATATATGCTTCAAGAATGTCCATATTCTTCCTAAGTTGATATAATTCATCCATGTTCATGTCGGATATCCCTTCCTTGCACTATGCAAGAGGGCCTGTCCCATTTCACGAGCTCCTTCTACTAGTTCCTTCATCTTTCTTTCATGGTTTATCAACCTCTCTTCAATCTCTTTAAATTCCATTTTCTGCGAAACAGACTCGCCCATCAAGCTTCAATACCACCTGCAACCCCGCAACTGTATTCCTGCTTTCTTCGTCAAAGCCTCTTCAAAATAGGCTCTGATACCAACTGTCATGACCCTATACTTGCGGTACTCGTTCAACCACTTATAGCGGGTGCGACACTACCTCACTTTTTCTTTTTATTAATACCAGGTGAGTAGAATACGCCTTACTTCAACACTTAGTTAATTTATCTTCAAGTTTTCTTCAATTATGAAACGAAAATAAATACAACATAAACATCAATATATATCACCATGTACGCCCATACATAAAAAGGAGGGGCAACTCCCAAATATGAGTCTGCCTAATATTATCTTTCACAAACAAATGTAAGATTTTACATTAATTATACAATACCAAGCCTATGCAAGCCACTTGCAATTATTTCCAAAGTCTGCCTCAGTAAATGTGTTTTGGCCCAAGCTAAAATGCTCTCTAACAACTCAACAATCCATGAGAAACCCCAAATTTCTCCTCAAGATGTGTTTTCGGCCTTCTGTCCATGAACACGTTCAACCCGAGTCACCAGAGTCACCAACGCCCTTACCCTGTGCACGTTCTGCACATGGGTCACAGGGTCCCAGCGCCCTCAAGTTATACACATGTTCAAAAAATGCATTCGGGTCGCACTCGACCTGACCCTGTCTGCACCCGTGCTCTCTGTAGTTCGCCTGAAAAAACTGAATTGACCCTGTCTGCACATGCCTTTGCACTGTTCTTCACGCCTTTGTGTAGGATCTGACCCTCCTGGGTCATGACGCCCTGCACGCGTTGAGGAAAATACAGGACTCGTCCCGCTACACGTTCAGTCTCCGTTTTTTCTCATCCACCCGTCTTGTGGGCACATACACTTGACTGAGCTACTTTAGAGCTTGTATAAGTGATGAGTGTTTGAATGAATGATTTTCTTCTCCATCAAACATGTCCATGTATATATGTCATCATGGAACATGAACTTTACCCCACGTTTGGGTCAGGATCCCCACGTCTGACCCCACAACTTATCCACAAAGCCCCCACATTACTTTCCATCACGTCAGTCTGCCAATACATTTTTGTCATCCACATGCTATAACTCCACATCGTTGACCTGTTCCATACTTAGTCATTTTTTCATTCTCATGTGACCTATCGCAAATCTAATGTCACTCGACCACCACAGAAATGTCGCATGACCACTGCTGTTCATCCTTAATGTCACCAAGTGTAGGTTCAGGCATGCGCTTCAACAGGGCACTCGTTACACAGTTCACCCGAGTGTACCCACCATCACACTTCTCCTGAGTGTGCCCTCCATTCTATCTAAAATTTCGTCACACTCTAACCACTGTTTCATCGCACATCCGTCGAGTAGGGTGCCCATCACGCCAAGGCATGCCTGCCACACTCGGTCATCGTAACCGAAAATTGGGGACCTGACATCCTCCCCAAATATAAATAAGGTTGTCATCCTTGAAAACACCATCATCGTCTTCACATCATACCAATGCAACATATCATCGTAACATATTTTTACAACATATCATCGCAAAGTGTCGCTAGCCCCAACATCTCCAACAATTTCCATGCTACCCACCTCTGTTATATCCATCGCAAAAACCACCAAGGTCCAAGTCTCTATAAAAATGTATCCATGGGAACATCTCCTAAATCCATGATCATCAACACATCCGTCGCAATCTCCACATGCTACTCCATCGTGGGAAGTCAATCTCTCCAACGCAAGCTACATGTTGCTGCAACATATATCATGTCAACCCATCATATATCATCAACCTCATGTGAATCTACTGCCAAGGCACTCCAACACAACTCCAACATATCTCTACATAACTAGGATATGTCTCCAGCAAATCTCAGTACACTGCGCGTTCCCATGACTCGAACTAGTTGGGTGATCAATCCAACCATACCCTCTCATCATGAGAATTTCTATCCTCATGCCATCATCAATTTTTTCTCTAGCATCTTGTCACATCATCAAATCAATCAAGAATCCATCCCATCCAATTGTAAAATAATCCATGTCCAGGTCCATGAAGTAATCTCCATCTCATCAGCAACATAATAAGCCATAACTAGGTGCATGAAGCAATCCTCATCATCTTTGAAATATGTTGTACATGATGCTAATCCATGTGCTATCTAAGGTAAAATGCCGAAGTAGCCACATTCATCCAAGCATCATCCATGTGTGAGACGTCCTCCTCAAACTAGTCAAGAACGTCCTCCCATCAATCTATCTTAGGGCACGTGAAATATTGCCTCATCATCCATCCATGTGCTATCTATGATCCTAGGATCAATCATCCATATATCAAAAGTGTGGCTAAGTTAAGAAGACTCAAACCATTCCCAAGTGTACACCACCAAGGCATCTCCATCAAACTCCCAAGTGTCATCTCTCATTCATCTCCATCAAGTCATTCCTCGTGAACACACCCCATAATGTCCTCATAGGTATGCATCCCATAATGCATCAAGATCAAGACCAATCCTGATCTTAGCTCCTCAATGAACCAAATACTCCAAGATCACTATAATACAAAGTCTCTAATTAATGCAACTCTTCATGAACTCCCATGCATCATCATATCTAAATATTTTGAAAGCATACTTATCTTGGCCATAAGTGACATCACAGGTTGTTCCTGCCCTGCAAGTCATATGAATGTCCTCATAGGCTTCTCATCCAATCATCCATGCCCTTGTTTCTCAAAATTGAACAACATCCCCATTAGTCCGCCTATAAAAGGTTTCCATGTAGCATCAAGAATCCATCCTGCTCAACATTATGCTTTGATACTCCTCCATGATGCGCATAAGTGGCATCTCTATAAGTGCACCTGCATAATGTATCTACATAATGTCGTTCCATGTCCTCATGTCAATGCCCATGAATTTGATTGTCCATGTTTCCATCAAGAGTGGACTCAACACAACTCTAGTCATCAATGATCATCTAGGTAAAGTGCCCTCTATCACTTCTACCATCATAAATCATCATCACAAGTACTTCCTTCACTGCTACCTCCCTCACTATAGTCCACCAATATTTCCTTCTTGGTTTCAGCCATGAAGGAGTCTACCCAAATAGTGTGCCCTTTTACCAATCAGTCCATGAGTCATGTCAGGCACCTAGTAGTTCTCCATATGGCTAAACATGATCCATCCATCACAAAGATTATCATGTTCCACCCTTGTCATGTTCTACCCTTCTAGCCTGAGGTCACAAATTTCCCTAACAAGTCATGCAACAACCAATGCTCCTTGCTTCTCCATTGTACAAGGTCTCATCATAGTCATCCAAGGAGAGATAAACCATGGCATCGACAAATAATTCATCTCTTTGCTCATCCCTACATACGTTCCATCCTTCAAATGATCAAATGAAACACAATTCATACCTATATGAAGACTCCCAAAGAAAGTGTCCTCCATCCGCATCAATGTCTGCAACATGATCGATCATGGTTCAACCTGTTCATCAAGTTGCTCCTTGATCTCTATCACATCTACAACATCATCATGAGTATCATCCACCGTCAATGCCCGGAATGTGCTTGGTCCTGGTCCAACTTGTTCATCAAGTTCTTCCTTGACCTCTATCACCTCTACAACATCCTTTGGTTCAGCCATAGTGAGCTCCATGCCACTATTCTTCGTCTTCCCAAGGTATCTTCTAAGCTCGGCAAGCTTCTCCCAAAACATGCCTCGCTCTTCTTCAGTCTTGTTCATATCTGCTTCAAGACTGTCCATATTCTTACTAAGTCGATATAATCCATCCCTATTCGTGTTGGATATCCATTCCTTGCACATTGAAAGAAAATCTTGTCCCGTTTCACGAGCTCCTTCTACTAGTTCGTTCATCTTTCTTTCATGGTTTATCGGCCTCTCTTCAATCTCTTTAAAGTCCATTTTCTGCAAAGAAGACTCACCCATCAAGCTTCAATACCACCTACAACCCTGAAACTGTATTCCTGCTTTATTTTTCAAAGCCTATTCAAAATAAGCTCCGATACCAACTCTCATGACCATATACTTGTGGTACTCTTTCCACCACTCATAGTGGGTGCGGCACTACCTCATGTTTTTATTATTATTAATACTAGGTTGGTAGACTATGCCTTACTTCAACACTTAGTTACTTTCTCTTCAAGTGTTCTTCAATTATTCAGCAGAAATAAATGCAACATAAACATCAATATATATCACCATGTATGCCCATACATACAAGGGAGGGGAAACTCCTGAATATGAGTCTGCCCGATATTATGTTTCATAAACAAATGTACAATTTTACATTAATTATACAATACCAAGCCTGTGCAAGCCACTTGCACTTCTTGCCAAAGTGTGCTTCAACACTTGTGTTTTGGCCCGAGCTACAATGCTCTCCAAAAACTCAACAATCCATGAGAAACCCCAAATTTCTCCTCAAGATGTGTTTTTGGCCTTATGCCCACGAACACGTTCAACCCAGGTCACTGAGGTCACCGACGCCCTCGACATGTACACGTTCTACACATTGCTCACCAGGGTCATCGACACCCTCAAGTTCTACATGCGTTCATAAAACGCGTTTGGGTCGTGCTCGACCCAACCCTTTCGACACGCCCTCCGCAATCCACCTGAAACACCTGACTCGACCCTATCTCCACGTGCCTTCGCACTGTTTCTCATGCCTTCATGCACGAGCTAACCGGCCTGGGTCATGACGCCCTACACACATTCATGAAAATAGACGACTCGGCTCGCTACACCTTCAGTCTCTGTTTTTGCTCATCCGCCCGTCCTGCAGGCACATACACTTGACCAAGCTACTTTAGAGCTTGTCTCAGTGATGTATGTTCGAATGAATAATTGTGTTCTCCATCAAACACACCCATGTATATATATCATCATGGCACATGAAATTTTCCCCTCGATTGGGTCATGACACCCACGACTGACCCTAAAACTCGTCCACAAAGCCCCCACATAATTTTCCATCATGTCGGCCTGCCAATGCATTTTGGTCATCCACATGCTGTAACTCCACAACGCCGACATGTTCCATACTTCATAATTTTTTTGTTCTCGCATGAACCGTCGCAAATCTAACATCTCTTGGCCACCATAGAAACGTCGCATGACCACTGATGAACGTTCGTTTGTAATATCGCCAAGTGTTGGGTCGGGCACGCACGTTCACCCAGGCGCTCGTTACACAATTCACCCAAGCGTGTCCACCTTCGCACTTCACCCGAGTGCGCCCTCTGTTATGTCTAAACTTTCTTCACACTCTAACCATTGTTGCATCGCACGTACACTGAGTAGGGTGCCCATCACGCCAGGGTGCGCCCACTGCACTCAGTCATCGTAACCGAAACTCGGGGACTTGACACATAGTATCCCAAATCTTCATTAGACATTGTACACAAATTATCGTCACAATTTTGATCTACATTAATTTCTCATATTAAGAAAATATTATGTTGTTTCTCTCTGTTATAGACCAATATTATTTTACAATATCTAGCATTTCATGGTTTTTATTTTTGTTATTTTTTCTCGAAATAATGGCATTCTTTCAGTCTTTCATCTTACCACTAGCATGGCCATGTCCCATATTTTTGGTCCTATTTGTAGAATCTATTTTATTTATACTCGCAATGCCCCTACCCTACCATGCACTTTTTATCCCAAATTATTTTCCTCTATATTTTGTATATTCTTATTTTCTTTTATGTACATGGAGAGGCCTTAGGTTCTCCCCGAAATTGTACAAGTAGATTGACTCCTTTTTTATCATCTATAGATACTATTAGGTTTTCCTATCAAATACTTCACATTATGGATTTAATAGTTTGTAGTCCCTCCCTTCAATACTTCATATTATGGATTTGATAGTCTCGTTGTCTTTTGGTCTTTTTATGAATATAATTTCCTTTTTTCTATCCTATACTTGTTCAACTCTTTGTTGTCTATATCCAACAAGCCCGTAGTTTGTCTCAAATTTTTAACGTTTATTCACTGTAGTTTTTTTATCAGCATTTGGTGTCTAGTTAATATGCCCATTCCTTTAACTAGCGAGTTGTTTATCCATTTTGGGCTATTTGAATAAATTTAAAACAACGGATTATCATTTTTATAATCCTTGAGTCCACATGATCAGTTACTTTCGTTGGTAGTGAAAATAACTCGAAAATTTGACTACGAGACAATTGATATTATTGTTTAATAGTAACGGTTATGATTTGTATTAATGTAAAAAAATAAGGGGTTTGTGGCCATACCTATATAGTGTGATACACTACACCTGACCTTTGGTATTTTTCTAGGTTACTTTATTCCTTCAATGGGGCAATTTTTTTACAGTGCGTGTCTCTCTTCCCTTTCATGCACAGTCCATACACTCCGGAATGGTTATGTTTAATATTATTATAGTTTGTTTAGCAAAATGTCATCCTTTATACGCTGAACCTTTCAATACACCCTTTGACTTTGCCATGGATCCTCTCACATGTGCATCTGACCCTTACATTACTCTACATGGTAACATTCCCTATTGGTTTGGTTAATGGCTTATTTGTCCCATTTTTTCTTAAGATGTGTCACCACCATGCGGCAAGTTTTTTGCTTTAAAGCAAAGGTCGAAAGGTAATTAGATAATTTTTATTTTTATTTTTATTTTTATTTTTTATTTTTTTTTATTTTTTATTTTTTATTTTTTTTGTGTGTGTGTGTGTGAGATTCATAATGATTTTAGAATTCTAGTTAATATATCCAAACTCTAAGTTAAGTTAGTTTTGGTTTGTTTCATAGGATTGTATCTATTTTTTCTTTGGTTAAATTTGAAATAATTTCTCTTTTTTGTTTGGAGGTGAAGATTAATGGCTTATTTGTCTCATTTTTTCTTAAGATGTGCCACCATGCGGCAAGTTTTTTCTTAAAAAATAATAATAAAGCAAAAGCGTAAAGTAATTAGATGATATTTTTTTTTGTGTGATTCATAATGATTTTAGAATTGTAGTTAATATATCCTAACTCTAAGCTAAGTTAGTTTTGGTTTGTTTTATAGGATTGTATTTATTATTTTCCTGATTAAATTTGAAATAATCTCTTCTTTTTGGGAGGTGAAGATTTCTTTTGTGTAATGAAGGTGAGGATTTTTTTTTTTTTTTTGTGTATTTGATGTTGGAACATGAGTGAGTGTTGGTGTGTAAGTTGGTTTTGTTGAATTTGTAATTATGTTTGGTCTTTATAATGTAATTTTGGTCACTTTATGTAATTATATTCATCATTGCAAAACATATTTATAAATGCTTGAGTCAAAAGAAAAATTATTTTGAGTCAAAGTCTCATTATGACTTTTAAAAGATGTAAATTTGATTTTTTGGAATGAAATTTTTGGCCCCAAAAGTGACAAGTGGGCTTCCCTCCAAGTCAATTCAGTCGTAGGAAAGAGACATGTCCATTCACCATAGAAAAACTACTATATAAGAGCAACTCGACCTCCTCATTTGGGAAATTCATATTACTCACACAAGATAGTTTATGGAAAGTGAGTGAAGGACAAGAAGGAAAAATAAGGACAAAGTAGGCTAAATTTTCTCTTCTCTCTCTCTAAGAACTCTCAGGTGTGAAGTACACTCTCTCCCTATTGTTCGATTTTCTTGGGGCAATTGTTGTAGGGGGGCGAAATTTTTTGGGTTACTGGGGCAACTGCCATAGGGCCGAAAGGGGCAACTAGCTATTAAAGGAGGGCTGAAATTATGGAAGTGTAGGATCAAGAAAAAAGTGCAGGATTAGATTGGGTGACTTGACTTAGAGGAGAAGACTAGGGTTGACCATAGGTCTCCATGTGTCTCTTATTGAATAAGAAGAATCTCTCTATTGAAAAGGTTGTTGGGTTTTCCTCCATAATGGGTTTTCCCAAGGTCAATCTTGTCTCTCTTTTGTGCATTGTGATATGTACATTTACTCTCCCCACAAAGATTTGTATTCTCATTCCAGTACTCTTTTTCATTACAATTATATAGGCAATTAAGAAGACCTAAAAATAGAGAATGAATAAAATAAAAATCGTATTAAATAATCCACTATGGGCAATTAAGAACACATAAAATGTAGAGAACGAATAAAATACAAATTTCATTAAATAATTCATTGTTCATTTATTAAGCATTGAATTGTACTTTGCAAAATCATTTCAAACATCAATAATGACTATAACATTAACTTCTTACAAAAGGCATCATAGATTTATCTTAATTCTACATCTACCAAGCACAAAGAGGGATCGAATCTCTCAAGATGCAAGATTATTTTTAAGTGTAAAATTTGAGAGAAGGTTTGCACCTCTCCAGAAATTTGTTTCTTCTCAATGCTTGGTAGATTTGGAATTAAAGAATTTTTTTATTTTCACTTGTTTTATATAATATATACATATTTAATATTGAAATATTTAATGTTAAGTATTTTATTTATGATTCACATTCTCCACATTAAAATGTTCATACATATCCCCTCAAATTTTTCTATATATAAATTATATACATATCTTTCTCATATTTCAAATAAATTGAAATTTTTTACTTTCAATTACTTTATTGCTTAATATAAAATAGATATAAAATTGAGATGAAAATTGAAATATTTTATTTATAGTCAACATTAATATGTTTTGTTATTACTATATTTTTAATTAGTTAACCTACATATTATTTTATTATTTATAAATATAATGTTACATAATAAAATCTTCTTCATATTGTAATATACTCATTAACACAACAATTAAACAAACATAATATTGAAAAACTTTTATGAAATTTACTAAAATATTAACTACTTAGCCAAACATAAACAATAAATTATGCTCTTATAAATATATCAAAACCCTTCTTATACTTATTATTTTACCATGTATTGTGTTATTCCCTTCTTATACTTATTACTTTACCATGTCTCTATTAGACTATTTCCATATATATATGATGCCATGGATGATTAGTTTTTATATTAAAACAAATTAAGGTTACTTAGACGGAGATGAAAAGGATGAAAAGATTGGAAGGCTATTGAGGAAGATATAATTCACAACTGCAAAAATAGGAAGGCTTGACCATATTTTGGAAGACAGATTATTCATAGACAATGAATAAATGTGACAAATAAACTTAATTATGTTGATACTTTAAATTACTTTTATAACCTGGGTATTCGATAATACATGGAACTCTGTACTCAACCTCATTCCCTAATTCGTTTTAGAGCCAGTTCGACTTATGCAACCATTCCATTCTATCGTATTATCTGGAAATCACATTCGTTAACATCTAATTCATTTGAATACGATCACCATTAATTTACTTAAATATAATCACTGTTAAAGATTAATGGAGTTATTAAACATTATTGAAATGATTAATTTTCCAGATATTTGTATTTTATTAAATATAAATTTATATATAAGTATATAATTAATTTCTTTATTATAAATTTATTTTAATTTTAAATGTTATAAAACATCCATATAGTCCATTTATGAAACACAGAGTATTCATTTAACTATAGCACTTTTAGTATATGTCTATAATGATTTTGATAGGGATTAAAAAGGAAGCAAGGATTGGAGCATAAACCAAGGGTTGGAGCACATCCCGTGTATAAACACTTAAAAGAGGCGTGATAGAGTTTAAAATAAGTTAGATTTAACGTGATTTTTTTTTAAACATCGAAATTTTATGTGTAATTATAATAATTTTTTTTTTTTAAATTAGTTTTGAATGTGAATTAATTAACGAATATTAAGAATTAATTTTGTATGCACATTAATTAAATTATTAAATCATTGGTAAGCAATGGTTTATTTATTTATTTTTATTTTTAAAAATTATATAAATACAAAATTAAACTTAAAATTGAGTTAGTATTTTGTATTACTAAAAAAATATATTACATAAATATTATATTTAATTAGAGAGGGTGTAAAATATTTTATTAAGCTTTTTTCAATTTTTAGGACTACATGATAGTGACTATCATGATCACATTAAAAAAGGATTTCAGCCAAAGATGGCTTGCTTATCTCCTCAAGCATTCCACTCCCAAATACAAACAATATTACTCATAGAAAATTAATATCTAACACTAGCATACACATAAGGAGAACTGGAAAAAAAAAAATAGAAACTATAGATTTTCAACCATTCCTTAACACAACTTCATATGTAACTAACATGCATGGAAAGAAACCAAACGAAGCAAGCCCATACCCACCATAGCCTTCCACATTGACATATGTCAAAGGTAAAATGAGATAACCAAATTCCAATTAAAAATGAACCAGAGCCATCACACAAAACACAGAGCCACAACTAAGCTATGTCACAATAATATTCTACATTAAACAAAATTGTAACCATCATGGAATCACCAGATTACGCCACCTAGCACCCATGCTCACTAGTCGTTATTAGAAGACGAAATATTTGTTGGAGCCCTTGCATTAGAGCTAGGAGGATCATTCAAGTCCCCTCCATCCAAGTCATAGGAAATATGTCTCTCCACATGAGCAAGGTGGGAGTAAATCCTATCAAGGAAGAACCTATGGTTTCTTAGCATCCTCTTTACATCCTCAAAAGAAGAAAAGATGTTATATTTATCCACTTGTTTGTCCCTTAATACCATGCCCAACAAAGTCTTCATTTTCCAATGAAGAGCCACGGAGTTTAAATATTTTTTCCTCTAGCCTATGGTATGCCCAATGTCTGGAACCCAAGTAGAATTGTCCTCTAGAAGCACACAATCCAAGAGTGATTTCTTTTCCTCCCTTACTTTGGTCTCGAGCTCTTAGATTTCCTTACAAGTATCAGGCAGAACTACATTAAAATATGTGGTTGTTGAGTCATGGGCAAAGAGACTTACCCCTCGTTTCCCATGCTAAGCCCTTCCACCTCCTCCCCTTCTACTCCTCATCATTTTCATAGGTGACATCATTGAGTCTTGAGGAGGAGACTTAATGTTACTAAAATTATTTCCTCTACTTGCAAAAGAACAAAAGGACTGACTCGACCTACCCTCAGTGGAACCAGGGAATTAGTAGAACAACTCGTCATAATAACACCAGACAAAGGACTTCACCTTAGATGAAGGCCAAAAAAATATGGAAGGGGATAATAGTTCCTTAGCCAAAGGCCCTTCACCCTTGACCATTGAACAGGAAAGGAGAAAAACCAAGACCCAGAAAATTCATCACATATAAGAGCGCAACTAGACACCCAATTCCCACAACCAACACTTGACTTGCCACGAATAAAAGTCCCCATAGACAAAAACTATAATATACTCCCTGCTACATCATATAAATCCTACCCTAAACCGAGAGAAAAGGACCCAAGACTCACCCTGACACCAGAATAAACAAGCACTCCCAACGTTGTCTGCAGACTAAAAAAGAAGATTCCTATACATAAAATTGAGCTCAAACAATTAAGACTAAACCCACTATCACATCTATAGAAGAGAAATAAAATAAGTAAAAAATAGACCTGATTGAGTGGTATATGCTTACAATTTGATGTGCCCAACAGGACCTTTGGAGTGGATACTTCCACCAACCACGAATAAAACACGACTCCACAGACGCCCCAAATATCCACACCCCATATACATTGAACAACCTAAATTCCTTTCCAAACCTCAAATTTTATCTCTTCCCACAACACCAGGACACTTACGCAATTCAATTTCACAAAGAATTCACTCCAGGAGGTCGAGGGCCATACCTAGGCTCTTTTCTTCTCGCTGCAAATGATTTCACCGACCAACAAAGTCCATAAATACACCATCATCCAACTATGATAATGCATTCTCATGCATGTGAGGCATTTTTTGAGTTCTCCCCACATTTATGAGTTGTTATGTACTCGAGAGTGGTGGGCACAATGCCCAAGGCTTCGTTCCATCTGCCATAACACCCCATCGGGGGGATTAATTTTATATTAATAATTATAAAATACTTGAATCTTTATTATAAATTATTAAATTTATATAAATTAAGAGAATTAAAAATATAAATTAAGAAATGAATTACATTGATAATTAAAAATAATTTATAATCATTAAAATTTCATTTTTTTCCCTTTTACTTAGGTGAAGATTTTTGTATATATGGGAAACAACAAAATAGCACATATGTTGTGTTACTAGGGAAATTGTTCTCTACAACTAAAAGAACCAAAACCAAAAGAAAGTGTTTTCCATCCATAATGTGTGAATAATATTATTAGTCCAAAAAGTGTAGCTTAGACATTCAACATTCAAAAGAGATATCCTAAAAACCTATGCATAGTGGTAGGAGAAGCAATGATTCATAGCAGGAGAAACTTAAAAAAAAATTGTTGAGCAAACAATGCATGGCAAGGTCTAAATCTGAGGAGTATTTTCATTAGAGTAGGTAACCTAGACATAAGTAGCCTCTGATGTGGGAGGTTTGATGTCCATCTTTGATCATTAAGTAGTAAATTTGTCCTTTACCTCTTTAACTTGTACATGCAACTCATTCAAATTTAGTAGGATGATCACGTACTTGTTGCTTCTTTTTATCAAGAGATTGCTCATAATTATTTTAACCTACTAGTATAAGATGGAACTTTTGAAATACTTGGTGTCTCGGGTTCTAAGGGATTCATCTTATCGAACCCACATGCTAGCTCCTATTGGGTTTCATCATGAGGGAAAAACCCTCTGTTGACCTTTAGCTTCAACACATTCAATGGTTTCCTTGATTGCATGAGGGGTGCAATGGTTGTAAATGGCCATTGAATATTCCACCTCATGTTGGGAACTAATGATTGGTCAGGGATGAGGACCTTCGTCATCTCATATAGTGCTTCCCTTGAACCATGGTAACCAAATAAAGAACATCCCTCTAGGAGAACACCATGACAAAGACCCTCAATCGATTCTAGAAAGAGTCAAAGTAAAGGAATCCAAAGAATAGATGAGCTAGCAGAATTTGAAGAGTAGAGGAGTTAGGAAATTTCCACACCTATAACATTACTTTGAGTGAGAATTCAATCCCATTTTCGAACGAGAATGAGGTTGACACAAGACATAAGTCAAATTAGAAACACCAACACCCACAAGCATTAGTAAACTTCCAAACCTATAACGTTATCTTGAGTGAGTAGTTAACCCCATTTCTGAGCAAGAGTGAGGCCGACATGAGACATAAGCTGAATTAGAAACACCAAAACCCACATGTATTAGTAAAATTCCAAACCTACAAAATTACCTTGAGTGATAAGTAAGTCCCATGTTCCAAAGGTGGGAGTTATTCTAACACCCTCTCCTCGGACTAGATGAAATCAAACCTAGGTCAACGATCTAATACCATGTTAAGGTTTACTATTACACTAAATCCATAAACATTATAAAGCTTCTAAACCCATCATATTACCTTAAGTGAGTGATAAGTTCAATATTCCCATAAAAATAGTTAGTCCATATGATTAATTTTTAAAAAAAATAAAGATAACGAGTAGTGAAAAACAAACATCCCTCTCACCACATTCAAAATAATTACTAATTTTTAAATTCACTTATCATTTTTATTTTACCTTTCAATTTTTCTTGTTAAACTCTATCATGGTTTTACTGCTCTAGTCAATCTCCTAATAGCATTCCCCCAAGTGATTATTAATTGCACATTGGAAAATATATCATCCCTTGTTTTAGAGATGTTTACATTTTAGCTTCTCTTCCATCGGTATTATTATTATTATAATATTATGTGGCAGAATCAGTGATATTATAATCAGTGTTATTAGCTGGTATATATATATATATATATATATATATAATACCAACCAAATTGTATATAGCAGAACACGTGATATAGTTTATAATCAGCATTATTGGCTGGTTTATAATGAGCACGGGTGTCTTGGGCAGCTTATTAGCTTTATACGGGCATACTCTCCACCCTTATTTAAATAATAAGGAGTCGTCTAACGAGCCGGAGGAATTGCCCGGACGGTCAAAATTGGCCGGAATCCGGGCCAAATTTTTTTTAAAAATCTTGCAGAAATAGTGTTTGAATCCTGATTTTGACATTGGAAATGGATTCAGCACCATCAAAAACCTGTAGGACACCCAAAATATTAAACTTTGATAGTTATAACATGGATTTAGAAAAATTCCTGCCGGATTTTCTGAAAATCTTATCGGAATTTTGATGATTTTCAGGGCGATTCCTCTGGCTAGTTAGACTACGGCAAATAATAATACGAAATAGTTGAAATGACAGAAACCATAAATGTGCATATCAAACCTAGACGGGCCTGCAGTAGTACAGCATTGTAAAGCAACCAAGATGAAGCAATGGAAGAGCCAGTATCGAAAAATATATAAAAAATAATCTTTAATATATGAATGGACCAAGGAAAATTTGACAATAAAATAAAATTATGTTATATTATTTTTATTACAAGTAAGATAGATAAAATCATTCAGTTTTATATAAAGATTTAAATAATTTATTTAATCTGCTTTAAAATTATATATATAGATTGAGAGACATTTGAAATAAATAAAATCAAAATTGTGAATGTGATTTTTATGCAGTTATTTATATAATTTTGTAAAAAATATAATTTTCCATTTCAAAATAAAAGATATATATAATTCTTCATACAATAATATAGATTTAACAAAAGGGTTTGTTTATTGAATTTATCTGGAATAATCAAGAGAATGATCATTATCCTTTTCATAGAAACTCAATTATATTACATACATGAAGTACTAAAATTTCTCACATGTATGGAAATATATACCATGCTATTAGGTCTCGTTGGCTAGGGTTTTCCTGAACAGGTTTATATAGTACATGGTTACTCAATCTCTCATGTGCAATTGACAGGCACATAAGATAGAAAATGAATACTGTGCAGATCCGGCCAAATTGTTTACTTTTCACCAGTCTTGGGCTTTGAAGACTATCCTGCAATATAATTCCGCATATGAATAATGGCCATTGGCTGCAACATTAACCTTCTAAAAAGATTGACCAGTCAATATATCGAGAATACCTAATGTACTTTGCTATGAATACGTGATGACATGAAATACTGACCAGTCATAGACCTTCGGCCTTCTGGGTTCTCCTCTCGGGGATTTTTCAGGTCCCTTCTTTGCAGCAGCAAGAACATTAATATACTTATTGTTTCGCCATGGATTCTCTCGTCCTCGTGGTGTCACTGTCAAACAATATTCCCAATCCAACCAGTCATTTATAAATGCAGTCCCATCTGATTTTGATGATTGTGATGGAAAACAAACAGAAAGAAATCAATGGATGCCATAGTCTAAAATTAGATTGAAAGCAGAGCAAGCCTCCACGTTATATACTTACGAGATGATGGGGCGATTGGAAAGTTTGAGTCCTCAGGGGAAAAGGGACTATCCATGAAGAGCGAACGAAGATAAGGAGGTTTAATAATGGTGATACTGTGTGTTACTTGTATGGACTTGTCATTCGATCGCTGGAATTCTACACTATCTCTGCGTTCCTTCAATCCTTTTAAAGCCTCTTTAACCTCTGCAGATATTCCACCACAAAATATTAGTTTTCAAGTTTTTGTGGTTGTTAATTGAAAAATAGCCATTGGGATTATCTATATTAGCAAATTTTAGTGGAGGTTTCGAATTTCAATGGGTATCTATCTTCAAGACAGAATGTGAATCAATGCTTGAGAAGAGAATAGACCATTGATAAATAGTAAAAAAAAAACATACTAAAACTAAGACTAACAGAAGATCACTTTTGTTAGTCTTAGTAGGTTTTTCTTTCACTATTTATTAATGATCTGTTCTCCTCTCAAGCACTCATTCACATTCTCTCCTGAAAATGAATCCCCATTAAAATTTTAAACTTCCACTAAATTTTGTTAATACCATGGATAATCCAAATTGCTATTCTTCAATCTCCATATAAAGTTATTTCATTGAATCTACTGAATATAAACACTACTATAACCTGATATATCCCTTTAAACGTCCATTTAATCCTAATGAATTCTAACCTAATCTCTTGAGCATCCAATTTGAATTAATATAAATGAATGTATAATTATTTTTATATGGATTATATTTGTGTTTATGAAAAGGTTTAGGGTTTAAAACTGATATTCTTTTTACCATAAATAATTGGGGGCTAAAACACCTTATCACCAATTACTCTATATCTTGTTTATATACACCATTATAATATTTTTGAGTTAGTTAAATTTGAATATTAAATTTTATTATTTACACAATACTTTATAACATATTGATCACTAAATAAACAACCCCTTAAAAATATACCCCTACAATTTTAAACATACACACAAAATCCAATTAAATTTTGCATATCAAACCCAAACCCAATTTTAAATGAACATATAATTTTACAGTACTGCTATGAAACCAACCTGGAGTAGAGGCAGTTTCCATGGCAGAACGAGTAGCAGAATGAGCAATAGTAGTCTTCCCGAGTTTGGGTAATCCAGTATCAGGGCAAGAGGCGGCCAAACTATCGTTCAATAGCTTATCCAACAACCCTATTTCGTTTAGTCCCAACACCAAACAGATACAAATATTCATTGTGAAGGTCTGCTCCAATTAGATTGCCTTTTCAATGCCTTTTCAAGGAATCGAAATGATAAGTCTAGATTTGGATCAGTGTTGCCAAATTTACAGCTCAGCTGATTTGGATATGCCAAATCACTTGATGCGTCCTTTGTTGTTTATCTCTTACTGTTTTAGGTGACACGTCAGCGGATAAGATGAATGGACCCAGAGTAATGAAATTTTTTGATTTCAGCCAATGTGCCACTGGCGTGTAATGGATTACATGGGTTCGTTCACATGATGGAAGGGCAAACGTAAAGATAAAAAAAGAAAGAAAGAGAGACCATCATAATAATAAAAATTAATAAAATGAAATATAACAGGATATAATGAAACGCAACAAGATTTATTGATTTATGGATAATGGAAGAGATTTTCAAAAAATGAAAGCTTAGCTATAAAATTATAAGGAAAATATTCTGGATTTATTCTTATGGTTATAGCTACAAGTGCATGCATGCATGAATATATTTGTTTTGCTGTTTATGTTTATTTATAATTTAAAATAATCATTTTATGTTTATCCTTATTTTTAAGTAAATTATTGAAAAAAATAATATAATTAATTTATATATATGATATATCTTTATTGTACTGATTTATTATAAAAAAATATTCTATAAATATATAATTAAAATGTACATCATAATATTATTATAGCAATATAAAAAATTATTTATCCTTAACTATTATGAACTAAATCAATTTAATGTTGAGTAATTCAAATTAAAAACTCATTCCTAATTTATTTATAATGATATAAAAAATGTTTGCGCTTCACTTTTAACTTTTATGGATTAGATCCATTAATATTTCAAGATCTGTATTGTTGGCTCATTATGTTTATCTATAATTTGATTAAACCACTGAAAAATATAAATACTATTGAATTATATATTGTATATCGTAATTCAAATTAAAAACTCATTCCTAATTTATTTTATAATTTATAATAATATGAAAAATGTCTCCCTTTAACTTTTATGGATTAGATTCATTAATGTTTCAAAATATGTCTGGTTGGATGCTTACGTTTACCCATATTTTGATTAAACCATTGAAAAAAATGAATATTATTAATTTATAGATTATAAACTTTATTTAAAGGTATAGATTTATTATAAAATAATTTTGTATTCTATAATTCAAATTAAAAACTCATTCCTAATTTATTTATAATAACATGAAAAATGTCTCCCTTTAACTTTTATGGATTAGATTCATTAATGTTTCAAAATATGTTTGGTTGGATGCTTACTTTTACCCATATTTTGATTAAACCATTGAAAAAAATGAATATTATTAATTTATAGATTGTAAACTTTATTTAAAGGTATAGATTTATTATAAAATAATTTTATATTCTACAAATATATAGTTAAAATATACCTCATAATATTATTATAGTAATATAAAAAAATATTTATCTTTAACTATCAGTGTACATCATAATATCATTATAATAATATATAAAATTATTTTTCCTTAACTATCATGAACTAAATCCATTATTACTTCAAAATTTATAATGTTATTATAAATGTATAATAATTCAAATTAAAAAGTCATTATTAATTTATATATAATAATATAAAAAATATTTTCCCTTAACCTTTATGAATTAGATCCAATTTAAAAAGTCATTCCTAATTTATATATAATAATATAAAAAATGTTTTCCCTTGACTTTTATGAATTAGATCCATTAATGTTTCAAAATTTGTATGGTTGGTTGCTTATGTTTATCCATAATTTATTAAACTATCAAAAACAAATACAATTAATTTGTATATTGTATAACATATTTAAAAGTAAATATTTATTATAAAATATTTGTAGAATTATAAAATATTTTTTTATTCTACAAATATTTAGTTAAAATGTACATCATAATATTAAATTATAGTAATATAAAAAATTATTTTATCTTTAATTATCTTAGACTAAATCCATTAATACTTCAAAATTTATAATATTATTATAAATGTATAGTATAATGTATAGTAATTCAAATTAAAAACTCATTCTAATTAATTTATAAAAAAATTATTTTCCCTTAACGTTTATGGATTAAATTCATTAATATTTTAAAATATGTATAGTTACTATATATAATTATTTTAAATTATATTAATTCAAAATAAAAACTCATTTTTATTTTACTTTATGATAAGTCAAAATAAAAATTTATTAAATAATTATTGATTTTAATTTTGTATTTATAATTTTTTTTAATTACATTTAATTCTTATTCTTATTATTATAAGATACTCAGAAAAAAAAAACAAACAAGAACTTCACTCTATTTCTTTGATGCAAATTTCTAAACATGGTTTATTTTAGCTTTTCATAATTGTTAGATTATGAAATGTTTAAATAATTTCATTGCAAATGGAGAAAGAGTTAATGGCTAAAATAACACTATTTCAAATATTTATAGGTGTAGTTGTTTCTCTAGGTTACCCCACCAATTCAAGTTTTTATCTCTAAGCTAAAATATCATTATCTTAGACTTCAAATTGGAAGTATAATCTCTTAATGTGAAACATCTTGTTATTCTCTTGAACCGGACTTCTGCTTGTTCGTTGGCATGACCTCCATTAAATTACAAGAACTTAATCTTTTGGAGTTCCCTAATAATTTCCCCATTTGGAGGTCCTCTATCCAAGTCCCTTGATCCTTTAGGGTTTCTTGCCCTTGATGAAGGGTGCTCTATTTCCACCTCAATTTTTTTCACCATCTTAATGTTTCATTAATTTCCTCTAGGGAGTGAAATATGAGAGTCAACTTTGGTGATGTAAATGGTGGTTCTAGTGCAGGTGGCTCCTCGGATGACCCTCTTCGATGTCAATTTCCTAGCATCCTCACCATTCTAAATTGGTTGAATATATGCATGACACATAATGCTCATTTATGTACTTTAGGACTTTTATAACTCGTGACTCATATATATATATATATATATATATATATATATATATATATATATATATATATATATATATATATATATATATATAGGTGGCAAGATTTCCTCATGAAATTCTTGTTAATAAACATTACCGATATTGATAATATCCTCATGGATCTACTAAATTCTCTCTCATCTCTAGCTAAGAAAGCACTGTGATCCACCTACCAAATACTATTTCTTTCTTAGCATCGATAATTTCCTCTTGTAACCTTAGTTAATTAATTATTTAGTACTTAATGTTAATTGATTAATCCTTAGTTAATATTTATGCTAATTAAAGTAATTGTTTTTAATTATAAATGGGACATACATACATAGTATAGGTTATTGTGCTCATAGGCTATCAACCCACATTTTTAAATTATAGCACAATCACTTGAAACAAGTCAAAATGGCTTCTCGAGTAAAAATTTAGGAATTAGTGTTGACCAATGTTAGGAAAACCTCAGGATGTGTACAAATAAATTTAAGGCATATACCACTGCACTGGGGATATACGATGTAATCATTGAATTGGATTGGGTAAAATCTCATCGAGCTTTGGTAGACTATTTCAAAAAGAAGGTGATATGTTTAGATGATGAAGGTAGGTCAATTGAGATATGAGGTATCAAGATATGAATTTCCCTATGATTTATCTCCATTATGAAGGTAAAATGTTGCCTCAGGTGATGCTAAAAATTATATGTGGTCGAGAACGTAAGTGATCAGAAGGGACCCTCCCTAGATAAACACCCAGTTTTGTCATAATTTGAGGATGTTTTCCCATTGAAAAGTTTCTATTACTACCCCTAAAGAGGGAGATCGATTTCACAATTGACCTAAAACCTAGTGCAGATCCAATATCTAAGACACCCTAAAATATGATATCCCTAGAAATTTGTGAGTTGTAGATGTAGTTAAAAGAGCTATTATATTCCATATTTATTAGACCTCGTATTTCACCTTGGGGTGCACAATTGATATTCGTCAAGAAGAAGGATGGTTCTTTAAGATTATGCATAGATTACACAGAATTGAATCAAGCCATGGTAAATAATAGGTACCCCAAACCGATAATAGATTACCTCTTCATTCCAATGAAGGGAGCAATGATTTTCTCAAAAATTTATTTGTGAATCAGATACCACCAAATAAGGATTAATGAAGAAAACATCTGATAAACTACCTTTCAAACTTGATTTGAACACCATGAGTTGAAGTTCGTAGTAATGTTTTTTAGTTTTACCATTGAACTAGAAATATTCATGTGCCTCATGAATGGAATATTCTGGAAGTATATGGACCAATTTGTGTAAGACTTTCTAGACAATATTCTCATATAATCCAAGAAGGAAAAGAAGCATGAAGGACACTTAAGGGTTGTGTTGACATGCTTAAGGAAAAATACATTATATGTAAATCTATAGAAATGCTCTTCCTTTCAAAATAAAATTCATTACCTTGGGTACACCATCACAAGAGAAAGGATTTTAATTAACCTGAAAAAGGTGAAGGCCATAATGGATTTCTTCGTGCCAAAAAATGGTCATGAGTTGTGTAGCTTCATGGTGCTAGCAGGTCGCCATAAATATTCGTGGAAGGGTTTTTATTTTAATTTCAAAACCCATCACCACATTACAGTGCAAGGGGTTTAGGTATGAATGGAGATGAATGCGACACTGCAGTCATTGAAAAAAATAGATTAATAACTTGTGCATTGATCCTACAAGCACTTGACATGGAAAGGACTTCACAATTTACACATATGCTTCCAATCAAGGATTAGGAGTTGTGTTGATGCACGAAGGCAAAGAAATAACTTACGCATCTAGGAATTTGAAGAAACATGAAGTGTTCTATGCTACCCATGATTTAGAATTAGCAAAAATGATGCCAACTTTGAAACTCTAGAGACACTACCTCGTCGTGAGAAGTTTTGAGTTTAAATATAATCATGAGAGCTTGAATAATCTCTTCACTTAGAGGGGTATGAATGCTAGATAGAGGAGATGGAGTGAATTCTTGAGAGGGCATTATTTTGGGATTTTTTACATCAAGGCAAAGGATAATGTGATGGTCAATGCACTAAGAAGAAAGCCATAGACCATCTCCTTGGTACACTTGAGGGTCAATTTGAGGAAGTGTGTCTTGGAAAAATTCTTTGAATATAGTTGGTTTCTAAAGGTTACATTAGTGCTCTAGAGTGGGAAGTGGATATAACCATATTTTGAAGGCTATGTCGTTGATCCAAATGGACTATTCATATCTCAGGTGAGAATGTACATCCCAGAGGAAGGGAGTATACGAATAACCATCCTCAAGGAGTCATGTAGAACAATCTATTGTGCACATCCTAATGTGAAGAAGTTGTATGCATACATGATGAAACAATTCTTTTGGGTAAGAATGAAGCATGGCATGGTCCAATTTCTTTCCAAGTGTCTTGAATGTTAGTGAGTAAAGGTTGATGATCGCCACTTGATAGGAGTCCTACAACTGCATGAAATCCCTATATCTAAATGGGAGGTAATTTCTATGGATTTCGTTGTGGGTTTTCCACTCACATCACAAAGGAAAAAATCCATTATATTTGTAGTTGATAAGTTGATCAAAAGTTTCCATTTAATTCCAGTGAGAAACACTTGCAATGTTATCAATGTGCGTGAGTGTTTATAGGTGAATTTATCTAACTCCATGGATTATCCACAAATATTTTCTCAGATAGAGACGCTCAATTTACATCTAGGTTTTGGATAAGTCTACAATCTTCATTAGTTACTTAGTTGAACTTGAGCAATACATATCATCTAAAAATAGTTGGGAAAATTTTAAAAGTAAATCAGGTTATGGAAGACATTCTTAGAATGCATGTTATGGATAACTAGACTTAATGGGAAAGGTACCTATCATTGGTATAGTTACCCTACAATAATAGTTACCAATGTTCGATCGAGATGCCTCCTTATCAAGCTTTGTATGGGAGACCATGGAGCACATTGTGAATTTGAGAAAGGTTAGAGGACAAGGTAATAGTAGAGTTGGAATTGGTTCACAAAATGGAGGAATAGGTAAGAAACAATTGACAAATGTTAATGGAAGCAAAAGATAGAAAAAAGAGTTATGTCGATGCACACAAGACCGATCAAATTTATGAAGTGGGTGACTAGGCTTATATTCATATTTGATCCAACAAGAACATAATTTGGCTTAGGAAAGGGAATAAGTTGTCACCTCAATTCATAGGACCTTTTAAAATAAAATAGAAAATTGGGCTAGTTTCCTATCATCTTGTACTAACACCCTACTTGCATAAAACTCATGATTTTTTTCATATATATTCTCTAAAAAATTATGTGAATCTCACAAACTTGATTGGAGGGAATTGCAAGTCTTGGACGTGGGAACTGTTACAGATATTGGACTATAGGATTTGATAGCTCAGGCATCACTTGGTGGACCAAGTTAAGGTCCAGTGGCACAAGTATAACCTAGGGTATGCTACCTAGGAGGTTGTAGAGACTATACATAATTACTACCCCTCACCTTTTGAACATTTCCAATTTCAATTTTGACCTAGATACTACCTATTTTAAGGCCCTATTTGTATTTTAATGTTGTTTTGTTTATGAACACTATGTAATATTAATGAATTTTAGTTGGACAAATTAATTTACATATGTAAAACACTAGATGGGTTATGTTTTTTTTGTATTAATATATCAAGTGTATGACTTATCTAATGCATGATTTATCTGATGTATGTCTTATATAGTTATGATTTATATGATGTATCATTTACTTCCATCATGTTGATGTTAATTGACAAAAAAATGGATATGTGGATACAAGACCTAACATGATGATTATGATCACCCGTTTATATATATATTTTTGTTATGTATATTCTTGGATTAGAACTAACCTAAAGATTGGAAGGAACTATGTGATAGGCAAGTTCCATGCTAGCGATTGGGGGTTGTTGAGACATCCAACGAGGAATGGAATATGTACATTTTTCTATTATATTTTTTATATACATGATATGCACTATTATGAAATGGGGTAAGCTGCAAATTACAAGTGACATGATTCCGCGAATAAATTATTCAATAAAAAGCATCCAAATAGCACTATAGTGTGGTACATGTTAGCATGGTGATCCTAGATCTTTAAGGAGGAGTGGAGGAATTTCCCACCATGTAGCCTCAAATCATAGAATTTTTGGAAGTCGATGATGGAAACACTCCCCTAGATGTGTAATGATGATTTCTTGTTTCCTACTAGGGAAGTTAGGTCGATATAGTCGAGGCTCTCACCATATTGGTTCTATTAGTGGTTAGATCAGTATAGTTGATGCCATATAATATTGTAGCAAAGGATGGATAGGATGGGATTAGTCGTAGGTTAAGGAGGATATGAGGATATAGTTTAGTTGTTGAATCTATATGGGGAGTGATATCCTTGCTTGATTTACTTATTTTTACTATTACATTTACTTTTCTTTTCTTTTTTCTAAATTATGCTAATTATATTTATGGAAACATACTGTTACAAAACTGCCTCAGTTCAGCTATGAGAGCTTGAAGACTGGGCTTGATGTCCATGCTTTAACAGAGTGACGAACTGCCCTAAGTGGGAAACCAGTTCTTTTAGGAGAAGTTTCACCGCCCTTGAAAGGGAAACCGGTGTATTGTTCATTACATACATCATAGGAAAACAAAAAGACTGTAGTAGCATACAGCTTCTGCTGCTGTAGAAAACCAAAAAAACAGTGTATCTTTCAAAACAGTGGAACGAATGTACCATGTTTAACCAAGGCAAACCGGAGTTACTGCGCGTGAGCTGGAGAAGGCGGCTCCTCCACTATGCGACACCAGTGCTTTCTCAACACTCCATCTCAACAAGATATGGATTATCTGCAACCCCTATCCTGCCTCTGTGGTATTCGAATTTGCTCCTGGTGAGCACCTTCGTCAAGATATCAGCATCCTGATCCTCCGTAGGAATGTATGAAAGTAACATGACCTTCCACTGCACACAATCTCTGATATGATGATACCGGATGTCAATGTGTTTGGATCTATCATGAAATACTGGATTAATCGAGAGTTTGATGCAACTCTGATTATCACAATAAATCACAGTAGGATCCAAGTGTGAACCGAACAACCCGACCAGGATCTTCCTCATCCATATAACCTCACATGCAGCCAAACTTGCTACCATATACTCGGCCTCTGCTGAACTGAGTGCCACAGATCTCTGCTTCATGCTATACCAAGAAACTGATGTCGACCCGATAGTGAAAATCCCTCTAGATGTGCTCTTTCTGTCCGTTGGGCTCCCTGCTCAATCTGCATCTGTGAAGCCACATAGCCTCACCTCATCCGACTATCTGTACCACAATCCATATCCCGATGTGCCTCTGAGATATCTCAATACATGCTTGAATGCCTTCCAGAAGAGCTTGGTTGGCTTAACCATAGCTTGTGAAAGCTGATTAACAGCATAGCATATGTCAGGTCGTGTATTGACCAGATACATAAGCGACCCCACCAACTGTCAATAAACAGTGGCATCCACTACCTCCATTGAAGTAGCATCCTCCTTCCTCCATCCTCCAGGAAGAGGAGTATCAACAGGCTTGTAGCCATGCATGTTCAACTTCTCCAGTATCTCCCAGGCATACTTACCCCGAGAAACAAACAGTCCATCACTGCGCTGCCAAATTTCCAATCCCAGGAAATAATGAAGGAGGCTCAAGTCCTTCATCTCAAACTCTTTTGCAAGATCCTCCTTGCATGAGAGTATCAACAGCTCATCACCTGTCAAAATCAAATCATCTACATAAAGTACAATGATCGGCAACTTACCCTCCACCACAATCTGGTATAGGTTAGGATCCGCCTCACTCTTGGAGAATCCAAGTCTGGTGAAATAACTATCTATCTGTGTGTACCAAGCACGAGGTGCTTGTTTCAACCCATACAGTGCTCTCTTGAGTCTGCACACATGCGACTCACTGCTGAAGATCTCGAAACCTTCGGGCTGCTCTATGTACACCTCCTCCTCAATGACTCCGTTGAGGAACACAATCTTCACATCCATCTGATGGATGTGCCACCCCATCTGCGCTGAGAGAGCTAGGATCGTCCGTATGGAAGAATACCTTGCAACAGGTGCAAAGGTCTCCTCATAATCGATCCCCTCTATCTGTGAGAAGCCTCGGGCAACAAATCTTGCCTTGTACTTCTCCACACTCCCGTCAGCTGCCTGCTTCACTTTGTAGATTCATCTCGAACCCACCACCGATTTCCCCTCAGGCCTTGGGACAATCTCCCATGCACTGTTTCTGACAATCGAATCATACTCTTCCACCATGGCATCTACCCATGCGGGTTCCTCCCACGCCTTTCCTCGAAAGAGGATGACTCGTCATGATACACTTGCTCGTCAAAGAGCCATTTATCCAACAATGATCGTGTGACCTGCCTCTATCTCTGCGATGTGTCAGAGGTGGTCCTACAACCCCATCTTGAGCCGCTCCCGCCTTCGTAGTGCGCTTCTCGCCCTCCTCGAAGGCTGGTGCCGCATGAGTGGTCTCTTCCAATCCATGAACCTCATCTTGTGGCTGATCCACATCCTGAGACTCATCCTTAGGAACTAATAGCTCCTCATCTGCATGCAAGTGTGGCTCCCTCTCAAGCGAACACTTCATGGCTTTCTCCTCCTGAAATTTGATATTCCGTCGCACAACAGTCTTGCGACTGTCTGGAAAATACACACGATAGTTGTGGGGCGTATCAGTGTACCCCACAAATATCCCAACCTCTGCAGTCGGCTCCAGCTTCTTCCTGGCATCCTTCGTCACATGAATGTAAACAGGTGAACCAAAATCCTCAAATGGGAAATATCAGGCTTCTTACCAGAAAACACCTCCTCGGGTGTACTCATGCCAAGTATCTTGTGAGGACAACGGTTCTGCACATATACTGTAGTATTGCATGCCTCAGCCCACAAGTGTATGGGAAGGCCCTGATCATGCAACATCGCCCGTGCAGCACCCACGATCATTCTGTTCTTCCGCTCAGCAACCCCATTCTGCTGAGGGTTATGAGGTGCTATGAGCTCTCTTCGAATTCCTTCTGCGCTGCAAAAGTCCTTGAATTCGCCAGAGATGAATTCATCACCATTGTCGCTCCTAAGAGCCTTCACCTGCTTCCCTGATTCTTTCTCAACCAGTGCTTTGAACTCACTGAACTTTGAGTATGTCTCGCTCTTCTTATGCATGAAGAAGATCTAACACTTCCGAGAAAAATCATCAACAAAGATCACATAGTGGGCCCTATGCTTTGCTGTCGAAGCTACTGAGAAAGGTCCACACACGTCTGTGTGAATTCTCTCAAAGATCGTCGTGGCACGACTATCCTTCTCGTGAAAGGTGGCTTTCACAATTTTTCCCAAGGTACATCCCTTGCATTGATCTGACTGCGCAAGAGTACCCTTAGGAAGCCCAGTAGAAATTTGCTACAGTATCTTCAAAGCTCCATGGTAAAGGTGGCCCAATCTCCGGTGCCACAACTCGCCATCATTCCGGCTCACCACTCCTTCTGCCTTGCCTGCCATTGCTGCGCAGCCATCTACCTGCAATTGATAAAGGTTCTTAACTCGAACCCCTATCCTTTGGGTCTCACTAGTTGCCTTACTACGTAGGAAAGCCTTTCCCTCGCTAAATACAACATCATATCCCTTGTCTTCTAACATCGCCACAGAGATAAGATTCTTCTTCAATCCTGGAACATGCATCACATCTTTCAATACGAAGGGTTTACCAGACTCCCTCTCAAAGGAAATGGTACCGATACCGGTCGCACTGTATCTACCATCATCGCCCATCTCGATGTGCACTCCAAGATCTTTCTCATCCAGATCAGTAAACAAATCTCGATCTCCTGTCATGTGAAAAGACGCACCACTGTCCAGAAACCACACTGAACCCATTACACTTGAGACCAAGCATGCGATCAGCGAAAAATCTAGCTCAAACTGCGAGGCTAAGACCTCTCCAGCTGCAGATCCAGCACCTGCTTATTTTTCTTCTTCTGCGGAAAATTGAATATTTTGTGGATATTCAATTTGATTGTGTTATTTTCTTATTGACTGGTATCATTTCACTATAAAGTTAATCAATTAATGAGATGAGATTGCACTTTTCAAGTACTTGTGGAAGTCGTGTATTCTCGTAGTTTGATCAATTTATTTATTTATTGGTGTTGTATTCCCCTTGAAAAATGGATAATATTAAAATGCTAAAATTCAAAAATGTTAGATTACATGTATTGTTGAAATTACTATAACTATCTATGTCTTTTTACACCTTTTGAAACCATTGCTAATTTTTACCAAGTTTAATTTTGCTTTTTAAATATAAATAAAAAAATTAAAAGTAAAATACCAATTACACAAATTATATCTAATAACCTTAAAAGTAAATATCTATATCATAGACGATACACCTTAAACGAATAATAAAATTTGATTTCCACCTTAAAAGCATAATGTACACCTTAATATGTGTTTAATATCACATGGCATTGTCATAGCATAGCCATTTGGATTACATGCTTTGCTTTGCTTTACAAGTTTACATAGTACACCCACTTGCGCCGCACACCCGCCAAGATGGCATTCAATAAGAATGCAGAGCAGTACACCCACGTTCCATTGTTTTCTATCCCTGCACGAAGACTCACAAATTCGTCTTCAGTAGCCATATCGCCAAGAAGAAAACTGCCGATTCCCCATTTGACCCAAGCTAATACTTGGATAACACTGTATACCCATCTGCCCAGACCCATCTTCATTCTCAAGCTTACAACTAAGCTTACAATGCACCCTACCTCCAAAATCACTGCCGCCCATAGCCCCCAAATTCGAGCCCGACCACCAGCTCGAGCATGACCCAGATCTGGATCCGGAGCTCGAGCCCGAGCCAGATCCCGATCCCGAGCCCGAATCCGATTCCGATCCAGAGCCCGATCCCGATAAGAATCCCAATCCAGATCCAGACCCAGATCCCGATCCCCAGCCCCAACCCCAGCCAGAAGCAGATTCCTTGCCAGAACCAGACCCCGAGCCCGAGCCCGAACCGCAACCCGAGAGAACTCGGAACAGTCCATGCCCAAAGCAACACCGACGGCTCCTAATATTACGGCAACTCTAGGAGTAGAGAGTGGCATGGAGGGTGCCCAATTGCCTTCGCACGCAATCAACACACTCCAAGCGATGGAGCAAAACACGTCCACACAACCCACTATATACGATACCCTTCTCGTGCTTAGAAGACCACGTCTAAACCTCAAAAAACATTGCTCCCATCGCCACTACAGAAGATCGCTGCTTCAGTTAGAAAGGCATTGGCAGCAAAGCCGGTTCCTGTGCTGTCCACAAGATAAGCTCTGATTGCCCTTCTGGAAACCAGAGAGCTAGAAAAGCCATCCAATCTCAACCACCCCGTGAGTACAATGTTCACTAATACTTCTGCAACCCTTGGTAGTATTAAGGAGGCACTCTCATATATTTCAGCTACGACAATACCGCCAGTTCTTGTTTGAAATGAGAACCCCAATGTACTCTGAGTGGTGTACTTTTCCAGGGCATCTGAAGCCATGAATTTGATTCCTTTTGCTTCCTTTTCTTTAGATTTGAGAAATTTGATCAGGTACTTTGTCCACCGATCAGCGTTCCATTAATGCACTGGAATGCAAATGAAGGTACTCTCTTCTTCGATTGGTAAAACCCCAAGTGCTTCACAAACTGCCGCAGGGGAATCCCCCCTTGGGTCATCCTCTGTCAATCTCCCATGCTCCACATACAACAGGCCCTGGTTGCATCCATGGCAGCCATTTTTGAGGCAGAATAGAGATGGCAGTAGGCACTGAGATTCAGACAGCCGTTTTAATGTTCCCGGGAGCCGATGAGCAAGCATGATCATGATCTCTTCCGTTGCCCTCAATACAACGCATTTGCATTTCCATTCTGAATCGCATCTGCATATCTCTTCAGTGGGTGGAGCAGATGTGAGAGGAAGGACTTACAGAAGGATGGACTCCAAGTCGTGGGAATGGGAGATATACTTGATGAATTGCGTCAAGGAAGAATGGGGCCTTTGCTTGTAGTTCGCCAGCATTATGACATCAACGTCTGTCAGATAATATGGAGGACACGTGGTCAGTCCAGACCCATTTATAGCATTTAGCTTGGGACCTCTAGTGGTGGCCAGAACATCTCTGGCACCATTCTCCATATCCAGTCTTCCTCTTATGAAGGCCGTCATGAAAACAGCCAAGTTTCCTATGCACGTGAATGCCACGTCAGGAATACTAACCGATCCAGATACACCTTCACTCCACTCAAACTGTGCTAAAGCAACGGCCGACAAACACGCCAAGGAGCCAACGAGGTTTATTATCAACCACTGGAGGGTGAATCGACTTCTCTGCCACAGTACACTGACATTGAAGAGGGCTATTTGAAGTGAAATACAATAGAATTGGAGGAAGGGAGAAGATTTGCAGCCTCTTTCTCTTCTGGATAACCAATGACACAAAAATAAAAGTAAACTCGTATTGCTGCGATCGATCTATATCGTGCCTCCCGGCATGGGCTTATAACGAAATTGCAGAGCAGAATCTAAACGAAGCTTTTGCTTTATTAACATGCAACTCAGGTGGTTAATTAAATTCCATAACTTTCCAGCGTGTCAGTTTCTCCGAAGTGAAGGATATGTTAAATCTCCTTTATCTTTATGCCATAACAATTCCGCTGGTCGGTGAAGTGATCCAGGGAGAGAAGGTTGAGAGAAAATGCAGAGAATCGGAGGACCTATGAATTATTTATCTTGTCGGTGAAGTGACCCAGGGAGGGAAGGTTGAGAGAAAATGCAGAGAATCGGAGGACCTATTCCGCTTGGCAGTGAAGTGACCCAGGGAGGGAAGGTTGAGAGAAAATGCAGAGAATCGGAGGACCTATGAATTATTTATCTTGTCGGTGAAGTGACCCAGGGAGGGAAGGTTGAGGGAAAATGCAGAGAATCGGAGGATCTATGAATTATTTATCTTGTCGGTGAAGTGACCCAGCGAGGGAAGGTTCAGAGAAAATGCAGAGAATCGGAGGACCTATGAATTATTTATCTCGTCGGTGAAGTGACCCAGCGAGGGAAGGTTCCGAGAAAATACAGAGAATCGGAGAACCTATGAATTATTTGTGGCCGTAGTCTCAAAAAATTACAGAATAATTATAAGATTATGAAAAATTAGAAATTCTGATAAGATTTATGAAAAATTTTGACAAAGATTTTTGAAAATTTGGGTTGCAGTGGTTAAGTTTTAGTATTTTGGGTGGCCTAAGAGTTTTTGATGATGCTGAATCCATTTTCACTATCAAAAATTCAATTCAAACACTCCAATTATCTGATTTTTTGATTTTTTAAATTTTAGGCCAAATTCCAATAAAAAAACTGCCATCAAGATTAATTTATTGCATCTTTAAACGAACCAAAAATTAAAAGTGGAAAAAGAAAATATTTTGTTTTTTTTATGGAAGTTAGTTGATGAAAAAGCAATAGATGATGGTGAAAAGGACAGTGAACGAAATCCACATATTAAGTAACAATGTAATCATATAAATTTAAATGGTTGTAAGCGAAATCAACATGATCAGTTACTTTCGTTGGTAGTGAAAATAACTCGAACATTTGACTACGAGACAATTGATATTATTGTATAATAGTAACGGTTATGATTTGTATTAATGTAAAAAATAGGGGGTTTGTGGCAATACCCATATAGTGTGATACACTACACGTTAAATATGACCTTTGGTATTTTTCTAGGTTACTTTATTCCGTCAATCGGGTATTCCTTTTAACAGTATGTGTCTCTCTTCCCTTTCATGCACAGTCCATACACTCCCAAATGGTTACGTTTAATATTATTATATTTTGTTTAGCCTTGAAACATATAAAATTTCATCCTTTATACGCTGAGCCTTTCAATACACCCTTTGACTTTGCCATGGATCCTCTCACATGTGCATCTGACCCCTTACATTACTCTACATGGTAACATTCCCTATCGGTTTGGTTAATGGCTTATTTGTCCCATTTTTTCTTAAGATGTGTCACCACCATGCTGCAAGTTTTTGCTTAAAAAAATAATAATAAAGCGAAAGTGTAAAGGTAATTATTTGTCCCATTTTTTCTTAAGATGTGTCACCACCATGCTGCAAGTTTTTGCTTAAAAAAATAATAATAAAGCGAAAGTGTAAAGGTAATTAGATGATATTTTTTTTTTTTGGGGTGTGATTCATAATGATTTTAGAATCCTAGTTAGTATATCCAAACTCTATGTTGAGTTAGTTTTCGTTTGGTTCATAGAATTGTATCTATTTTTTCTTTTCTTTGGTTAAATTTGAAATATTTTTTTTGGGTTTGGAGGTGAAGATGAATGGCTTATTTGTCTCATTTTTTTTTAAGATGTGTCACTATGCGGCAAGTTCTTGGTTAAAAAAATAATAATAAAGCGAAAGCCTAAGGTAATTAGATGATATTTTTTTTGCGTGATTCATCATGATTTTAGATTTCTAGTTAATATATCCTAACTCTAAGCTAAGTTAGTTTTGGTTTGTTTCATAGGATTGTATCTATTCTTTCCTTGGTTAAATTTGAAATAATCTCTTTTTTTTGTTTGGAGGTGAAGATTTTTTTTTTTGTATTGGAGGTGAGGATTTTTTTTGTGTACTTGATGTTGGAACAAGTGTGTTGGTGTGTAAGTTGGTTTTGTTGAGTTTGTAATTATGCTTGGTTTTTATAATGTATTTTTGGTTGGTCTTTATAATGTATTTTTGGTTGGTCTTTATAATGTATTTTTGGTCACTTTATGTTATTATATTTATCATTACAAAACATATTTATAAATACTTGAGTCAAAGGAAAAATTATTTTGAGTCAAAGTCCCATTATAACTTTTAAAAGATGTAAATTTGATTTTTTGGAACGAAATTTTTGGCTCCAAAAGTGAAAAATGGGCTTCCCTCCAAGTCAATTTAGTCTAGGAAAGAGACATGTCCATTCACCGTAGACAAACTACTATATAAGAGCAACTCAACCTCCTCATTTTGGAAATTCACATTACTCACACAAGATAATTTACGGAAAGTGAATGAAGGACAAGAAGGAAAAAGAAGGACAAAGTAGGCTAAATTTTCTCTTCTCTCTCTCTAAGAACTCTCAGGTGTGAAGTACCCTCTCTCCCTATTGTTCGATTTTCTTGGGGAAATTGTTGCAAGTGCCGAATTTTTTTGGGTTACTGGGGCAACTGCCATAGGGCCGAAAAGGGCAACTAGCTATTAAAGGAGGGTTGAAATTCTGTAAGTGCATGATCAAGAACAAAGTGCAGGATCAGATTGGGTGACTTGACTTGGAGGAGAAGACTAGGTTTGACTATAGGTCTCCATGTGTCTCTTATTGAACAAGAAGAATCTCTCTATTGAAAAGGTTGTTCTATTTTTCCAGTAATGGATTTAAATCTTGTTTCTCTTTTGTACATTGTGATATGTACATTTACTCTCCCCACAAAGATTTGTATTCTCATTCCAGTACTCTTTTTCATTACAATTATATAGGCAATTAAGAAGACCTAAAAATCCAGAATGAATAAAATACAAATCGTATTAAATAATACGATATGGGAAATTAAGTACACATAAAAAGTAGAGAATGAATAAAATAAGAATCTCATTAAATGATTTATTTTTCATTTATTAAGCATTGAATTGTACTTTGCAAAATCATTTCAAACATCAATAATGACTATAACGTTAACTTCTTAGAAAAGGCATCATAGATTTATTTTAATTCTACATCTACCAAGCACAGAGAGGGATCCAATCTCTCAAGATGCAAGCTTATTTTTAAGTGTAAAACTTGAGAGAATGTTTGCACCTCTCCAGAAATTTGTTTCTTCTTAATGCTTGGTAGATTTGGAATTAAAGTTCTTTTTTTTTTTCACTTGTTTTATATATATATATATATATATATATATATATATATATATATATATATATATATATATATATATATGAAATATTTAATGTTAAATATTTTTTTATGATTCACATTCTCCACATTAAAATGTTCATACATGCCCCCTCATATTTTTCAATATATAAATTCTATGCCTATCTTACTCATATTTCAAATAAATTGAAATTTTTTACTTTCAATTACTTTATTTCTTAATATAAAATAGATATAAAATTGAGATGGAAATTGAAATATTTTATTTATAGTCAACATTAATATGTTTTGTTATTATTATATTTTTAATTAGTTAACCTCCGCATTATTTTATTATTTATAAATATAATGTTACATAATAATATCTTCTTCATATTGTAAAATACCTATTAACACAACAATTAACCAATCATAATACTGAATTTTTTTTATGAAATTTACTAAAAATATTAACTACTTAACCAATCATAAACAATAAATTATGCTCTTATAAATATATCAAAACCCTTCTTATACTTATTATTTTATTTTATAATGTATTGTGTTATTCCCTTCTTATACTTATTACTTTACCATGTCTCTATTAGACTATTTCCATATATATATGATGCCATGGATGATTAGTTTTTATATTAAAACAAATTAAGGTTACTTAGACGGAGATGAAAAGGATGAAAAGATTGGAAGGCTATTGAGGAAGATATAATTCACAACTGCAAAAATAGGAAGGCTTGACCATTTTTTGGAAGACAGATTATTCATAGACAATGAATAAATGTGACAAATAAACTTAATTATGTTGATACTTTAAGTTGCTTTTATAACCTGGTTATTCGATAATACATGGAACTCTCTACTCAACCTCATTCCCTAATTCGTCTTAGAGTCAGTTCGACTTATGCAACCATTCGATTCTATCGTATTATCTGGAAATCACATTCGTTAACATCTAATTCATTTGAATACGATCACCATTAATTTACTTAAATATAATCACTATTAAAGATTAATGAAGTTATTAAACATGATTGAAATGATTAATTCTCCAGATATTTGTATTTTATTAAATATAAATTTATATATAATTATATAATTAAATTTTTTATTATAAATTTATTTTAACTTTAAATGTTCTAAAACATCCATATAATCCATTTATGAAACACACAATATTCATTTAACTATAGCACTTTTAGTATATGTCTATAATGATTTTGATAGGGATTAAAAAGGAAGCAAGGATTGGAGCATAAACCAAGGGTTGGAGCACATCCCGTGTATAAAAACTTAAAAAAGGCGTGATAGAGTTTAAAATAAGTTAGATTTAACGTGATTTTTTTTAAACATCGAAATTTTATGTGTAATTATGATAAATTTTTTTTAATATTAAAAATTAGTTTTGAATGTAAATTAATTAATGACTATTAAGAATTAATTTTGTATGCACATTAATTAAATTATTAAATTATTGGTAAGCCATGGTTTATTTATTTATTTTATTTAAAAAAATTATATAAATAAAAAAATTAAACTTAAAATTGAGTTAGTATTTTGTATTACTAAAAAATATATTACATAAATATTATATTTGATCATAGAGGGTGTAAAATATTTCATTAAGCTTTTTCTGATTTTCAGGACTACGTGATAGTGACTATCATGATCACATTAAAAAATATTTCAGCAAAAGATGGCTTTCTTATCTCCTCAAGCATTCCACTCCCAAATACAAACAATATTGCTCATAGAAAATTGATATTTAACACTAGCATACACATAAGGAGAACTGGAAAAAAAAAATAGAAACTATAGATTTGCGACCATTCCCTAACACAACTTGCCCATACCCACCATAGCCTTCCACATTGACATATGTCAAAGGTAAAATGAGATAACCAAATTCCAATAAAAAACGAACCAGAGCCATCACATAAAACACAGAGCCAATACTAGGCTATGTCACAATATATTCTACATTAAAAAAAATTGTAACCATCATGGAATCACCAAATTACGCCACCCAACACCCATGCTCACTAGTTGTTATTAGAAGACGAAATATTTGTTGGAGCCCTTTCATTAGAGCTAGGAGGATCCTTCACGTCCCCTCCATCCAAGTCATAGGAAATATGTCTCTCCACATGAGCAAGGCGGGAGTAAATCCTATCAAGGAAGAACCTATGATTTCTTAGCATCCTCTTTACATCCTCAAAAGAAGAAAAGATGTTATATTTATCCACTTGTTTGTCCCTTAATACCAAGCCCAACAAAGTCTTCATTTTCCAATGAAGAGCCACCAAGTTTAAATATTGTTTCCTCTAGCCTATAGTGTGTCCAAGGTCTGGAACCTAAGTTGAATTGTCCTCTAGAAGCACACAATCCAAGAGTGATTTCTTTTCCTCCCATGCTTTGGTCTCGAGCTCTTAGATTTCCTTAAAAGTATCAAGCGGAACTGCATTAAAATATGTGGTCGTTGGGTCATGGGCAAAGAGACTTGCCCCTTGTTTCCCATGCTAAGCCCTTCCACCTCCTCTACTTCTACTCCTCATCATTTTCCTAGGTGACATCATTGAGTCTTGAGGAGGAGACTTAATGTTACTAAAAATATTTCCTCTACTTGCAAAAGAACAAAAGGACCGACTTGACCTACCCTCAGTGAAACCAGGGAATTAGTAGAACAAATCGTCATAATAACACCAGAAAAAGGAATTCACCTTAGATGTTCAGGCCAAACAAAAATGGAAGGGAATAATAGTTCCTTAGCCAAAGGCCCTTCACCCTTGACCATTGAACAGGAAAGGAGCAAAACCAAGACCCAAAAAATTCATCACATATAAGAGCGCAACTAGATACCCAGTTCCCATAACCAACACTTGACTTGCCATGAATAAATGTCCTGAGAGACAAAACCTAGAATATACTCCCTGCTACATCATATAAATCCTACCCTAAATCGAGAGAAAAGGACCCAAGACTCACCCTGACACGAGAATAAACAAGCACACCCAACGTTGTCCGCAGACTAAAAAGGAAGATTCCTATACATAAAATTGAGCTCAGAACACTTAAGACTAAACCCACTAGCACATCTATAGACAGGAAATGAAATAAGTAAAAAAGAGACCTGATTGAGTGGTATATGCTTACAATTTGATGTGCCCAACAGGACCTTTGGAATGGAGACTTCCACCAACCACGAATAAAACCTGACTCCATAGACGCCCCAAATATTCACACCCCATATACATTGAACAACCTAAATTCCTTTCCAAACCTCAAATTTGACCTCTTCCCACAACACCATGACACTTACGCAATTCAATTTCACAAAGAATTCACTCCAGGAGGTCGAGGGCCATACCTCGGCTCTTTTCTTCTCACTGCAAATGATTTCACCGACCAACAAAGTCCATAAATACACCATCATCGAACTATGATAATGCATACTCATGCATGTGAGGCATTGTTTGCATTCTCCCCACATTTATGAGTTGTTATGTACTTGAGAGTGGTGGGCGCAATGCCCAAGGCTTCGTTCCATCTGCCATAACACCCCATCGGGGGGATTAATTTTATATAATAATTATAAAATACTTGAATATTTATTATAAATTATAAAATTTATATAAATTAAGAGTATTAAAAATCTAAATTAAAAAATGAATTATATTAATAATTAAAAATAATTTATAATCATTAAAATTTCATTTTTTCCCCATTTACTTAGGTGAAGATTTTTTTATTTATGGAAGACAACAAAATAGCACATATGTTGTGTTACTAGGGAAATTGTTCTCTGCAACTAAAAGAACCAAAACCAAAAGAAAGTGTTTTTCATCCATAATGTGTGAATAATATTATTAGTCCAAAAAGTGTAGCTTAGACATTCACCATTCAAAAGAGATATCCTAAAAACCTATGCATAGTGGTAGGAGAAGCAATGATTCATAGCAGGAGAAACTTAAAAAAAAAAATGTTGAGCAAACAATGCATGGCAAGGTCTAAATCTGAGGATTATTTTCATTAGAGTAGGTAACCTACACATAAGTAGCCTCTGATGTGGGAGGTTTGATGTCCATCTTTGATCATTAAGTAGTAAATTTATCCTTTACCTCTTTAACTTGTACATGCAACTCATTCAAATTTAGTAGGATGATCACGCACTTGTTGCTTCTTTTTATCAAGAGATTGCTCATAATTATTTTAACCTACTAGTATAAGTTGGAACTTTTGAAATACTTGGTGTCTCAGGTTCTAAATGATTCATCTTATCGGACCCACATGCTAGCTCCTATTGGGTTTCATCATGAGGGAAAAAACCTCCGTTGACCTTTAGCTTCAACACATTCAATGGTTTCCTTGATTGTGTGAGGGGTACAATGGTTGTAAATGACCATTGAATATTCCACCTCATGTTGGGAACTAATGTTTGGTCAGGGACGAGGACCTTCGTCATCTCATATAGTGCTTTCCTTGAACCATGGTAACTAAATAAAGAACATCCATTTAGGAGAACACCATGACAAAGACCCTCAATCGATTCTAGAAAGAGTAAAAGTAAAGGAATCCAAATAATAGATAAGTTAGCAGAATTCGAAGAGTAGAGGAGTTAGTAAATTTCTACATCTATAACATTACTTTGAGTGAGAATTCAATCCCATTTTCGAACGAGAATGAGGTTGACACAAGACATAAGTCAAATTAGAAACACCAACACCCACAAGCATTAGTAAACTTCCAAACATATAATGTTATCTTGAGTGAGTAGTTAACCCCATTTATGAGCAAGAGTGAGGCCGACATGAGACATAGGCTGAATTAGAAACACCAAAACCCACATGCATTAGTAAAATTTCAAACCTACAAAATTACCTTGAGTGATAAGTAAGTCCTATGTTCCAAAGGTGGGAGTTAGTCTAACACCCTCTCGTGGGACTAGATGAAATCAAACCTAGGTCAATGATCTAATGCCATGTTAAGGTTTAATATTACACTAAATCCATAAACATTATAAAGCTTCTAAACCCATCACATTACCTTAAGTGAGTGATAAGTTCAATATTCCCATAAAAATAATTAGTCCATAGGATCAATTTAGAAAAAAAAATGAAGATGATAGATAATGAAAAACACACATCCTTCTCACCACATTCAAAATAATTACTAAAACACACATCCCTCTCACATCGTTTTATTTAACCTTTCAAATTTTCTTGTTAAACTCTACCATGGTTTTACTGCTCTAGTCAATCTCCTAATAGCATTCCCCAAGTGATTATTAATTGCACATTGGAAAATATATCATCCCTTGTTTTAGAGATGTTTACATTTTAGCTTCTCTTCCATCGCTATTATTATTATTATTATTATTATAATATGTGGCAGAATTAGTGATATTATAATCAGTATTATTAGCTGGTATATATATATAATACCAACCAAATTGTATATAGCAGAACAAGTGATATAGTTTATAATCAGCATTATTGGCTAGTTTATAATGAGCACGGGTGTCTTGGGCAACTTATTAGCTTTATACGGGCATACTCTCCATCCTAATTTAAATCATAATACGAAATAGTTGAAATGACAGATATATTCATTTTAAAGCATAAATGTGCATATCACACCTAGATGGGCTTGCAGTAGTACAACATTGTAAAGCAACCAAGATGAAGCAATGGAAGAGCCGGTATCGAAAAATATATAAAAAATAATCTTTAATATATGAATGGACTAAGGAAAATTTGACAATAAAATAAAATTGTGTTATATTATTTTTATTACAAGTAAGACAGATAAAATCATTCAGTTTTATATAAAGATTTAAATAATTTATTTAATCTGCTTTAAAATTATATATATATATATATATTGAGAGACATTTGAAATAAATAATATCAAAATTGTGAATGTGATTTTTATGCAGTTATTTATATAATTTTGTAAAAAATATAATTTTCCATTTCAAAATAAATGATATATATAATTCTTCATACAATAATATAGATTTAACAGAAGGGTTTGTTTTATTGAATTTATCTGGAATAATCAAGAGAATGATCATTATCAAGATAAAAATCACACTGAATTGGAAAAAATGAGTTGCAGCTCACAGGTGAGTACTGCACTTGGAGACTGCACTCAAACAGAGAGAACACTCTGAGTTTACTCTACTTCATGAATGAGAAATTACATCATTAAATACATCACTAGGAATTAGGAAGTTGCAAACAAACTCCTAAATTGTAGGAACTAATCCTAAACTAAGGAGATACGTTACAACTTGTGTAACCATTTCTCCATTAATATAAAATAATATTAATTATTTTCAACTCCCCCCCTTAATGGAGAAAGGATTATCCCGAACTCCTAGCATCCTTCTAAACAATTCAAACTTTACACGCCCAAGAGGCTTAGTAAATATATCAGCCATATTGTCACAAGTTTTACAATATTCAACAAATATCTCTTTTGACTGTAGTTTCTCTCGAACAAAATGGAACTGAGTATCGATGTGCTTGGTATTTTTATGAAAAACTGGATTGTATGCAAGCTTGATGGTACTCTGGTTGTCAGTTTTGATGATAGTTGATTCTTTATGTTCTTCTCCTGCATCGTTGAGAAGTCTTCTCAACCAGATAGCTTCACATGTGGCTGCACACAATGCTTGGTACTCAGCTTCACATGAAGATAAGGCTACAGTGATTTTATTTTTGCTGCTCAATGCTATGACCCCGGATCCAATGCTGAAAGCATAACCTGTAATAGACCTTCGATCATCCAAGTTACCTGCCCAATCTGAATCTGAAAAACCTGCTAGAGTAACATCAGAAGTGTCAGTGTACAAAATACCATAATTACTAGTACCACTAAGATACCTCAACACACTTTTTGCTGCGACCCAGTGACTTTCGAGTGGTTTTGACATGAATTGGCTCAACGTACTAACAGAGTATGCCAAATCTGGTCTAGTTGTAGTAAGATATATCAAACTGCCAACTAGTTGTCTATACATAGTGGCATCCACCTCTTTAGTACCATCATCACTGCTCAACTTTAAGTTCTGCTGCAATGGTGTTGCTGCTGATCTACACTGCTCCATTCTGAACTTTTCCAGCAAGCTTTTGGCATACTTCCCTTGAGTAAGAAAAGTTTGTCCAGAATCTCTCCATACTTCCAATCCCAAACAGTAATGGAGATTTCCGAGATCTTTCATCTCAAACACTTGTGACATCTGTTGTTTGATTTCTTTGATCAAATTGTTAGCATCCCCTGTTATGATCATATCATCTACATACAAAGAAATCAAAATAATTTGCCTTTGTTTATTAAACTTGGCATACAGATTTGGATCATTCAAGCTCCTATGAAAGCCATGCTGTACAAAGAATGAGTCAATCTTCTCATACTACGACCCGGGTGCTTGTTTTAAACCATAAAGTGCCTTTTTCAATTTACAAACAAGATGTTCCTGCCCCTTTTTCACAAAACCTTCAGGCTGAACTAAATAAATTTCTTCTTTCAAGTCACCATTCAGAAATGCAGACTTAACATCAAGCTGGTGTAGCTGCCATTTATGTCTTGTTGCTAAGGAAATTAGCATTCTAATGGTGTTTAATTTTGCTACAGGAGCAAAGGTGTCATCGAAATCTATTCCCTCTTGCTATGAGTAACCCTTTGCTACCAGTCTCGCTTTAAGTTTTTCTATACTCCCATCTGCATTTATTTTAGGTTTGTACAACCATTTGCATCCTATGGGGGTTTTACCATCAGGCAATTCAACCAAATCCCAAGTATGGTTTTTATTAATTGATTCAATTTCCTCATGCATTGTAGCCCTCCATGCATCAGATTGACATGCTTCTTCATAATTTGCAGGTTCTACAATGTTTAAAATGTTTGTCATTAATGCATAGTCTTTAAATTTGGATGGTAATTGAGTCTTCCTACTTGATCTCCTTGGTAGGGGACTTACCTCAAATATGTCTATTTCAGCCTTCTCCGGGCTTGCATCCTTGATTACATTACCTGTTACTTCTTCTTCTTGTTTCTGCTCTTGTTCTTCATCATACTCACTGTTTTCTTCCATTAGCAATGGAATGTGCCAATCATTATTACAGTCATCCTTTCCTTATTCAACCTGTTCATGAAATATGACATCTCTGCTTGCAAAAACCTTGTGAGTCACAGGATTAAATAACTTATATGCTTTGAACTCAGTGCCATATCCAACAAAGGTACATTTCAGGGCTTTAGGATCTAACTTCTTCCTATCTGCCTTAGGTATATGAGCGTAAGCTTTTGACCCAAATATTCTTAAGTGACTCACTACTGGTTTGAATCCAAATAATGCTTCAAAAGGGGTTTTGAAGCCTAAACATTTAGTAGGACTCCTATTTTTTAAGTAGACCGCAGTGTTAATAGCTTCTGCCCAAAAACCATTTGATAGACCCTTACCTTGAAGCATGCTCCTTGCGCACTCCACAAGAGTTCTGTTCTTTCGCTCTGCCACTCCATTCTGCTGTGGTGTGTGAGGCATTGTAAACTGTTGAACAATCCCATGCTGCTTGCAGAAATTCATGAACTCTCCCAGCCTGTATTCTCCCCCTTGATCTGAGCGGAGAATTTTATTCTTTTTCCTGTCTAGTTTTCTACCATAGATTTAAACTCTTTAAAATACTGAAAGGTCTGACTCTTTTTACTTAGAAAGTATATCCATGAGAACCTAGTGCAATCATATGTAAATAAGAGAAAGTAATATGCACCTCCTAGTGACCTAGTCTACATAGGTCCGCATATGTCTGTATGCACCGGTTCTAAAATATCTCTTTCCTTTCTATTAACATGCAAAGGGAACTCTTCTCTATGCATTTTCCCTAATGCACATCCATCACAATCCAACTGAATATTATGGAAAACAGGGAGTCCATCGACCATACCTTTTCTCTGAAGTAAGATGAGGTCTTGAAGATTAAGATGGCCGAATCTCTGGTGCTAGAGATTTTCTGCTGTCGATCCAGTTGCGACCATGGCTTGCTGTGGCATACTTTTCACATCTAGTCTGTACAGGCTCCCCACGCGCACTCCTGTTGAAACTGTTTCCATCTGGCTATCCTTTATGACACAGTTAGTCTTAAAGAATTGAACTTGCATGTCCTGATAAGTGATCATAGATACAGAGACCAAATTTTTCTTAATTCCGGGCACATACAATACATTTTTAAGGTGTCTAATGTCACTGCTAGGTAACTTTACCGGAATATGACCGTATCCTTTGATCTCATATCCTCTATCATCTCCTAAATAGATTTTCGACCCACATGAAGTTTCTTCAAGACATTCAAACCATTCCTTCTTACCTGTCATATGTGAGGATGCACCAGAATCGACATACCATATGTCGTCCTCATCTCCCTTTGAAGCTGAAAGGGCGCAATCAGCTGTAAATAGTCGAAGTTCATGGCTATGGTCCTCATCTTCCTCAACAAAGTATCCTTTGTGCTTTCTCAGTTTATTTCTTGCTTCGTCTGCCTGCCTCTTATAACATTCTTTAATCTGATGACCAGGTTTTCCACAGTAAAAACATTTCTTGCTAGGAAAATTATTAGCAGACATACCTTTAAACGGACTCTTTTGAAATGTGTTGGCTCCTTTCTTCTGTTGTGGTTGCTGTTGTTGCTGTGGCTGCTTCCCTCTATACTGTCACCTTTTGGCCATCAGAGCAAGATCATTTCTCTGCGTTTTCAAATTTTGTCATCGCTCTTCTTCTTGTAGCAGAATCCCTGTCAGCTCTTCAAACGTAGGGGCTTTCTCCCTCACTGCCAGTCCAGTGATGAACATCTGATATTCATCTGTCATTCTGTTCAATGTGATCGTGACCAGATCTGAATCAGAAACTTTCTCTCCGATATCTCCCAATCTGTCCTTCAGGTCTTTGACTCTAGCAATGAATCCAGCAGCAGACTCATTCTCCTCCATCTTCATTGCAAATATCTTTCCTTTGAGTGACAAGACACGGTTTGTATTCTGTGTCTGGTATAGGTTCTTGATCGTCGTCCAAATGTCAGTGGACGATTTACAGTCTCTAATATGCGGGATAATATTGTCCTTGACGGACATCTTCAGTATGACCTTTGCTTTGGTCTCCCTTTTATCCCAGTCTTGTTCTTGTGCAGCTGCTCCTGGTCTCAACTCATTTCCTATAACGATCGACCACACATTTGCGCTTTCAAGTAATGTCTGTATCTTGAATTTCCAGTTGGTGAAATTAGATCCATCGAGTTTTCCAGACTCGTGGAGATACGATTCTATACTGTTATTCATATTGGACTGATAAAATTTCTGATCCTCTGACTTGTTTCAGGAAATGTCTGTCTCAACTAAACAAACCCCTGTCCCGCCCTTCTGTTTCCTCCGGCATCGAAACTTCACTGTGCCACCACCGGGCAAGTCCGATCTGCTGCCACCGAGAAAATCAGGAACTTCAATGCGCCACCACCGGGCGAGTTCGGAACTTCAATGCGCCACCACCGAGCAAGTTCGATCTGCCACCACCGGGCAGGGCCGATCTGCAAAATTTTTTTTTTGCAGACTTCCCAAAGAGAAAGAGGTTGGCGCTTCTTCGATGCGAAAAATCCGCGCCCAAATAAAAATACGTGCAAGTCCCAACCCTGGCGCGACTTTTGCGTGTACTTCCGCGCCAATAGCATATTTTGGCGTGCTGGCGCGCTTATCTCCCTCAAACCCGCGCTAATGGCGCGACTGTTCGCGACAAAACCGCGCCAATCCTTTCTCCCGCTCAGAGATGATTAGTCATCTGAGGCCTGTGTTTCAGGTGTTACTGCAGTCCACCTGATTCTGCGAAAGCTTCTATATATTCACAACCACTACAATTCTGTAATCAATGATGCTAAAAAAAAATAAAGTAAATAAGGCTCTCCCTACTCTGTGCTCTGATACCAAGATAAAAATCACACTGAATTGGAAAAAAGGAGTTGCAGCTCACAGGTGAGTACTGCACCTGGAGACTACACTCAAACAGAGAGAACACTCTGAGTTTACTCTACTTCATGAATGAGAAATTACATCATTAAATACATCACTAGGAATTAGGAAGTTGCAAACAAACTCCTAAATTGTAGGAACTAATCCTAAACTAAGGAGATACGTTACAACTTGTGTAACAATTTCTCCATTAATATAAAATAATATTAATTATTTTCAACTTATCATGAGGTACTAAAATTTCTCACATGTATGAAAATATATACCATGCTATTAGGTCTCGTTGGCTAGGGTTTTCCTGAACAGGTTTATATAGTACATGGTTACTCAGTCTCTCATGTGCAATTGACAGGCACATAAGATAGAAAATGAATACTGTGCAGATCCGGCCAAATTGTTTACTTTTCACCAGTCTTGGGATTTGAAGACTATCCTGCAATATAATTCCGCATATGAATAATGGCCATTGGCTGCAACATTAACCTTCTAAATAGATTGACCAGTCAATATATCGAGAATACCTAATGTACTTTGCTATGAATACGTGATGACATGAAATACTGACCAGTCATAGACCTTCGGCCTTCTGGGTTCTCCTCTCGGGGAATTTTCAGGTCCCTTCTTTGCAGCAGCAAGAACATTAATATACTTATTGTTTCGCCATGGATTCTCTCGTCCTCGTGGTGTCACTGTCAAACAATATTCCCAATCCAACCAGTCATTTATAAATGCAGTCCCATCTGATTTTGATGATTGTGATGGAAAACAAACGGAAAGAAATCAATGGATGCCATAGTCTAAAATTAGATTGAAAGCAGAGCAAGGATCCACGTTATATACTTACGAGATGATGGGGCCATTGGAAAGTTTGAGTCCTCAGGGGAAGAGGGACTATCCATGAAGAGCGAACGAAGATAAGGAGGTTTAATAATGGTGATACTGTGTGTTACTTGTATGGACTTGTCATTCGATTGCTGAAATTCTACACTATCTCTGCGTTCCTTCAATCCTTTTAAAGCCTCTTTAACCTCTGCAGATATTCCACCAAAAAATATTAGTTTTCAAGTTTTTGTGGTTGTTAATTGAAAAATAGCCATTGGGATTATCTATATTAGCAAATTTTAGTGGAGGTTTCGAATTCCAATGGGGATCTATCTTCAAGACAGAATGTGAATCAATGCTTGAGAAGAGAACAGACCATTGATAAATAGTAAAAAAAAAAACATACTAAAACTAAGACTAACAGAAGATCACTTTTGTTAGTCTTAGTAGGTTTTTCTTTCACTATTTATCAATGATCTGTTCTCCTCTCAAGCACTCATTCACATTCTCTCCTGAAAATGAATCCCCATTAAAATTTTAAACTTCCACTAAATTTTGTTAATACTATGGATAATCCAAATTGCTATTCTTCAATCTCCATATAAAGTTATTTCATTGAATCTACTGAATATAAACACTACTATAACCTGATATATCCCTTTAAACATCCATTTAATCCTAATGAATTCTAACCTAATCTCCTGAGCATCCAATTTGAATTAATATAAATGAATGTATAATTAATTTTTATATGGATTATATTTGTGTTCATGAGAAGGTTTAGGGTCTAAAACTGACATTTTTTTTTTACTGTAAATAATTGGGGACTAAAACACCTTATCACCAATTACTCTATATCCTGTTTGTATATACCACTATAATATTTTTGAGTTAGGTAGATTTGAATATTAAATTTTATTATTTACACAATACTTTATAATATATCGATCACTAAATAAGCAACCCCTTAAAAATATACCCTACAATCTTAAACATACACACAAAATCCAATTAAATTGTGCATATCAAACCCAATTTTACATGAGTACGTAATTTTACAGTACTGCTATGAAACCAACCTGGAGAAGAGGCAGTTTCCATGGCAGAATGAGTAATAGTAGTCTTCCCGAGTTTGGGTAATCCAGTATCAGGGCAAGAGGCGGCCAAACTATCGTTCAATAGCTTATCCAACAACCCTATTTCGTTTAGTCCCAACACCAAACAGATACAAATATTCAATGTCAAGGCCTGCTCCAATTAGATTGCCTTTTCAAAGAATCGAAATGATAGGTCAAGATTTGGATCAGTGTTGCCAAATTTACAGCTCAGCTGATTTGGATATGCCAAATCACTTGATGCGTCCTTTGTTGTTTATCTCTTACTGTTTTAGGTGACACGTCAGCGGATAAGATGAATGGACCCAGAGTAATGAAATTTTTTGATTTCAGCCAATGTGCAATGGATTACATGGGTTTGTTCACATGATGGAAGGACAAACGTAAAGATTAAAAAAGAAAGAAAGAGAGACCATCATAATAATAAAAATTAGTAAAATGAAATATAACAGGATATAAAAAACGCAACAAGATTGATTGATTTATGGATAATGGAAGAGATTTTCAAAAAATGAAAGCTTAGCTATAAAATTAGAAGGAAAATATTCTGGATTTATTCTTATGGTTATAGCTACAAGTGCATGCATGAATATATTTGTTTTGCTGTTTATGTTTATTTATAATTTAAAATAATCATTTTATGTTTATCCTTATTTTTAAGTAAATTATTGAAAAAAATAATACAATTAATTTATATATGATATATTTTTATTTTACTGATTTATTATAAAAAAATATTCTATAAATATATAATTAAAATGTACATCATAATATTATTAGAGTAATATAAAAAAATATTTATCCTTAACTATTATGAACTAAATCAATTTAATGTTGAGTAATTCAAATTAAAAACTCATTCCTAATTTATTTATAACGATATAAAAAATATTTGCGTTTCACTTTTAACTTTTATGGATTAGATCCATTAATATTTCAAGATCTGTATTGTTGGCTCATTATGTTTATCTATAATTTGATTAAACCACTGAAAAATATAAATACTATTGAATTATATATTGTATATCGTAATTCAAATTAAAAACTCATTCCTAATTTATTTATAATTTATAATAATATGAAAAATGTCTCCTTTTAACTTTTATGGATTAGATTCATTAATGTTTCAAAATATGTCTGGTTGGATGCTTACGTTTACCCATATTTTCTTAAACCATTGAAAAAAATGAATATTATTAATTTATAGATTGTAAACTTTATTTAAAGGTATAGATTTATTATAAAATAATTTTGTATTCTATAATTCAAATTAAAAACTCATTCCTAATTTATTTATAATAACATGAAAAATGTCTCCCTTTAACTTTTATGGATTAGATTCATTAATGTTTCAAAATATGTTTGGTTGGAGGCTTACGTTTACCCATATTTTGATTAAATCATTGAAAAAAATGAATATTATTAATTTATTGATGGTAAACTTTATTTAAAGGTATAGATTTATTATAAAATAATTTTATATTCTACAAATATATAGTTAAAATATACATCATAATATTATTATAGTAATATAAAAAAATATTTATTTTTAACTATCAGTGTACATCATAATATCATTATAATAATATATAAAATTATTTTTCCTTAACTATCATGAACAAAATCCAGTTATAATGTTATTATAAATGTATAATAATTCAAATTAAAAAGTCATTCCTAATTTATATATAATAATATAAAAAATATCTTCCCTTAACCTTTATGAATTAGATGCAATTTAAAAAGTCATTCCTAATTTATATATAATAATATAAAAAATGTTTTCCCTTAACTTTTCTGAATTAGATCCATTAATGTTTCAAAATTTGTATGGTTGGTTGCTTATGTTTATCCATAATTTATTAAACTATCGAAAAAGAATACAAAAAGAATACAATTAATTTGTATATGGTATAACTTATTTAAAAGTAAATATTTATTATAAAATATTTTTTTATTCTACAAATAATTTAGTTAAAATGTACATCATAATATTATTATAGTAATATGAAAAATTATTTATCTTTAATTCTCTTATACTAAATCCATTAATATTTCAAAATTTATAATATTATTATAAATTTGTACTATAATGTATAGTAATTCAAATTAAAAACTCGTTCTAATTAATTTATAATAATATAAAAAAATGTTTTCCCTTAACTTATATGGATTAAATTCATTAATATTTCAAAATATGTATAGTTAATATATATATATAATTATCTTAAATTAGGTTAATTCAAAATAAAAACTTATTTTTATTTTACTTTATGGTAATTCAAAATAAAAATTCATTAAATAATTATTGATTTTAATTTTGTATTTATAATTTTTTTTAATTACATTTAATTCTTATTCTTATTATTATAGGATACTTAAATAAGAACAAACAAACAAGAACCTCACTCTACTTCTTTGATGCAAATTTCTAAACATGGTTTATTTTAGAGTTTCATAATTGTTAGATTATGAAATGTTTAAATAATTTCATTGCAAATGGAAAAAGAGTTAATGGTTAAAATAACACTATTTCAAATATTTATAGGTCTAGTTGTTGATCTAGGTTATCCCACTAATTCAAGTTTTTATCTCTAAGCTAAAATATCATTATCGTAGACTTCAAATTGGAAGTATAATCTCTTAATGTGAAACATCTTGTTATTCTCTTGAACTGAACTTCTGCTTGTTCGTTGGCATGAACTCCATTAAATTACGAGAACTTAATCTTTTGGAGTTCCCTAATAATTTCCCCATTTGGAGGTCCTCTATCCAAGTCGCTTGATCCTTTAGGGTTTATTGCCCTTGATGAAGGGTGCTCTACTCCCACCTCAATTTTTTTCACCATCTTAATGTTTCATTAATTTCCTCTAGGGAGTGAAATATGAGAGTCAACTTTGGTGATGGAAATGGTGGTTCTAGTGCAGGTGGCTCTTGGGATGACCCTCTTCGATGTAAATTTCCTAGCATCCTCACCATTCTAAATTGGTTGAATATATGCATGACACATAATTCTCATTTATGTACTTTAGGACTTTTGTAACTCATGACTCACATATATATATAAAATGGTAGGTGTAGTATTTCCTTATGAAATGCTTGTAAATTAACATTACTGATATTTATAATATTCTCATGGATCTACTAAATTATCTCTCATCTCTAGCTGAGAAAGCACTGTGATCCACCTACCAAATATGATTTCTTTCTTAGCATCGATAATTTCCTCTTGTAACCTTAGTTAATTAACTATTTAGTAGTTAATGTTAATTGATTAATCCTTAGTTAATATTTATGCTAATTAAAGTAATATTTTTTAATTATAAATTGGACATACATACATAGTATAGGTTATTGTGCTCATAGGCTATCAACCCACATTTTTATATTATAGCACGATCACTTGAAACAAGTCAAAATGGCTTCTGGGGTAAAAATTTAGGACTTAGTGTTGACCAATGTGAGGTAAAGCTCGGGATGTGTACAAATAACTTTAAGGCATATACCACTGCACTGGGGAGATACGATGTAATCATTGAATTGGATTCGTTAAAAGCTCATCGAGATTTGGTAGACTATTTCAAAAATAAGGTCATATGTTTAGATGATGAAGGTAGGTCAATTGAGATATGAGGTATCAAGATAGTAATTTCCCCGTGATTTATCTCCATTATGAAAGTAAAATTTTGCCTCAGGTGATCCTACAAATTATATGTGGTCGAGATTGTAAGTGATCAGAAGGGACCCTCCCTAGATAAACACCTAGTTTTGTCATAATTTGAGGATATTTTCCCATTGAAAAGTTTCTACTACTACCCCTAAAGAGGGAGATCAATTTCACATTCGCCCTAAAACCTAGTGCGGATCCAATATCTAAGACACCCTAAAATATGATATCCCTAGAAATTTGTGAGTTGTAGATTTAGTTAAAAGAGCTATTATATTCCAGATTTATTAGACCTCATATTTCACCTTGGGGTGTGAAAATGATATTCATCAAGAAGAAGGATGGTTCTTTAATATTATGCATAGATTACATGGAATTGAATCAAGCCATGATAAATAATAGGTACCCCAAACACATAATAGATTACCTCTTCATTCCAATGAAGGGAGAAATGATTTTCTCAAAAATTTATTTGTGGATCAGATACAACCAAATAAGGATTAATGAAGAAAACATCTGATAAAATACCTTTCAAACATGATTTGAACACCATGATTTCGTAGTAATGTTTTTTAGTTTTACCAATGAGCTAGAAGTATTCATGTGCCTCATGAATAGCATATTTCGGAAGTATATGGACCAATTTGTGTAAGAATTTCTAGACAATATTCTCATATAATCCAAGAAGGAAAAGGAGCATGAAGGAAACTTAAGGGTTGTGTTGACATGCTTAAGGGAAAATACATTGTATGTAAATCTATAGAAATTCTCTTTCTCTCAAAATAAATTTCATTACCTTGGGCACACCATCATAAGAGAAAGGATTTTAATTAACCTGAAAAAGGTGAAGGCCATAATGGATTTCTCAGTGTCGAAAAATGGTCATGAGTTGTGTAGATTCATGGTGCTAGCAGGTCGCCATAAAGATTCGTGGAAGGGTTTTTTTTTTTTTTTCAAAACCCATCACCACATTACAGTGCAAGGGGTTTAGGTATGAATGGAAAGATGAATGTGACACTACATTCATTGAAAAAAATAGATTAATAACTAGTGTATTGATCCTACAAGAACTTGACATGAGAAGGACTTCACAATTTACACATATGCTTCCAAGCAAGGATTAGGAGTCGTGTTGATGCATGAAGGCAAAGAAATAACTTATGCATCTAGGAAGTTGAAGAAACATGAAGTGTTGTATGCTACCCATGACTTAGAATTAGCAAAAATGATGCCAACTTTGAAACTCTAGAGACACTGCCTCGTTGTGAGACGTTTTGAGTTGAAATATAATCATGAGAGATTGAATAATCTCTTCACTGAGAGGGGTATGAATGCTAGATAGAGGAGATAGAGTGAATTCTTGAGAGAGTATTATTTTGGGATTTTTTACATCAAGGAAAAGGATAATGTGATGGTAAATGCACTAAGAAGAAAGCCATAGACCATCTCCTTGGTACACTTGAGGGTCAATTTGAGGAAGTGTGTCATGAAAAAAATATTTGAAGATAGTTGGTTTCTAAAGGTTACATTAGTGCTCTAGAGTGGGTAGTAGATATAACCATATTTTGAAGGCTATGTCGTTGATCCAAATTTACTATTCATATCTCAGGTGAGAATGTACATCCTAGAGGAATGGAGTATACGAATAACCATCCTCAAGGAGTCATGTAGAACAATCGATTGTGCACATCATAACGTGAAGAAGTTGTATGCATACATGAAGAAACAATTCTTTTGGGTAAGAATGAAGCATGGCATGGTCCAATTTCTTTCCAAGTGTCTTGAATGTTAGTGAGTGAAGTTTGATCATCACCACTCGATAAGAGTCCTACAACTGCATGAAATCCCTATATCTAAATGGGAGGTAATTTATATGGATTTCGTTGTGGGTTTCCCACTCACATCACAAAGGAAAAAATCCATGGTATTTGTAGTTGATAAGTTGATCAAAAGTTGTCATTTAATTCCAGTGAGAAATACTTGCAATGTTATCAATTTGCATGGGTGTTTATAAGAGAATTTGTCTCACTCCATGGATTATCCACAAATATTTTCTCAGATAGATATTCTCAATTTACATCTAGGTTTTGGATAAGTCTACAACACAGATTAGGTACTTAGTTGAACTTGAGCACTACATATCATCTAAAAATAGTTGGGAAAATTTTAAGAGTAAATTAGGTTATGAAAGACATTCTTAGAATGCATGTTATGGATAACTAGACTTAATGGGAACGTACCTATCATTGGTATAGTTACCCTACAATAATAGTTACCACGGTTCGATCGAGATGCCTCCTTATCAAGCTTTGTATGGGAGACCATGGAGCACATTGTGAATTTGGGAAAGGTTAGAGGACAAAGTAATAGTAGGGTTGGAATTGGTTCACGAAATGGAGGAATAGGTAAGAAACAATTGACAAATGTTAATGGAAGAAACAGATAGAAAAAAGAGTTATGTCGATGCACACAGGACCGATCAAATTTTTGAAGTGGGTGACTAGGCTTATATTCATATCTGATCCAACAAGAACATAATTTGGCTTAGGAAAGGGAATAAGTTGTCACTTCAATTTATAGGACCTTTCAAAATAAAATAGAAAATTGGGCTAGTTTCCTATCATCTTGTACTAACACCCCACTTGCATAAAACTCATGATTTTTTGCATGTATATTCTCTAAAAAATTATGTGAATCTCACAAAATTGATTGGAGGGAATTGTAAGTCTTGGACATGGGAACTGTTACAGATATTGGACTATAGGGTTTGATAGCTGAGGCATCACTTGGTGGACCAGGTTAAGGTCCAGTGGGACAAGTATAACCTAGGGTATGCTACCTAGTAGGTTGTAGAGACTATACATAATTACTACCCCTCACCTTTTGAACATTTCCAATTTCAATTTTGACCTAGGTACTACCTATTTTAAGGCCCTATTTGTATTTTAATATTATTTTGTTTATGAACACTATGTAATATTAATGCATTTTAGTTGGACAAATTAATTTACATATATAAAACACTTGATGGGTTATGTTTTTTTGTATTAATATATCAAGTGTATGACTTATCTGATGCATGATTTATCTGATGTATGTCTTATATAGTTATGATTTATATGATGTATCATTTACTTCCATCATGTTGATGTTAAATGAAAAAAAATGGGTATGTGTATACATGACCTAACATGATGATTATGATCACCCGTTTATATATATATATTTTGTTATGTATATTCTTGGATGAGAACTAACCTAAAGATTGGAAGGAACTATGTGATAGCCAAGATCCATGCTAGCGATTGGGGGTTGTTGAGACATCCAACGAGGAATCAAATATGTACATTTTTCTATTATATTTTTTATCTACACGATATGCACTATTATGAAATGGGGTAAGCTGCAAATTACAAGCGACATGATTGCGTGAATAAATTATTCAATAAAAAGCATCCAAATAGCACTATAGTGTGGTACATGTTAGCATAGTGATCCTAATTATTTAAGGAGGGGTGGAGTAATTTCCTACCATATAGCCTCAAATCCTAGAATTTTTGGAATTCGATGATGGAAACACTCCCCTAGATGTGTAATGATGATTTCTAGTTTCCTACTAGGGAAGTTAGGTTGATATAGTCAAGGCTCTCACCATCTTGGTTCTATTAGTGGTTAGATTAGTATAGTTGATGCCATAGGATATTGTAGCAAAGGATGGATAATATGGGATTAGAAGTAGGTTAAGGAGGATATGAGGCTATAGTTTAGTTGTTGAATCTATATGGGGAGTGATATCCTTGCTTGATTTACTTATTTTTACTATTACATTTGCTTATTTTTACTATTGCATATTTTTACTATTAATATTTTGTTGTAATATGGTATTTTTTTTATATGAATTATGTGGTAATTTTATTTATGGTTTGAGGACCCCATGATAGGTCCTTACACTCTCTAATATATGGAATCTTAATTCAGGTTTTGGCATCTCCATTCTCTCAATTGAAATGGGAAAATAACTTAATTATTTGAACATTTAAGGACTCTATTCCTATCATTGTTAACTCCTAGGTTCATCTCTTCACCTAATCATGGATAAGGAAAGGGCTATTAATTCTAGATGGACATAAAATTTCACTCTTTATGCATTAAAGGTTTGGGGGGATAGTATCTCAAATGGACTCTTTATTATATTTTCTTATCAATATTTTGGATTATGTCAGTGTCCTTGAAGTTGATCTAACCAAGCCTACCCCGACTTGGAAAAATAAAAGAAATAGGGAGAACTAAATTATAAAATGTCTCAATTACTTCCTGATTTCAAAAAAAAAAAATTCAAATAACCCTTTAGGATTTGGTAATGGGTATTAATTGGAGGGTAATATTACCATAATATAATTATACTAGAATTGGCTCCCACAAAAAATTCTCCCAACCCATTCAAACTATACATTAAATGGATCAAATATTAAAATTTCATTCAAATGTTGAAGAATTCAGGGCTTCCCTTCAGTAATGCTCTCAATTAATATGCATCCATTCAATTTCACTAAAATTTTATAAGGGATAGTATTCCAATGATTTTTAATTACTAAAGGAAAAATAAGAAAAAGATGACAAACTCCTTCAGGAATTAGAAGAAGCCTTAAATACTAGAATCTCTATGGAGGAATTTGGATACTTAATGAATTCATAGAAGGATGAGCTCTTCCAAATGGAGGAAACAAAATGATATATGTCTATGGAAAAAATATAAGGAATAGAACCTAAAAATTAGGGAGATTTTTCTTGAGGTAGATGATGACAATATAAAAAATTTCTATCAATTTTCAAAATGTTGGGAAAATATCAACTTGGTTTAGGAGAAAAATAGAGGGGACGACTCCCATTTTGATAGTCTCCTTGATATTTATTTATAAGGAGTCACATATTTTCAAAACCTCTTTAAAGAGTACAATTGAGTTATTATATACGTCATTATTTGGATTCCCAATTTCTCCCCTATATTTCTAGACCTAGAAGACAATCAATGCTTTATGGAAGTATTGGGAAAATAATAATTGATAAAAAACATTCCTATCTTAAAAAAACATCATGTCCCAAGGATAGATGGGATACACAAAGAATTATTTCTTAGCTATTATGACTTCATACAAGAGGACCTTTGCAATGTAGTAGAATCCTCTCATCACTCTATGAAATTCCTAACTACTTTTAACAATACTTTAATCACACTCAGTCCAAATAATGGTAATTGTACCAAATTTTATATCTTCCACCCAAGATATATTTTCAATAATATTTACAATATAATATATAAAATAATCTCTCATAAAGTTTAAGAAATTATCTTGAAACACGTTTCTCTAAAGCAGTTTGGGTTCCTTGAAAAATGCCAACTTGAAGAGGTAGTTGGTGTTGATAATGAGGTATTCCACTTTTCTAACACCAAAAACATGAAGGAAATGAATTCTAAATTTTACCTCTATAAGGAATTAGATCAATTTGGTTGACTCTTCCCACTTCTCATCCTCTTTCATTTGCGACTCAATTTACACTTAGTGGCTTAGCTAATATCATGTAGTATTTTCAATAACCTTTGTAGTCTTAGTTAACAAGTGAGCTTCACCCATCTTAAAATAAAAAATTAAAAATAAAAAATTAAAAATGGATTCCCACTCTCCCCTTTTCTCTTAATATTAATAGTAGAAGGGATAAGTAGGGATACAACAAAAAATGGCTCCTTTAAAGGTATAGTAATTAGTAGTACTTGCATTGCTTCACATTTAATTTTTGTAGATGAAATTATTATTTTGTGTGATGGTTCAAGATGTATGGTGGATAAAATAAAGGAAATACTATATTTTTTTTACATGTTTTATGGATGTTGCTGTCAATTTTTTCAAGTTGTTGATAATTAGTTAAAGCCTCTCTAAGCCTGAGAAGCTCCATATTAATCATATTTTCCATTTCATGACCTAGTCATTTGAGAATAGTTTTAAGTACATGATATTTCACCTTAAGGAAAATATATACCTCAAATGGTACTAAAAATGTCTCCTAATAGATATATATATATATATATATATATACACACACATGATGTAGAAAATTTATTTCACATAATGGTGAATTAGTCTTATTCAAATCAATCCTAGAGGCCATCCTAGTATATCACATGTCATGTTTGGAATTTGAAATGGATCCTTGGGAAAAAAAATCAACTATATTATTATTTCATCAGTAAGAGACTGGGAGAAGAAGGGAATGGATCTAGCCTCTTGGACAAACGTATATATCTTGAAATCCAATGGGGATAGGAACTAAAAAAACTGATATTTTTCTCCAAATATTTAATGGCCAAGAGTTTCTATGGGCCCATCCAAGGTCAAGAACTTAGGACTAAAATTGTAAAGGGTAAATATCTTGGATTCCTCTCCATTGAAGACTCACCCCAGTCCATTAGGGGAATTTTGAGGTATAAAATGGCCCTCCTAAGGAAATTATAAAATAATAGTGGAAATAATTAAATAAGATTAAATTACATCATCAAATTTTAGAACGAAAAAAAAAAAGAAAAAACTACATTTTCGACTCGTATTTTCAACTTATCTCCCTATGGGTTTACTCAAATTTCAAGTGGGAACACTCGTTGTATGTAGGATTTTATTCCTCATCCAAGGAGTATCCATGTTGCATACTTTTGATGGACCCCGCTACATGAAAAATGATAAATACATGAAAAACATGATTTCAATCACATTGTTTCATGTATTTCTCATTTTTCGTGTAGCAGGGTCCATCGAAAGTATGCAACATGGGTACTCCTTGGATGAGGAATTAAATTTTGCATCCAACAAGAACTCTTGCTCAAAATTTGAGTAAATCCTTAGCAGGATAAGCTAAAAATACATGTTGAAAAAATAGTTTTATTATTTTATTATTTTTTATACCTTTTACTATTTTACCTCGAAAATAGTGAATCATTCCCCATGGTTGACATCATCTTGAATCCTATTGGTTCTTATAAATTTTATTTTGGTTGTAAATTTTTCTTAGGAGGCCCATTTTAGACCTCAAAAGTTATCTAATGCCCTAGATAAAAAATTCTATAATTTGTCTATCATCTAGAAAATTGAAATTTATAGTTTACCATTAACTCGAATGTTGTTATTATGCAAGGTTGGAAATGGGGAAAGGTCCTAGCTGGTCTTGATCCCTAGATTGGTAGCATTAAAGTTCATATTTTTCCCATACCTACCATTCACTACCTAAAATATAAAGGTTTCTACACCTTTAGACAAATTCCAAGAGGCCAAACGATAATTTCCTAACAACAACAATGGCTCTTTTGGAAACATCATGTTAGTGTGTATTGCATAAAGACTTATAACTTATACACAAAATGTATTGAGAAGTTCAATTTTTTCATTGATGAAGACAAAGATGAGCTCCATTGATCTAAACATGCCTCGAGGATATAAGAACCAAGAATTTGGTATACATCTCTCACTATGGAAGGCTTCAACTAGCCATTGATATGGTGGTGGAAATATCTTTGGAAATACAAATTCCATACTAAATCCAAAATATTTTTGTGCCTCCTCCTAGATAATAGAGGTTTAACCTGGGATATGTTCCAAAATTGAAGCTAGTAAGGCTCTAGCAAATACAACATATGTGAATTAGAGTGAGAAGCAAACATTCATCAGATTATATCATATCCCTTCAAAAATTAGATTTGGAAAGAAATAAAAGCTATTATAAGCTTGAAATATAAATGGAGAGTGGATACAAAAAAACAACTTTAAGAAAATGACACAAAGACAATGATGCAAAATTCTACAAGGACTTTCCCTTAACATTGACTTAGGGAGTTTAGCTAGATAGAAATGAAAAAAAGTTGAAGAATAATGATACCTTGTCAAATAAAATGCGCTACCCAAAGTTTAAATATTTTAATTTTCCTTCTATAGTTTTCATCAGTCCTTCATCATGCTCAAAGAATTAACTTAAATATTGAATCTCAAATTCCATGGGATTATTTTAATGGGGACTCTCAAGGAGACCCACAAAGGGAGGATTTGGGGGGGAATTTTACACTTGTCCCATAATCCCTTCCTTAGCTTAAAATCCAATTTTGGATGATCCACAAACAATAAAAATGAATTTAATGCCCTCAAATTATAATTAATCGTCATTATTGAAAAAAAAAATCTCAAATTCAAATTCTTAGGGACTCCCTTTTGTTGATCCAATGGATGAACACCATTTCTATGATAATGAACTAATTTCTCCAACCATTATTTTGGGATATCAAGCAATTACAATCCTTTGTTTCTCATAATACATTTGATCATGTTTACATGGAAATAAACATGGAAGCAAATGGACTATCCAAAGACACCCTAGAGCTGTAAGAAGGAACTTCATAAATCATGTAGACCCTCTAGGAATAATTCTTATTTTCATGAGTCTTGGATTTAGGATCCTTTATGTTTCACTACTCAATCTGTAAAAATAAAAACTTCTTATAAAGAAGACTTTGGAATTTTCTTTGATGAGTATAGGATTAAAATTCAAATATATTTTGATTTATAAAGGTATGTTGGAATTATGATTACACTGAGAGTGGGAGGTGAATTAGTGTAATAGACAATTTAACATCTCAAAACCATTTCATCAATAATTGAATATATAGTAGTGCATTAGTAAGTAACATGCATCATAAAAATGAATAAAAAAGTGCATCAAGTAACAATAATCGCATCAATTCATGACAATGCCATCTTTTACATGCAAAACCTTGCAAGAGAAAACCAAAAATTATTTTTATCTTCTTCAATTTCGATTACATAGGTTTGCATGCACAAATCTATTGGAGGCACCTGTTGGGTGTAGTATTTAAGGATATTTTAGGCACCTATTTCCTTATTTTTGGTATTTTCCTTTCATTAAACCTACGAATTACTTGACACATTTCCACTCTCCCTGGTTATAAAAGCAATATTTTCTCCGACATATTATTATACCAATTTCTGTTAAATATCGAATGAAATGATGTCTTTTTGGAATGACTAACCAGGGAAATTTTGGAAGAGATATTTTGGATATTTTTCTTTCAGGTGTTTTTATAATTACTAAGTTTCAGGGGGTAAAATGGCTATTGTTTTTACTTTTTGTTACATCCCGAATTTGTTTTTACACCATGAAGATGTTGTCGCACCGCAAACTGCCAAAGACCGTGACTGCTATTCTAAAAGACAATTGTTGAAGATCATCAGAATTACCTCCATGTGGAAGGTTGAAGAAATATCTAAGTAGTTACGATTGCAAAGATGGTGTGACCATAATAGGTCTTTTAATTAAGAACATTTTGTAACAACTTCTATTTTGTTTTAATTTGATCAACATGAAAATCATGAGATTCTCATAACTGATTTGTTCCCTAATTTTGGGAATTGTAAAAGAATTTATAAAAAGGCACAGTCTCATGAGGGGACGAAAACCCGGGAACAATACCAAAATTTTGATCTTGTATATTTTAGTTATTTTAATACAATGTGCATATGGTGATATTTTTAAAGATTTCATGTTAAATCTTTAACTATTTTTCATTCCATCCCTGCATCTTGCTAGGGAGGAAGGGCCCTCCTCTTTAGCAGGGATCGCAGTAGTAGTAGATTAATTTATTTCTTTACATTGGTATGGATTTATTATCATCATTGCATATTTTGTAGCACAGACACATTTTTGTTTTCAGATTCATTATATGTTGTTACACAGGATTGGTTAGATCTATAATATTCAATTAATTGTTACAATCTAGTTAATGATGCATGGCGCGCCTATTTATATTCTGATTTTATGAAGTGTGAATTCTTTCTGTATTGAGTTAGCTTCATTCCTGCAATGTGTATTTTTATTTTCTACAAGAATGCTTTTAATCCTACAAGTGTGTTCAACGACATTTTCACATTTTTCCCTCGTTGTTCATGTTTCGGCACATATAGTGTAGACACCTTTGAAATAAAAATACCCACCCTAGTTGGAAATTAATGGTTGCATTCCAGTTGTTTTAAAATTGATTAAACTATCTAAAAAATTTGGCATCGTTGTCGGGGAAGGTTGTATAGATACAGTCATCCAACGCTCTTCTTTTGAGTTTTTTAATAGTGTGACCCTAATTTTACAAGTGTTGGGCTGTAAGACGAGACATAAGAACTTGCACATCATTCTAACATACCTAATTGGGCTCACCTCTATAATAATTAGGACACTTAGGGTGTGTTAGTGAATTTTTCTATTTATAGCATGTCTTTAATTTTACAGGCGATGGGCGGTAAGACGAGATGTAAGAACCTGTGCATCGCTCTAACATACCTGAGCTAGCTCACCCTTGTAAAAATTAGGACACTTAGAGTGGGAAAATAATTATACATTGGGTCCATGTATAGAATGTATGAGTGGAGAAGAATAAAACCTTAGAAACTCTCATAAACCTACAGGTAAAAGGGGTCGACCTAAGAACAAGAAAAACATTGATCAAGGAAGAACCACATTCATTCAAGAATTGATTTCAAAAGAAGAGAAGGAACAACCAACGTTACATAGGAACGTAAGGAAATAGGCCCAAAAAAAGCTACTACTTCCATATCAAAATTAGGAGTCTCTGGTTCCTCTATTTTAGGACACCATTCTCCTAAAACTAGCCTACAAACTCCCAGTACTACAAAATGAACTCAGGAACAAAGAGGAGTGACTAGTATTCAATATTTTCGATTAGAAGGACAAGGGGAAACCAGTGGGAATTACCAAGAGCAAGAATCAGAACAACATTCTTTTACTTTCCAATACCCTGATCTAGGAAGTGCGGTAAAACAACCAACCCCAGAACACTATGACAAATAATCACAAGAATCCTTATCCACAGACCGTAAATCCGAGAAATCTTTAGAAGAACCTGAACCAGAAGAAGAATCGAGATAAATTCCAGTGGGGGACAACAACAATGGGATAGAAACCACTATTACCACATTTTAATTTCCAATAAGTGATAGAAGGGGAGAAGCCCCAATGAAAAACATCTCTCTATCTATTCTTCCATATTTTCAGGGATTGACTATAGAAAACCCTGATACTTTTATGTTTGAATTTGATGTTTTGTGAAAAAGTTATGACTACACTTTAGATGCTCATAAACTAAAATTATTTTCTGCAACTTCGAAAGGTGCAGTGTTGAGATGGCTTATGGGACTTGGATCTAATATTATCAGGACATGGGGAGATATGAAGAACACATTCCTAGAAAAATATCAGGATTATTGCCGAACCAGGAACTTGAAGGAGGAATTGTTTTGAATCATCTAGAAGGAAGATGATAGGCTGGAATATTATGTAAAATGATTTCATTATAATGTACATAGGTCTAAGCATGGTGATTTGGATCCAGAAATATTGAGGAAAATATTTATTCAAGGAATGATAGATGATTTCCTTGACATTCTAAATCCATTAGGAAAATGGGATATATCACAGGAACAATATAAATAAATAGTAAATATTTCCTTAAGGCGTTCTCCAAGATCATCACGAGGAAGAAGCATGACACGGGACATTTTTGTAAAAATACAGAAATCCGCAAATAAAAATGTGACCAGACCTTAGATTGGAAACTTGTTTGAAAATATCAAGATCGATCTTCTCAGTACCTTATCTACCCAATTGACAACAACACAAGTGAGAAAATCACAGGATGAAGTTGAAAATGTTTTGGCTATGTTTTGCCCAAAGTGTAAAGACAAACAATCCTTGAAGGATTGTAGAGTCAACAACATTAGCTTGTGCAATATTTGTGACTTAGAGCACTCTACATGCTATTACTCAAAGTTTCTGAGACTGAGGGAAATACTCAAGGAATCAAGAGAGGAAGTTTAGTCTTCTTACTTCATTATATCTATGAAACCTTGGCAACCACGAGAGCAGGGTATGTCCCAAGATTTTTATTTTAATCTGTGGAACAATGTATATAATACTCATCATTTTCCATGGAAGTACCCTACTCCTCCCCTGCTTAATTTCCTTCACCATGGAATCAATGGTCACCTTCTCCCTCTTTTCAATATCCTCCATCTCATCCATACCCTTGGCCTCAGAAGTAGAGAAAACCATACTACATTACCAGTGCAACACCAATTGCAATTTCCACCTCTTACATCATCTGCTACTACTACTACTCCTCCCATACTTCCCCAATTACCTATACAATCTAACCCTAACCCAAATAATAAAGAAGCCCAGAATTTATAAGTCCCCACTTCTTTCCAGACTTACTACATTATGCTTGTTGAATGCAATAAGATCCATCCTCGATCAGGAAAATTAATACAATCCTCCCCTATCATTACTGAAGAGGAATGTGAATCCCCTATGGATGGTCCTATGGATCTTAACGAAACCACTACAACAAGACAAAATGATGTTGATACACCTGTAACAATTAATTCAAGTAATGTTGATACACATGTAATAGCCAACCTAGCTGCTATAGTAGCTAATTACCCTCAATATCCACAAATATTATCAGAAACTAGGATGTTTCACAACCTGAATCTGATTTGCTCAGAGAATTAATGAATCTACACATAAGGATTCCCCTGCTGCAAGCCATTAAGTATGTTCCCATCTATGCAAAAACACTAAGGGACTTATGTGTTAGAAAACCTGGAAGGAAGCCCAAGGACCGTGTCACCATCCATGTGATGGGAAAATTATCAGAACTAATGACTATTCAGCCTCCTTTGAATAAATATAATGATCTAGGGAACCCCACAGTAATTTTTTATATTAATGAGATGCTCATTCTGAACACACTAATTTATTTATGGGAAATAATCAATGTAATTACTAAGTAAATATTTACCACTTTAGGATTGCACGGGCTGATACAAACACCTACAATGCTAGAACTAGAAGATAGGTCATGTGTTAAACCAGATGGTGTGCTAGAGGTTGTAGTAATCACAGTGAATAAATGGAGATATCTGGAAGACTTTCTTATCTTACAAACAAAATCAAATTTGTATGGGCATCCCTTTATATTGGGAAGACCTAGGTTGGTCACCGCAGATTCATTTATAGGTTTTAGGTCCGGCTTCATGACAATTTTAGATGGACAAGCCATGAAGAACCTCAGCCTTTACCCCCCTGCAAAACCAAGTAAGGACTTTGGAAATCCCTTATGGGGTGAATTTGAACCTTAATCAGATTATTCCTAGACACTTCTCACCCTTGGAAAAGCTCAGTATTTTAAGGATGAAACATAAGATGATATTATTATTTGTTTTATCAGTAATTCTCTTTTTATTACTTCTATTGAAGACTTGCGGGAAGAAGACGTGGTGGAATATTTGAGCCTAGAACATATGAAGACCACTCCTAATATCAAGAGAAGCTTGGTTGAAATAGAACTAGATAAAATTTTAAATGTTAATCCTAATATGACTCTCGAACAGAACAAAATATTGTTATAGCTGTTACAGAAGTATAAAAAGGAATTTGCATGGGATTACATGGAGATGAAAGTTGGATTCAATGATCTCTAGCTGAGAATGGTGAAGATAGTAGCCACAGAAAGACAGAAGAAGCCTATGGTGATTATCGAAGTGAAAGGTGAAGAGGAAAATCCTAACCATTCTGAAAATAATGTCACCATTCAGCCTATCCCTGTACCCTCAGAGCCTTTATCACCTTCTTCCAACTGACCTCCCTATCTAGAGAGGCTAGTTGTGGAGAAGAATGACCCCATTACTGAGTCTAGCCTAGCTTCCGAGCTTAGGAACCTTTTCATAAAGGTGCCTTTTATCCAAGATATAAAAGAGATCCCCATCTATACAAAAATCATTAGGGAACTCTGTCTCAAGAAGCCATGGAGGAGAAGATTGGAACCTCAAACCATTCAATTTTTCGGGAGAGCAGTAGAGTTAATGATAGGGTGAATGCACATGGAGAAATATACTGACCCCAAAAATCTTTTTGCCTCTATTCAAATAGGTGATGTCCTTATCTCTAATGTACTTATATACTTGGGGGCAGCCATTAATGCTATTACCAAGCAACCATGGATCAACTTGGATTGGTTCATATTTTTCCTAATCCCATTGTGCTTGAACTAGCAAACATATTTAAAATCAAGCCGGAAGGGGTATTGGATGATGTGGTCATTTCTTTAGATTCTTGGGAATATCCCGCAGACTTCATTTTACTTCAGCCAAAGAATATTTTGTGAGGACATCCCTTGATCTTGGGATGACCATGGCTTGCTACGGTCGATGCTTATATTGGATGTTGTTTTTGCGATATGTATATTTCCCATGGACAATCTAGGAAGAAGATCACCTTGTATCCACCCGCTAGATCCATTTAGGAGCTTAAGACACTTTATGGTTAGACTACAATATTTATGAGGAGACTCAGTCTATTTCCATGATCCATCAATATGTTGAGTCCTCACAGGAGGGTGAGATTCAATACTTCCTGAACAATCTAGACACTATGCCTAATTTGAGTCATTGAGTTAAATTTTCAATCTAGATTTTTAGGAAAGTCACAACTCTCTACCTCACTCACCACCATATTTATTCACACCTCTATGTACTCTTGAGACTGATACTACTCTTTTTGAGATTATTCCAGGAAAATATTTACATATCAGTTCAGACTTGGACTCATCCCAGCAAGAGAAACTTGTGAATTTGTTGTGAAACCATCTTGATTCCTTTGCATGGGGCTATGAAGATATGAAATGCATCCCTCCTTAAACTTGTACTCACCATATATATATTCAAGACAGAGCCCGACCTATCCGACAACCCTAAAGGCGTATGAATCTAGCTCTAAGAGATATTGTAAAAGAAGAATTGCAAAAGCTTTTGGATGCTGATTTTATCTATCCTATTTCTGATATCCAGTGGGCCCCTCCATTGGTATTAGTCAAGAAGAAATATGGGAGATGGTTAATTTTCATTGACTATAAAGAATTGAACAAATCCACTCTTAATGATTACCTCCCCCTTCCTTTTATTGATCAGGTACTTGATTCCCTTGCTGGTAAGAAGTACTTTTCTTTTTTAAATGGCTTAAGTGGTTATAACCAGATACAGATTGCACCCGAGGATCAAGATAAAACCACTTTTACATGTCCATGGGGCATATTCTCCTATTTATTACTCCCCTTTGGGATATGTAATGCCCCGAATACCTTTCAAAGGGCAGTCTTGGCTATTTTTGCTGACCTTGAGTGTGTAGAAATATATATGGATGACTTTTCTGTGTTTGGTGATTCATTTCAGGGAGCCCTAAAAAATGTAGAAAAAGTGATTCTTCGTTTTCAAGAAGCTCATCTTGCCTTGGGTGACAAAAAGTGTAGATTAATGTGCAAGGTAGGAGTGGTTCTTAGCCATCTTATTTCAGAAAAAGGTATCCATGTTGACACTGTAAAAATAGAAATTATTTTGAGTCTTCCTGTACCCAAAACTCAAAGGGAAGTGAGATCTTTTCTAGGGAATGCGGGCTACTATAGGAGATTCATTGATAACTTCTCTAGGATAGCTACCCCCATTTTTTGACTTTTGGCTAAGGATAGTGAATTTTCTTGGTCCACGACTTGCCAACAGTCCTTTGAGACATTGAAAGAAAAACTAGTTTAGGCACCAGTTTTGAGAGGACCAAACTGGTCCATGCCATTTCATATTTCCTTTGATGCCTTAGATACTAATATTGGCGCAGCTTTAGGACAAGAAGAAGATAAAAAATCCTATGCCATTTACTTCATCAGTAAAAACTTGTCACTTGATGAATTAAATTACACAGTTACTGAGAAATATTTTTTTGTTGTAATATTTTCTATTAATAAATGCAGGCACTACATCACAGTATATCAATTCTTTGTACATATTGATCATTCTGTGATAAAATATTTAATGAATAAACCATTTACTAGTGGTAGAGTGACTAGGTGGTTATTATTGTTGTAGGAATTTAACATGAATATTGTTGATAGACCAAGAAAATCTAATGTGGTAGCAGATTTTCTTTCAATATTAAATAATCCTGGCGAATCAATTCCTATTGATGATGGTTTTCCTGATGAACATCTATTTGTTGTGTCAACAGAATCCCCATGGTTCTCTTACATAGATAACTATTTAGTCATAGGAAAAACACCACCTCACCTATCCGCTCGTGAAAAGCATAATATCATACAAAAAAGTGTTACATATTCTTGGGTTCAAAAGAAACCTATTTTACACTCGACCAGACCTTATTATCCTATATGTGTAAGAGAGGAAGAATTATTTGATATCTTAAAAGCTGCCCCTGATGAACCTTCCGGGGGTCACTTCGCTGATAAGTAGACTGCATACAAAATTTTGCGAGCTGGTTATTTTTGGCCTTCCTTTTTTAAGGATGCCAAACAATATATCAAGCGATGTGATACCGGTCAGAAAGTCGGCCAACCTAATAAAACCAATGAAATTCCTTTATGTCCTCAGGTTATGATTGAGTTTTTTTTAAAATGCGCTATTGATTTTTTAGGACCAATAAATCCAACGTCATTAAATAAAAATCATATTTTGGTTTGTACAGATTTTATTACAAAATGGGTAGAAGCTAAAGCTCTTTCTTTTGCTACTGGAAAATTTGTTGTTGATTTTATTTTAACTGAGATCTTTACTAGATTTGGTGTGCCTAGAGAGATTTTTTTTTATAATGGTCTGTAGTTTATTTATAATCTGGTTCAGGGTGTGATGGAGCAATACAAAATTCGGCTCAGGAAATCTACACCATACCACCCGCAAGAAAATGGTCAGGTGGAGTCCACAAATAATGTAATTGAGTCCATCCTTACAAAGATAGTCAATATCCATAGAAAGGATTGGGAAAATAAATTACTGGAAGCCTTGAGGGCTTATCAAACCACTTGGAGGAATAGCACATGACATACACGATATGAGCTGGTGTAAGGGAAACAAGTCCTTTTTCCGATAGAGTTCCAGATCAACACTTTCAAAACTGTAGTCCAATTGGGGCTAGATATTTCTGAGGAACAACAACAATGTCTCTTATAGTTGAATGAGTTAGATGAATTTCAAAGGGATGATGTTTAGCAGAACATTTTGGTTCAACAACAGCGCAAGAAGTGGCATGATAAATATATTCAGAAAAAGCAGTTCCAACCAGGTGGTTGGGTACTCCTTTACGACTCCAGATTTAAATATTTCAAAGGGAAATTCCATACACACTGGATGGGACCTTATGAGGTAGTTAAAGTTTTTGAGAATGGAGCGGTAGAAATTAAAACCATTTATGGACGGAATTTTGTGTTCCTGGTAAATGGGCATAGATTAAAGGTATATTTTCAGCCCCTTACTAAAGGAGATTTTATGCAGCAAGTCCAAGAAAAAATTGAAAAGGAGATGGTAGGTGGCAACACTGACCCATTGAATATTTGATTCTTTATTTTCCTTATATAAAAAAAAGAAAAAAATGACAAAAATAAAAATATATATAAATTTTTTTTCCTGTAATTATGAAAATCAGTAGACTGACATGATTGCAGAAGGATCAGCCTGAAAACCAACATGCTATTAGGAAGATGGAAAGTTCAAATAAAAACGGAATGTTGCTTATTTTTTAGATATGATGGTTGTCACAAAGAAGAAGCAGGTTCAAGGAACCAAGCCCTTACCCAAGTTTGGGATAACTAGCATGGAAATTTTTACCCAAGTAACGCTTAATTCCCGCTGCATTTACTTTTTCTGACACCACTGTAGGCATATTTTCAAGGTAAAAATTATGCCTTTATTCTATTTCCCGTTTCATAAATTCTCACTATATTTCTTTTCCTAAATCCCATAACGAATTACCCTCCTTTTTCTTCTAAGGAAATTACCCTTGCCCAATTTCGTAAAATCCCTCTTTCTCCCTTGATTTTTTTTCCCACATCCCTTTTCACTTATCCCCCTTGGTGATATTATTCTTGGAATCCCTGCTGTAATGCTCCTTCCCATTCTGAAAATTACCCCCTTCCCACTTCTTTATTACCTCATAAATTGATTGCAGGATTTGATGCAGTCAATCCAGAAGGCATGGTCATGAAACACCAAAAGGATGAAGAATAAAAGTTTTATTGTATATTCAGGAAATTTTTTTAAGTATAGCTGAAGAATTGTGTTATATCAGAGTTTTTATTTTGGTAAAATCCCTGGTGAAAAAATGCGCAGGCTCAGTGCAAGCACGGTGCAGTGCAAGCAGGATCAGTGCAGGCATGATTAGTGCAAGAACGCGACCAAATATAAAAGCACAGTGTAAAACAATTTTAACACAGTACAGGAGCGCTTCATGCAAAATGTTTATGGAATTTATTTGTTTTCACATGAATGATTACTGCACTGATAGATCATAGCATTGTATTTTTTTAATTAATACTTTGTTTTATCATTTACTGACTTAAGGAAAATTTTTAAAGTACAAGATATATAGGGTTTTGAAATGTAATCCTTTTAATAAGTACAAAAATATGTCTTAATTGAATTATGAGGTAAAATCATGGGATAGTACAAATTCTCCGAAATCCCATACTTATCCCCTTTGAAAGGATCCTCCATCACTTGTTCATCATTATCTTACCTCATAACCCGATCATCCATGACCGTTACACCGCAGCTGTATAAGCCTCTGCCACATCCAATTATTATTTCTTGCCCATAGCAGAGCGATACCTATATGCATCTGATTCGAGGAGTCGTTTTTAATCATTAAACATGATTGGATGGATGGGACCAAAAAGACGGTGGATGGATGAACCTCTGGCATAAAATTCTTAGGAAACTTTGATACTTCTCACTGTGAAATCATTTTGAGGTTGTGTCAAGGAATTGAGATGGATTCGAAATGGCACCTGTAAGAAATGAGCCACCATCCTTGAGGGATATAGAATAGATCGCGGAATACTGGAACAATCTAGCACTATAGCGAAAATTCGGGTTCCTTTCATTTTTGCAGAAGTTTGATGGCTTCGACATGGCTATGGTTCTAGAGTTTGCAAAGACGTTTGAAGGAGGTCGAGCTAGAATCAGATCATTAGAATTGGAAGTCACTGAGGAGTCCATCAAGCGAGCTACATGCTTGCCAACTACAAGGGAATAGTGGTTCAAAAAGGAGTGGCTTGAAAAGAAATGATGGCATCATTTTGTGGTTGACATAAAGCTCAAAGTTGATTGGAAGAAGGGGCTTCTGTGTAGCTCCATGATCAGAAAATGGCAAGACCTCCTCTTCATTTTACTGAATTTTATGACTTGTGAAGGACATTATTCCTTAACCTTTGTATATCACCTTCGGTTACTGCTGCACTTTGAGTTAGGGAAACTTATTAATTTTCCCTGCTACCTGCTCTAAAGTCTCAAGAAGAGGGCGAAAGGAGTGCAGAGTGGAGATGCAAGCCAAGTTGCACATAATTTATATAACCATGGGTTCATCACAATCCTCATCAAGAAAGCGCTAGAAGAAAAGGGAGTGACCATTAGGGGAATTTTGCGATCCAAAATGGGCCTCCTAAGGAAATTATAAAATAATAATGGCAATAATAAAACAATATTTGATTACATCATCAAATTTTAGAGGGAAAAAATAAGAAACTACTTTTTCAACTCGTATTTTCAACTTATCTCCCAAATTTTTTACTCAAATTTCAAGCAGTAGTACTCATTAGATGCAAAATTTAATTCCTTATCCAAAGAAAAACCCATGTTGCATACTTTTGATTGATCCTTCTACATGAAAAATAAGAAATACATGAAAAATGTGATTGCAGTCACGTTTTTTCATGTATTTCTCATTTTTCATGTTGTAGGGTCCATCAAAAGTATGTAACATGGGTACTCCTTGGATGAGGAATTAAATTTTGCATCCAACAAGTACTCCCACTCAAAATTTGAGTAACAACTTTTGGAGATAAGTTGAAAATACGAGTTGAAAAAGTAGTTTTACTATTTTTTTATTTTTTAATATTTTTACCCTTTTACTTAAAAAATGGTGAATCATCCCCCATGGTTGACATCATCATCTTGAATCCTATTGGTTCTTATAAAGTTTATTTTGATTGTACATTTTTCTTAGGAGGCCCATTTTAGACCTCAAAATTCCCCTAATGCGAGAAGGCATTCCTGAAATAGTTTTGGGCAAGGAGTACAGGGAAGTCTGCTAGCACGAGTGCAAGCAAGAAAAATAAGGTAGAGACACCGTTCTCTGCCAAGCAAAAGAGTAAAATCAAGCCGGTGCAAGCAGAAAATAAGTATGTAAAGCACGCTTCACCCTCGGCAAAGAAAAGAGTGACCAGAACCCCAACCAAGAATAAAATTGTCTCTGTAGGGACAATTCAACATTGGTCGAGCTCTCTAATTTTGATCGATGAATCACCCCAGGTTTTGCCTGGAGATAATAACCTCTCAGTTCTTGCAGAGACCGAAGCTCACACCATGGTGAATGAAGATAATGTGGAGAGGGAGGATGACATATATTTTTCGGACTTCATCCACAAGTTAAAAATACAGAAGATGACACTGAGTGCAAGAGAAGATCAGGCAAAAGGTCAAGAATATGACGAGGCAGAGTACATAGAGACCCTCGACAATTTTGATGAACAAGGTACTGAAGTCCCTTATGGTTTGAATGAGCAGGGTACTGAAATCCCTGACGAGTTGGAGGAATAGGGTACTAAAGTCCATGATGAATTAGGTGCGCAAGGTATTAAATCCCTTGGCACAAAGGATGTGGAGGGTACTGAAACCCTTGGTGACATGGAAATCCCTGGTGTAGAAAACCCTTGGAGATTTTGATATTGGAAATGATGGGACTTGCTTTGAGTCCGTTGCAGAGAAGGTATTCACATCAGAGGAGCTAGGCATGGAAAACTCTACCCTATACCTCAATATCCATATAGTAGAATTGGAACAACAATTTCATGACCTTGAGGCTTTGAACCAGGTCATGAAGGAACAAAATTGGAAAAAGCAAAGTCAGGTAGGGTCAGTCGTAGAGGTTGAAGAACATAAATGGAAAATGAGAATATGGAATTTTCAAGCTTATAACTGCTACAAACACCTCAATAAGGTGGCCAAGCAACTGAAGAAAGCTCGAGGTAAAAAGACAAAGGTAGTGAAATCCGGAATCAACATTGAAGTGCAGGATTGAAAGATGGCCCTCATTTTGAAGATTTTTTGCACCAAGTAAAACATTATGTGAGGAAACACAAAATATTAGGGATGGGAGGATGTTGGTGTGCCAAAATGCCCTATTTTTACCATCTTCCTATAACTATTAACCTATGTTTCATCTCTATAAACCTTGTCATTCCCGCACTACTCCAAGATAATCGACTATTCCTGCATATACTTCATATTTCACAATTAAGGATTATCAGGTGCTTAATTAATTATTTTACATATATTTCATTATTTTAAGTATTTATTGTAACTTATGATTACTTTCCTAAAATTAATTTAAAAACTAAGTGTTAATTATTATGTAGCGTGATCTAGTGTAGGCATATTCCTGCACTACCAACACATATTGCTCCGTGATGTTCGCAACAGTTGATCATTCCATGCGGGTGTTTTGATCCATGTCTCTTAGTTTGGGTGTGGATTATCTGAAGATGGATATAGGAGGAGTATGGTCAGGGATACTTGCCAAAGATATGGTCTACAAACAACAAAGCTCATGCCTTGTTATAACCATTAGCCGGTTTTGTAATGTTGTTTGTTAGTCCATTCAACCGAAAGGCTCGAATTGGAAATGGCTCTGTAATTAACAGATTATGGCCATAGGCCAAAATACTATATATAATATATATATTAGATAGATCCAAGTTAACGATATCTGGAGATTGTAATTTTGTTTACTTTTTAATTTCGTATCGCCCTCGTTCTGGGCAGAACTCACATTATAATGTATGTTTGTTGATCGAAGTTAATACAAGGAACTACACCATGATTTCTTCACGCTGTGTTTAAATCTTATTTATGCATTGATTAAGTGATGAATCATTTCGTTTCCTAAACAGGAAGCGAGTTGGTTGGCTAGGGCCCAGCCAACCCAGCTTGTTTACCCTTATGCTTTCACCATTTAAAAGGTTTGTGTGTGTATTTATTTATTTGCAGATGCGTGGTTTGAATCATTATTATTTTTTTTCAGAGTTCTGAGTTAAATTCATTCCATAGTCAAATCGTGAATGGATCTGTGTGTGGAAGTTTGAATTAACTTAATTACTTTCTTGCAATTATTTCCTACAATTTCTTCCTCAGTTTGCTTCCGCTCAGATCATGCAAGAAGCTTATTCTTGCACCAGTGCATGTCGGATTCTGCACTCTGGTTTACTCATTTATTTCGTAGCAAGTGTTTCGTTCCATTTTCTATTTACGAGTTCATTTATTCCTGCAAGTAAAGAATTATTAATTCAAGTAACCATTGTTACACCATTTTTTGGTCATCTAACCTATTATCATTAGATGGACCCAAGTGCACCATGTAAGACCAATTTTACCCTAAGTAAAATTGCTTTCACTATGTAAAATAACTTAATAAACCACATTTATTAGGTTGTTTATGGTCTAAACAGGAAACCCCAAAAGGAAATATTAAACAAACCTATATTTGTTTGATTTTTCTCATGGAATAATTAATTAAACCATAATTTAATTATTATTCCTAGTCATGTTTAACCCAAAAACAAAGAAATTAATTAGATAAACCTTTATTTATATTATTATTTTCTAGGAATAATTATTTAAATCTTATTTAGATAATATTCCTTGTGAAATATGACCAAATCACCAACAAATAATTAAATAAATCATTATTTATTTAATTATCCTTCAACCACTTCCTTAAAAAGATAAATAAATCATTTATTTATTTATTATTAACAAATAAAGGGATTTGACCCAAGTCAAATACTTTTTTCCCTCCAACAAATATAATAAAATATTCCATAAAAGGTGGATCTAGATTTGGTTAACATTATTTTAATCATGCACCAAGATCTAGAATGACCCAATATTTTGTTATAAATAGGAGGGTTTTTCCTACCATTCTTTACCTTTTGTTTCCTATTAGATCACTCTGGATCTATACACTTGGTCACATTTTTCCATCATTTGCTATGTGAGCTCCCATTGAGCTCTATTCTTTGCATTAGGTTTTCTACACCAACAAGAGAGAGAAATCTTAGATCTGAAGTGCTGAGGACTTCCAAGAACCCATCCCACTGAGGAGAATTGGATACGCCTTCTTGTTTTCCTCCTAGGTGCCCAATTAATACAAAAATTCTTTCAAAAATTGTTCTTGTCTTGTCTATTGGTATATGGAGAAAACCCTTGTTTTTACTGCTTAATGTCTTTCCATGCATAGATATGGTTTTTGCAGCTCTTTTCTTGTTCAACTAACCGCAGATCTGAAGATATTGGCATCCACTTTTGTTGTTAGGGCTATTAGTTATGCGTAGCTAAAGTGGTCCTTTTTCGTACACTTCGACAAAGGATTCATACTAACAAATGGCGACTCCACACGGGTTTTAAATTACGACCGCTGTCGTTTTTTATATTCCTGCATATCCAGCTACTTCAGACCCTAGGGTTTCTTTTCAGCTGTTTATTTTTCCTATTTTTATGTTGTTTTTCTCACATAAAACCCTAAAACATTAAAATTTTTAACTTCTGCGTGTTTCTGGCCCTATTGCGCAGGTGACAGACATCAGTCGCAACTGAGACGACAACTTTTTCGGAAATCTACCGCCGGGACACCCGGAGCTTCAGGTCGCACTTTTCGGCCCAGAAACTGTGACCTGGACTCCAGGTCGCACTTTTTAGCCCATTATCTGCGACCTGGGAAGCGGAAAACAGCCCAAAAACTGCTACCTGAGCCAAAAACAGGTCAAAAATTGCGACTTGGACTTTTTTTTGGAATTTTTCTGAAATTTTTCTGGGTTTTGTCTCAACCTCTGTCAGGGTTGTCTGACCTCCGTCTCCGCCTGTTTAGACCTATTATTGCTCTATTTTACTCAACTAAGTGGGAATCTAGCCCCCTAGGGCCTCAGTACCCTCCACTTTTTGTGGAAGAGTTTTAGCTGCTGTAAGTGTCTAAATTTTCAGAGTTTTCAGCCATTTCTTTTTCAGATCTGATCCCTCCTTTTCAGATCCCTTTAAATCAGCTCTTATTCCTTTCAAATCACCTCTTGTCATTTTTTTTGGACCTCCCTTTAGGCCCTCCTCCCTGTCTTTTCCGTTTTTTGCTAATTTCCTTATTTTTTCAAGCCACCTTGCCTCTATCTCTTGGCTGTGATTTGCAGCTCTTTTCAGCAGCTTTATCCTTTAGATCCCTATCCCTTTTGACCCTAGATCTATTGGCCTCTTTTTAAGTGTGTTTTGACTAGATTTTTGCCCTTTTTTAGATTAGTTTTGAGTGACCCGCCTTCTTGGGTTGAATCGATGCACTAGTAGCTGTTATTTTTCTGTTATTTCAGCATTATATATTGTTCTCTGCAGATTTATTTTCAGTTACGCAGCACACTTTTTCTCTTGCTCTCAAAACGAAAAGGGTTTAAAAATTAAAATTAACGCATGCCACACACTCACCCTAAGCGAAGAAGAGCCTGGTTTACACCGCCAGGCAAATACTTTAAAATCAATTGACACTGCTACTATCTGCCCTTGTTTCGACTTGATTCTGTACCTCCTTGCCCTTGTGATCATTCTTCTTCCCCTTGTGCCATGTTTGTGTTGTCACCATTGTGCCCCCAAGGCACACATCCCGGAGACTTCTTGGCCTTCACCCACAGTTTCCGGTCGGTTTACCTACTCCTTCCCATCATCGACGAGTCAGTCCTCCTCCGAGTCTGCACTCCGACTCCTCTTCTGATTCATTGGGTTCTCCTTTTCCTTCTGGTTCTCCCCCTATCACCTTCACTATGTCTGGTCCAGGGCCTAACGCTAGCGGTAATCCAGGCCCTAATGCCGGGACTACTACTAGCGGAACCACCACAGGAACTACCTCGGCCGCGCCCTTGCTCCCCTTCATGGCCGGCCTCAGCCTCCCTGATTTGGACCGGTTGATAAACGATCCTATACACCATGATGCTAGTTGGCCTGCTATGCTGACAAAGCTCCCTTCCGACATCCCAAAGTTTGAAGGCCTTGCTGGAGAAGATCCTTCAGATCATGTTCGATCTTTCCACATGTGGTGTTCCTCTACCTCCATTACCGATGACTCTGTCCGTCTTCGGTTGTTCCAACGAACGCTTACTGGTGCGGCTTCTAAGTGGTATGTTGATCAACCCACTTCCTCTCATACTACCTTTGCGACTCTTGCCCGGGCTTTTTTTTATCTTACTTCCATCTTCCCCTTCATTATGACACTGGTATCGAACTTTTGACTTCTTTCTATCAATCATCTGCAACCCACCTATCCGATCATGTCCAGGAATGGCGGAGACGAAAGAGCCTATGTCAATCCCCTACTTTCGAAGACCGTGTCTACATGGACTAGTTCCTTAGATCTCTCTTGCCCCCTATCGGGAAAGATGTCGCATCGCATTTTCCCCAAACCGAAGAAGCCGCCCTCCAACTGGCGTTAAAATATGACTTGATCTACGCTCAGACAGGTTATGTTTATACCGTTCTACCTGATCTCCCCAGACCCGGTGGTGTCAACGCACAGGGGGCACCTCATGCCGCCGACGGTATCGTTGGAGCTCTCTCTCATCCATATGCCCAACCTCCCATGGGTTATGGTTTTCCTGGGGGAGGGGGCAGCACCTCCCGCACTTGTCCCCCTCCTGGTAGCACGTATCCAAGATACAACATACCTCCTCTTTTGGCCCAACCTCCTACTCACCATACTGTTACCCAACCCCCTTATTATTCGTATCCACAGTTTGGTGCTCCAGCTCCTCCAGCATCAGCACCTCCGCCTCCCTTGCCTTCTCAACCCCTGCAACAGCAGTCACCGCCCCCTCAAGCACAGGTGGATGCACAGCAGGGATTCGTGGCTACCCAACCACCTGAAGGACAGGTGGCCACTCAACCTTCCCCTTCTAGTTCCTCCAATTACCAGATCCTCATGATGAACTCTGATCCACCTCCAACCGTCGACCTTAACCTTCGAACTCGGTCTCGCCAGTACCCCACACCTTCCGCTCAGTCTGCCCCCGAGTCCCCTTCTTCAGGTTCTACAGAGCCTCTTTCGACATCCAATGGTCCCTTGCATATCCCTCAGCCCAAAGTTGAGGTTCATACCAAGATTCCTAAGGGACCATTACGCCAAAATGCTACTTCTGGTCGAGCTGCTCATTCGTATAGCATAGTAGATGATTTGGCGCAGTCTCCTGCTGCCATTTCCACATTGGAACTCCTCCAGTCCTGCCCTTCCCAAAAGAAGGCTCTGCTATCTGCCATGGGCGCTGTAGATCCTGCTAATGACCAAATGATTGTTTTTGACGCTCATCAATCAAAACATCCTCCTCTTCCTGCTTTCGTCGCCTTCCAAATCCCAGTCAAAATCCAGAACGCTAACGTTTCCCAGTGTATAATTGATGAGGGGGAATCCACCTGCGTGATGTCTGCTTCGGTTTGGAAGCAACTCGGATCTCCTGAGTTGGCCCCTTCCACGATCACCCTTCGAGCGTGGGATGACCACTCCTCCCAGCCCATTGGCCTCTTCCGTAATTTTCCTATCACTCTTGCGGGCAAGACTGTTTGCGTTGACGTCGAAGTCATCGACGCCCCTCTAGATTACAACATTCTCTTGGGGCAGAGCTACACCTATGCTATGTCTGCTGTCCCATCCGCGGTTTTCGACAAGATTTCTTTCCCTCATAATGGAAATATAGTCACCATTGACCAGTTGACATATCATGAGCCAAAATCTCAGACCTCACCTGAGACGACCATCTCTTATGTAGCCAACAAGCAAACCGTCGATTCCTTGACTGGTGTCTCTCCTGGCGTCTACAAAGACTCCTATTTGCTCGGAACCTTCCTTGGTCTTCCTCCTCCTCCTATCTCTGACCCCAGCTCATCGAATGTTTGCATGATGCAATCGTCTCGGGCTGCTCTCAAGCAACCTGCTTTGGCTAGTCAGCAACCACGCTCTCTGCAACCTGCTCCTAGCCCTTCACCTGCAGCTGGTAGTCATGAGCCTCTTTATCCTCCTGGCACGGTTCCTCCAAGCCTTAGCCATTTAGGAGCCATCCCACCTGGCCATTACCCCTCTGGTCAGATACCGTTCCTAGCTCCCCCACCAGGAGTGTACATGGTACCGGTCATGGCCACCCTCTCTCTTCCTAACCTGACTCTTGGGATTCCCGTCTGGTACCATGATCCTCCAGCCGCAACCCTTCCTGGTCAACCCAAACCTTATATTGCTTTGACCCCGGTTCAACCGGTCCCCATGACTTCTCCCGCTGCAACAGTTCCTCAGTCACCTCAACAGGAACCACCTCCTGTTGCAACCGCTTCGGGTAAGAACGGCAAAGCTCGCAAGGGGGCATAAAAGGACAAGGCTGCCCTGACAAACCCTGCCCCTCCTCAGCCTCCAAAACATACCATCCAGTGTGCTTTGTGTGATGTTTTCGGCCATGCCACCCATACCTGTCCTGAATTGCTTCATCTCAAGCCCATGGTTAATGTCGCGTTCCCTGAGTCCACAGTCCCGAAAGCCTCTATTCCTTCCGCGACCGCAATCAAGAACCCAAAGACTATTCACACCAACCACCCCTCTGCTTTGTGTGATCTCCATGGCCATTACACCCATCTTTGTCCCCGCCTCGAGGACTTCCGCCCCTCTCTAGCTGCGGTCCACCAATTCGAGGCCAAGCGCAATGAGTCCACCTCTCCCCTATTTGTGCATTTTGCTTCAGCAGAACTACCAGATATGACTGCTCCCATTGACATTCCCCCTCCTGATGTCGAGATGACGGAGCCTTCGTCCAGCATTTTCTACCTATCATCATCCATGAGACCCTCGGGGAACATTCTCTCTGAATCCTCCCCTGTTGTTTCGCTTGACCTTCCTTCAGCGATCACCTTGGGCTCAACATCGGTAGATCCTTTATCTACTTACTCTTCTGTCACCCCTTGTGACGATGCGCATGTGAACCTCTCTTCTCATGATGATGATTCAGGTCGCTTCGCCACGTCAAGTGGTCTTTCTTCCACCAGTCACCCCATCTTCTATCACGATGATGACATTATGGAAAAAACCCCCACCCCTGACTTTATCTATTCCCCCTTACATCGAACCCATGCGTTCACACCACATACACCTTGTGGCCATTACATTGCAACCCAATGTTTGGGTAAGGGGGCACCCACATTTGAGAGACCAAGAGAAGCAATTCTCCACAACCCTCCTAGTGTATCTGGTCATGTTGACTTTAGTACCATTATTCTTCCACATTTAGAAGAACCTCTAGAGTCCCATATCACTTCAGATCACTCTAGGGATGATACCCCTTATCGTTCCCTCATCTTCCATTAGCAACCCAATCTCTTAGACATTGTTGTTGACCAACCTATGGGTTTTCTAGGAGAGCATCAGTTCATTATCTCCAAATCCTCTCTTTGGGATAGTGAAACCAGTTATGCCAACCCGAAAACTTAAAGTCCATTTGATTCCTATATGCAGTACCAAAAGAGATTGGTAATCCTTCATTTCCTTTCTCAAACTGGATAACCATAACAAAAACAAATGGCACACCACATCATTAAGCTGTGTTTAGATTCCCCTTTTTCTAAATACATTTTGGCATGACCACACCATGCTTGGGGGAACCTATGCCCCTCAACCATAACCCTCCTCAAACTCGAATTTCTTCACTTGCAACACTCATACTAGGGGCACCATTTTTCCTCCATACTTATCCCTGTTCGTGTTGATGTTCGTCGTGAGTTACCATCTTGTACTCATGTTTTCATGGTCCCCCATTGGACCTTTACTGTGTGGCAGCACCATCGAGTTTCCCTTGTTTAGAGCATCCAAGTGGAGTCATCATCACATTCATGGAGTCTATCCCGAGTGCCTTTGTACCCCGCTATAGTCCTCCATCCCTCATTGCTTGGTTTCTCTCTTGTGTCGCACATTATGGCCTTCAGTCCCATTGTCCCTTATCCCAGATGATATTGTGTCAGTCGCTGCCACGTCATTCATGCCATTTATGCTCTAGCAAGGGAAGTCGTCCATTCGCTACTCAGTCCCCTCCATTCCACCATCATCATTGGTATTAGTCTGTTTGTCGCTCTACTATTTTCTCTCATGCCTTAGTTGAGGATCTCTCATTGCCTCACCTATGGCGGACCTCCTTCTTTTGACATCAACTCCTTCATTCCAGAAGACAGGTCTAGAGGGCGGTGTACCTTGGTTACAGCTTTCACTCTTGTTCGGTGCCTCGGATCAGGCAAAGGGATCTCTCATTTCCCTTTGACTTGATTGTTTCTCCACTCCAGTTCCTTTCAGCATGATCGAGATCCATATACTTGATGGTTCAGTGATGCCACAACAGCTCTTGGTGATTCCCGGGTGTGTGTGAGATGTCTCAGCCCTCATGAGGTGGTGGCCCGGCAGGTAGCCCCCCACATGCCCGGATGACCTCTTTATTGTAGCCTTCGATGCAGCTCCATATATTTGATGATGTCGGCCTTAGCCGCTTGCAGCACCTCTTTGATTTGCATGTATCAGTCAGATCTTGTGAGCCCTTCCCCGTGTATAGGGGGCATTTGGGTTGTATTTGTATCTCATGTACTCAGATATTATTGTATAAGTCCTGGCTGTTATCCCAGGCACAACATGTATGTGGGATTCCTCATTGTATTATTATCTGGCTCATGTTTATGTCGGTTGTACTTTATGGTTCGGTCCCTTGTTTACTGGACACACTATTATTTTGTACTTTTTCTCGGCGGGCATAGGTATGCCTCCCCCGCCACCTTTAGCACAGGTACCCTCTCATAAAAAGAGACTTGTTGCACCTGCGAGTCTCGTCTCCTCAGGGTCTAGTTCTTCAGCACACTAGTCTACCTTACATTTCTCTCTCTGACTTCCCTCTTGATGTCTGGTGATTGAGTTCTTACAACGTACTTCGGTCATACGATTTGCTCTTAACACTCGCACGCTGGGGGGCAATCTGTTACACCATTTTTTGGTCATCTAACCTATTATCATTAGATGGACCCAAGTACACCATGTAAGACCAATTTTACCCTAAGTAAAATTGCCTTCACTATGTTAAATAACTTAATAAACCACATTTATTAGGTTGTTTATGGTCTAAACGGGAAACCCCAAAAGGAAATATTAAACAAACCTATATTTGTTTGATTTTCCTCATGGAATAATTAATTAAACCATAATTTAATTATTATTCCTAGTCATGTTTAACCCAAAACAAAGAAATTAATTAGATAAACCTTTATTTATCTTATTATTTTCTAGGAATAATTATTTAAATCTTATTTAGATAATATTCCTTGTTAAATATGATCAAATCACCCACAAATAATTAAATAAATCATTATTTATTTGATTATCCTTCAACCACTTCCTTAAAAAGATAAATAAATCATTTATTTATTTATTATTAACAAATAAAGGGATTTGACCCAAGTCGAATACTTTTTCCCTCCAACAAATATAATAAAATATTCCATAAAAGGTGGATCTAGATTTGGTTAACATTATTTTAATCATGCACCAAGATCTAGAATGACCCAATATTTTGTTATAAATAGGAGGGTTTTTCCTACCATTATTCACCTTTTGTTGCCTATTAGATCACTCTGGATCTATACACTTGGTCACATTTTTCCATCATTTGTTGTGTGAGCTCCCATTGAGCTCTTTTCTTTGCATTGGGTTTTCTACACCAATAAGAGAGAGAAATATTAGATTTGAAGTGCTGAGGACTTCCAAGAACCCATCCCACTGAGGAGAATTGGATACGCCTTCCTTTTTTCCTCCCAGGTGCCCAATTAATACAAAAATTCTTTCAAAAATTGTTCTTGTCTTGTCTATTGGTATATGGAGAAAACCCTTGTTTTTACTGCTTAATGTCTTTCCATGCATAGATCTGGTTTTTTGCAGCTCTTTTCTTGTTCAACTAACTCCAGATCTGAAGATATTGGCAGCCACTTTTGTTGTTAGGGCTATTAGTTATGCGTAGCTAAAGTGGTCCTTTTTCGTACACTTCGACAAAGGATTCATACTAACAACCATTCTCAATATTAAAAGTCAAACTTCTGAAGGTTCTAAGAATGAATAGGTGAATTAAGAAAGGACGTCATTGCAAACATTACACTTTACACTTGTAGCTCACGACTTGAGATACATGATCATAAGTAATCTATAACGTTATAAGTGAATTATCGAAAGATAGTTCGATTGCATGCAAATTACTTTGACTGTTTCTTTGATTGTTAAGAATTTTTTCTTCCTTGCGAAGTTTATTTTCATTGCAAAGATCAATTAATTAAAGCATTTTGTTTTATGTGTGTAATTTATCTCAGAATTCATCCTTCAATTGAAATTCTCTTTAGCACATCTTTTAATTATTTCGAAAGTAATTGGAAACTTTGGTGAAGGAAGCTCTGTCCCTGTCCAAGATTCAGTGTCTTGTCACAGGAAAATAGTGCTCTAATCCTTAAGGCTTAGAGCACCTACACAAAGACATAAGTATTCAGTAAAGAAGGTGAAAAATACCTTTTCACATAAGTTTTGTACCTACACTAGTGCAAGAAGGTTACAAGAGTATAGGAATGATTGCTTAGTGAGAAGGAAAATCATTTGGAAAGCAAATATTTGCAAGGGCCCACTTGTTAAGCTATCAGCTATCTATACTAAAGATAACCATAGAGTTCATTTCAGCATTTAAGATTGCTTCTAGTTGTGTGAAAGTTACTTTACTTGATTTCCTTGCAAATCCATTCTTTTACATTCCAGCACTAGAATTTCTTTGGTGTCAATTTCCTTTGAAATTTTTTTCTATTTGATTCTGCAATATTTCAATTAAGAAGTAGGAATAGGAATAGGACAAGTTCATACCACTTCTGACATTGCCTGTGCTTCGTCTCTAAGTTTACGAAACCCCTGGGTTGACAATTAAGTGTTAAGGAGTTTTCTTAAGTGCAATTCCTACACCCAACATTGCCTCTCTTTCTTCTATTGTGTCTTAGTGTCAAAATCCTAGGGAGATGGAATGATAGTGAAAAATAAATTTTGAGAAATGGGAATGTGATTGGGAAATTTAGGGATATGGGGGGAGGGGTTTATGAAATGAGGGAGGTGACAAAGAGTAGGAATGTAGAGGGGTTTGGAATAAGGAAATTATTTACAGGTTTGGGGTTAGGATCCTGGGTAGTTGTAGCACCTAGGGCTTAGGATATTGGGAAAAAGGTTAGGGAAAGGGAATTTATAATACATGGTTTTAGGAATGGGTATTTTGCAATATAGGAAATGTATGAAGGTGTAGGGAGATGCAAATTGGGGGAATTTAAGGGTGCAATGGGAGATACTGTGGTTTTAAAATGATTTAAACACCAAATTCTAAAAAAAAAATCACAACACCCAACAAATGAACTTGATGGAGAGGACAATTGATGGAATTAGCTTTCATTCACTTGCTGAAGGTTGATGAGAACGTTTCTAAATCTTAGGAAGCGATTTTTTTTAGTTCTAATGAGTTTCTGGCTTTTCTGGTCAAGTGTGCCCTCCCAGAAGCTAGTGTGCCCTCCCAGAAGCAAGTGCGCCCTCCCAGAAGCAGGTGCGCGACGCCGTTTTTGCATATCACATTTGGAGGCCTTCCCGAACTCCAAATTAAGCTCATGATACCTCATTTGAAATATATGTATCTTGGCTACACAATGGACCTATCAATAACTCAAAATTATGACGTATAATCCCTCAAAAATCAATTCTCCCTAGACTGGTCAAAAAGTGCAGAATGAGGGTGAAAAAATGCAGTGTGCTGGTGCAAGAAAATTTTGGAGGCATTCCTCAACTCCAAATTGAGCTCATGATATCTAAGTGGAAATATATTCCAATATAGTTGTCATGTGACTTATAACGAAAGTCATTTGGACACTCCAACTAGGATAAAATTTGATTTTCCCAAGGTCACTCCAGAATTGCAGAAACCTCTTATAGCACCTATGTAAAAAATGAAGGAGGTTTTTCTTTTCGGACCTATGATGGAAAAAATATCTCACTTTCATCAAATTCATCTCTTTTTGGTCAGAAACATACTTTGAAGCAAAAATGAGTGGCAAATGATTTGGCCTTTGGAATGACTTCTTGAAAATTGATGAATACATGCTTTTTATGAGTTGAAATGACCTCATACTTACTGATATGACCTACCTTATGCCTCCTCTTCTCATATTTCTCTGATTCCGTAGCAAACCCTAGCTCAATGGGAGAGGAAATTAGGGTTTAGTGCTTGTGGAAAATGATGATTTTGGCACCCTTGGGAAAAGACCCCTAATATGAATATGAAAAGAGTGATTTTGATCATTGATAGCAGAATGCAAATTCTAACACTAACATATGGAATCAGAGACAACTGAGAAGAAGACACACAAGGGAGGTCATATTAGCAGGTATGATCCCACTTCAGCACATGAGATCATCTCTTCACCCTTCCTTTAGAAATCATTTCAGGATGCAGCTTGCCTTGCATTTTGCCAAAAGGTTGAGGAACTTAGTTTTAATGAAAAATTGACCAGAAATTTTGCCACAAGTTTGAGGAGAGATAAGGTGACCATTTCAAGGGTTGTGTTCTCTCTTTCAGTGGATACCATTTCCACAGCTACAGGGATTCCAAACAGTGGAGAAACTTGGTTCAAGGGTAGATACCTAGACATTGAAAACTACAAGATGTATTTGAAACCTGCATACAAAGCTACCTCAAAACACATCTTTCCATTTAGATGTTTCCTTGAAAAGTATGCCCCTCTCATGAAATTAATCATGAAATACTTCACCTGTGAGGGTAGGTTCTCCAAGTTATATCAGTGTCATGTGAGGCTCTTGATGCATTTCACCTGTGTAAGAGCACTCAACTTGCCTCGTTACCTTTACATAAACATGGTGAAGATGTTAGAGAAGGTACATATACTAGGAGAAGATAATCATGCTAGTTATTTTCACCATGGCTTGATGAAAATCCTGCTTTCCCATCAGCTCACACAAATCAATTTTCCTTGGGATGGTTTTATGTATTCATCCTTTCTTATGTATTCTCTAGTTTGACCAAGGAATCACTCTACACCTTTGACTTCACTAACACATCAAGAGGTGGCTTCCACAAGAAAAACTACCAAAATAACTCCTAGGACAGAGGTGACTCAAACATATGTTAGATGAAAGAGGATTGTGTTTGCTCCGAATGTTGTTGAAAAGGCCCAGCCTACATCAGGTGAGAAAGAAACAACATCACAACATGAGGCACCATTGCAGGATGAGGAAAAATTCCATCTTGACACTGATATGGAATATTTGGAGCATGAAAAAGACAAAAAAACTGAACAAATCATCATGGATAAGGAGGATGAGATTAGAGAGCTCAAAGACATCCCATCAAAGGAAAATTTCTTGGTCTCATTCTTGCAACAACAAAACATGCAGCTAAAAGTAAATCAACAGCTCTTAAACAAGCACAAATTAGATTTGAGAAAGGATGATGCCAAAGGTAAGGCAGTTGTTTAGGTTGATGATTCAGAGGATCTAGAAGAGTAGGTGAAATAAATTAGACCAATAACTAGAGGTCTCCAGAGGACGCTTGAGCAACAAAAAGAATCATCTCCACCAAAAGGCCAAATTCCTGTTGATGAACTCATTTTGGTAGAAATTGAGAAAGATAGAGAATATTGGCTTGATAGGGTGAATTTACACTTGGAGAAGCTTCTCAAGATGGAAAACAGGGGAAAAAAAATTTCAAATACACATGTCCATGCATTTTTATACAAGGAACAAGTTCTCCCAAGTCAAAATCAAGCAAGTGAAGAAGAAGCTCAAGCAAACCCTAATGACGAAAAAAGAGAAATATAGGCTTGACTTGCTTGCTGAGGAATCCCTCATTGCATGAAACATCATGACTTGGCCTCATGGGAAAATTTTGGACAATTTTTTAATATGTTTTGTGAAATTTTGGTTTTTTTGTGACTTTGGGCCTAATTTGGAAATCTCAGTACAGGCAAAAGCGCAACGCCTTGGCGCTGCGCATTTTCCTCAGACCTCCAAATTACAAAAAATTTGCATTGATGGATATATAATAAATCATACATGATATATATGTATGTTTAGTGCCTTTTTGGAAAACTAGCTAAAATAAAATGCCCAAAAACAGGTCAAAAAGACACTTTCTGCCACCTTTCTCGACTAGGCACTACGCTTTTGGGAGAGTGAATTTTTCTTTATCTTGGAGTGTCCATTTTAATTGCTTGAGATATATAAAGAAAACTATACATCCTCGGATTTCCATTAGATCCTTTAGAGCTATATTTGGAGCAGTAGAAGGCCCTCAAAATTCTCCTCCAAGGTTGGCACTACGTTTTTGGTTGGTGGTGCTGTGATTTTGCAGATTGGCATTGCGCTGATGGAGATGTAATTTATCTAGTTTCATGTTCTCTTGATGTAATAGAAGATAAATAATATTTTTAGTGTCATTTTGATGTAATTTTGGACCTCATTAATGAGGAGCAGGTCAGTCAAAGTCTATTTGAGGAGAGTTTGTTTAACCTCCTAGTCTTTAGGTTTTTGTTGAGAAATTCATGTGAGTTGTTCCTACACTGAGGGATTTGACCCGTGAGAGAGGGGAAGTTATTTTTAGTCTATTTGTATGTGGTTTTCAGTCAATTTGATGGTTTGACATTAGAGAGTGGAATTATTGTAGCTTGTACTTCATCATTTTTACAGGGAGTCAAAGGAAAGTTGCAACTATTATTCCAGAATTATTGTGGTGTGAGTTTGTGATTATGTTTTCCTTTTATTAAATATTTATATGAATGATAAATTAGTCTCCTTACCATATATTTTTTCTTCAGTGATTTTCCTAAGAGTTATTAAACAAAATTATTTTGACTAAGCTTTGTTTTGTTAGGAATCTCATATTTTTGTGTTTTGTCTTCTTGAGAAATGAACTCGTGGACCTTGGTTTACATGATCATTTTGATATCCTTGCTCATTAAACCCTACAATACATCGGCCAACTCTTAAGTTATCACTAAAGCATGCCTACCCTACTCCTCTATATCTCTTGCAACTGAAACCTTTGAGACTTGACCTAGTTCCTTGATTTTCACTTCTGATCCAGCAATAAAAACCCTAAATATTCAAACCCTACATGAGTTGAACTATCTAGCCTAAAATAAATTCTTGTACCAGTCAAATCCTTGGCTCTGAGTTTCATAGAGAGAGACCTCTCTGGCTTGGTAGGGCTAGCTGCCAAACTAAAAGCTTGGTTTGAGGTTACCTTCATTGATCTCCTTTCAGCCTTGGGATATTGTGGAGGATAACACTTAATCACACTATAACCACTGTTTCATCTCACGTCTACTGAGTAGGGAGCCCATTGCACTAGGGCGCACCTGCCGCACTCGGTCATCGTAACCGAAACTTGGGGACCTAACATCCTCCCCCACTCTAAATAAGGTTGTCTTCCTCTACAAATCCATCATCATCGTCACATAATATCGTCGCAACATATTGTCGCAACATATCGTCGCAACATATTGTCACAAAATGTTGCTAGCTCCAGCATCTCCAACAATGTCCATTTTTCCCACGTCTGGTATATCCATTTCAAAAACCACCAAGGTCCATGTCTCTATAAAAATGTATCCATGGGAAAAACTCTTCAATCCATGATCATCAACACATCTGTTGCAATCTCTACATGCTACTCCATTGTGGGAAGTCAATCTCTCCAACGCAAGCTACATGTTGCTGCAAAATATATCGTGTCGACCCATCATATATCATCAAACTCATGTGAATCTACTGCCAAGGTACTCCAATGCAACTCCAACATATCTCTGCATAACCAGGATATGTCTCTAGCAAATCTCAGTACATTATGTGCTCTCGTGACTCGTACTAGTCCGATGATCAGTATAAACATACGCTCTCATCATGATAATGTCCATCCTCATGCCATCATCTATTGATTCTCTAGCATTGTATCACATCATCAACTCAATCAAGAATCCATCCCATCCAAGTGTTAAATAATCCATGTCCAAGCCCATGAATTAATCTCCATTTCATCCACAACATAATAAGCCATACCTAGGTACATGAAGTAATCCTCATCATCTCTGCAATATGGTGTCCATGATCCTAATCCATGTGCTACCTATGGTAAAATGTCGAATTAGCCACATTCATCCAAGAATCATCCATGTATGAGAGGTCCTCCTCAAACCAGTTAAGAACATCCTCCCATCAATCTATCTTAGGGAAAGTGCAATCTTTCCTCATCATCCATCCATGTGTTATCCATGATCCTAGGATAAATCAACCATCTATCAAAAGTGTGGCTAAGTCAAGAAGAATGAACCCATTCCCAAGTGTACACCACCAAGTCATATCCATCACTGCATCTCCATCGAACTCCAAAGTGTCCTCTCTCATTCATCTTCATCAAGTCAATCTTCATGAACACACCCCATAATGCATCAAGATCAATACCAATCCTCATATTCGCTCCTTAATGAACCAAATACTCCAAGATCACTATAATATGAAGTATCCAGTGAATGCAACTCATCATGAACTACCATGCATCATCATATCCAAATATTTGGCAATCATACTTGTCTTGGCCAAAAGTTCCATCACAAGTTCTTGCCTTGAAAGTCATATGAATGTCCTCATAGGTTTCTCATCCAATCATCCATGGCCTTGTTGCTCAAAAGTGAACAAAATCCTCATCAATACACCTATAAAAGGTCTCCATGTAGCACCAACAATCCATCATGCTCAACATCCTTCTTTGACACTCCTCCACGATGCTCATAAGTGGCATCTCTATAAGTGCACATGTGTAATATATGTGCATAATGTCATACCATTCCCTCATGTCAATGCACATGACTTTGGTTGTCCATGTTTCTATCAAGAGTGGAATCAACACAACTCTATTCATCATCTAGGTAAAGTGCCCTCGGTCACTTCTACCATCATAAATCATCATCACGAGTACTTCCTTCACTGCTACCTCCCCCACTATAGGTCCACCAAGAGTTCCTTCTTGGTTTCAGCCATGAATAAGTCTTCCCAAATAGTGTGCCCTTTTACCAATCAGTCCATGAGACATGTCGGGCACCTAGCCAGTTCTCCATATGGTTGAGCATGACCCATCCATCACAAAGGTCATCACGTTCCACCATTGTCACGGGAAATTGAACCTTCTAGAATGAGGTCACAAATTTACCTAAAGTCATGTAACAACCAATGCTCCTTGCTTATCCAATATACAAGGTATCATCATAGTCATCCAAGGAGAGATAAACCATGGCATCGAAAAATAAGTCATCTCTTTATTCATCCCTCCATACGGTCCATCCTCCAAATTATCAAATGAAACACAAGTCATACCTTCATGAAGACTCCCAAAGTGAGTGTCCTCCATCCTCGGTCTGCAACGTGCTCAATCATGGTTCAACCTGTTCATCAAGTTCCTCCTTGATCTCTACCACATCTACAACATCATCATGAGTATCATCCACCATCAATGCCTGTAATGTGCTTGGTCCTGGTCCAACTTGTTCATCAAGTTCTTCCTTGAACTCTGTCACCATTGCAACATCCTTTGGTTCAGCCATAGTGAGCTCCATGCCACTATGCTTCATCTTCTAAACGTTTCTTCTAAGTTCGACAAGCTTCTCCCGAAACATGCCTCACTCTTCTTCTGCCTTGTTCATATATGCTTCAAGAATTTCCATATTCTTCCTAAGTCGATATAATTCATCCATGTTCATGTCGGATATCCCTTCCTTGCACTATGCAAGAAGGGTCTGTCCCATTTCACGAGCTCCTTCTACTAGTTCCTTCATCTTTCTTTCATGGTTTATCAACCTCTCTTCAATCTCTTTAAATTCCATTTTCTGCGAAACAGACTCACCCATCAAGCTTCAATACCACCTGCAACCCCGCAACTGTATTCCTGCTTTCTTCGTGAAAGCCTCTTCAAAATAGGCTCTGATACCAACTGTCATGACCCTATACTTGCGGTACTCGTTCAACCACTTATAGTGGGTGCGACACTACCTCACTTTTTCTTTTTATTAATACCAGGTGAGTAGAATACGCCTTACTTCAACACTTAGTTAATTTATCTTCAAGTTTTATTCAATTATGAAATGAAAATAAATACAACATAAACATCAATATATATCACCATGTATGCCCATACATAAAAAGGAGGGGCAACTCCCAAATATGAGTCTGCCTAATATTATCTTTCACAAAAAAATGTAATATTTTACATTAATTATACAATACCAAGCCTATGCAAGCGACTTGCACTTCTTTCCAAAGTCTGCCTCAGTACATGTGTTTTGGCCCAAGCTAAAATGCTCTCCAACAACTCAACAATCCATGAGAAACCCCAAATTTCTCCTCAAGATGTGTTTTCGGCCTTCTGCCCATGAACACGTTCAGCCCGAGTCACCAGAGTCACCAACTCCCTTACCCTATGCACGTTCTGCACGTGGGTCACAGGGTCCCAGTGCCCTCAAGTCATACACATGTTCAAAAAACGCATTCGGGTCGCACTCGACCTGACCCTGTCTGCACCCGTGCTCTCCGTAGTCCGCCTGAAATAACTGAATCGACCCTGTCTGCACATGCCTTTGCACTGTTATTCACGCCTTTGTGTAGGAGATGACCCTCTTGGGTCATGACGCCCTGCACGCGTTGAGGAAAATACAGGACTCGTCCCGCTACACGTTCAGTCTCCGTTTTTTCTCATCCACCCGTCTTGTGGGCACATACACTTGACTGAGATACTTTAGAGCTTGTATAAGTGATGAGTGTTTGAATGAATGATTTTATTCTCTATCAAACATGTCCATGTATATATGTCATCATGGAACATGAACTTTACCCCGTGTTTGGGTCAGGATTCCCACGTCTGACCCCACAACTTATCCACAAAGCCCCCACATAACTTTCCATCACGTCGGTCTGCCAATACATTTTGGTCATCCACACGCTATAACTGCACATCGTTGACCTGTTCCATACTTAGTCATTTTTTCATTCTCATGTGACCTGTCGCAAATCTAATGTCACTCGACCACCACAGAAATGTCGCATGACCACCGTTGTTCGTCCTTAATGTCGCCAAGTTTAGGTTTAGGCATGCGCTTCAACAGGGCACCCGTTACACAGTTCACCCGAGTGTACCCACCATCACACTTCTCCTGAGTGCGCCCTCCATTCTGTCTAAAATTTCGTCAAACTCTAACCACTTTTTCATCGCATATCCATCGAGTAGGGTGCCCATCGTGCCAAGGCATGCCTGCCGCACTTGGTCATCATAACCGAAAATTTGGGACCTGACATCCTCCCCAAATATAAATACGGTTGTCGTCCTTGAAAACACTATCATCGTCTTCACATCATATCAATGCAACATATCATCGTAACATATTGTCGCAACATATCATCGCAACATATCGTCGCAAAGTGTCGCTAGCCCCAACATCTCCAACAATTTCCATGCTACCCACCTCTGTTATATCCGTCGCAAAAACCACCAAGGCCCAAGTCTCTATAAAAATGTATCCATGGGAACATCTCCTAAATCCATGATCATCAACACATCCGTCGCAATCTCAACATGCTACTCCATCGTGGGAAGTCAATCTCTCCAACTCAAGCTACATGTTGCTGCAACATATATCATGTCAACCCATCATATATCATCAACCTCATGTGAATCTACTGCCAAGGCACTCCAACACAACTCCAGCATATCTCTACATAACCAGGATATGTCTCCAGCAAATCTCAGTACACTGCGCGTTCCCATGACTCGAACTAGTTGGGTGATCAATCCAACCATACCCTCTCATCATGAGAATTTCTATCCTCATGCCATCATCAGTTTTTTCTCTAGCATCTTGTCACATCATCAAATCAATCAAGAATCCATCCCATCCAATTGTAAAATAATCCATGTCTAGGTCCATGAAGTAATCTCCATCTCATCAGCAACATAATAAGCCATAACTAGGTGCATGAAGCAATCCTCATCATCTTTGAAATATGTTGTACATGATGCTAATCCATGTGCTATCTAAGGTAAAATGCCGAAGTAGCCACATTCATCCAAGAATCATCCATGTGTGAGACGTCCTCCTCAAACTAGTCAAGAACGTCCTCCCATCAATCTATCTTAGGGCACGTGAAATATTGCCTCAGCATCCATCCATGTGCTATCTATGATCCTAGGATCAATCATCCATATATCAAAAGTGTGGCTAAGTCAAGAAGACTCAACCCATTCCCAAGTGTACACCACCAAGGCATATCCATCGTTGCTTCTCCATCAAACTCCAAAGTGTCCTCTCTCATTCATCTCCATCAAGTCATTCCTCATGAACACACCCCATAATGTCCTCATAGGTATGCATCCCATAATGCATCAAGATCAAGACCAATCCTGATCTTAGCTCCTCAATGAACCAAATACTCCAAGATCACTATAATACAAAGTCTCTAATGAATGCAACTCATCATGAACTCCCATGCATCATCATATCTAAATATTTTGAAAGCATACTTATCTTGGCCATAAGTGACATCAGAGGTTGTTCCTGCCCTGCAAGTCATATGAATTTCCTCATAGGCTTCTCATCTAATCATCCATGCCCTTGTTTCTCAAAATTGAACAACATCCCCATCAGTCCACCTATAAAAGGTTTCCATGTAGCACCAAGAATCCATCCTGCTCAACATTATTCTTTGATACTCCTCCATGATGCGCATAAGTGGCATCTCTATAAGTGCACCTGCATAATGTATCTGCATAATGTCGTGCCATGCCCTCATGTCAATGCCCATGAATTTGATTGTCCATGTTTCCATCAAGAGTGGACTCAACACAACTCTAGTCATCAATGATCATCCAGGTAAAGTGCCCTCTATCACTTCTACCATCATAAATCATCATCACAAGTGCTTCCTTCACTGCTACCTCCCTCACTATAGTCCACCAATATCTCCTTCTTGGTTTCAGCCATGAAGGAGTCTACCCAAATAGTGTGCCCTTTTACCAATCAGTCCATGAGTCATGTCAGGCACCTAGTAGTTCTCCATATGGCTAAACATGACCCATCCATCACAAAGATTATCATGTTCCACCCTTGTCATGTTCTACCCTTCTAGCATGAGGTCACAAATTTCCCTAACAAGTCATGCAACAACCAATGCTCCTTGCTTCTCCATTGTACAAGGTCTCATCATAGTCATCCAAGGAGAGATAAACCATGGCATCGACAAATAATTCATCTCTTTTCTCATCCCTACATACGTTCCATCCTTCAAATGATCAAATGAAACACAATTCATACCTATATGAAGACTCCCAAATAAAGTGTCCTCCATCCTCATCAATGTCTACAACATGATCGATCATGGTTCAACCTATTCATCAAGTTGCTCCTTGATCTCTATCACATCTACAACATCATCATGAGTATCATCCACCGTCAATGCCCGGAATGTGCTTGGTGCCGGTCCAACTTGTTCATCAAGTTCTTCCTTGACCTCTATCACCTCTGCAACATCCTTTGGTTCAGCCATAGTGAGCTCCATGCCACTATGCTTCGTCTTCCCAAGGTATCGTCTAAGATCGGCAAGCTTCTCCCAAAACATGCCTCGCTCTTCTTCAGTATTTCATATCTTCTTCAAGAATGTCCATATTCTTACTAAGTCGATAGAATCCATCCCTGTTCGTGTTGGATATCCATTCCTTGCACAATGAAAGAAAATCTTGTCCCGTTTCATGAGCTCCTTCTACTAGTTCGTTCATCTTTCTTTCATGGTTTAGCAGCCTCTATTCAATCTCTTTAAAGTCCATTTTCTGCAAAGAAGACTCACCCATCAAGCTTCAATACCACCTACAACCCTGCAACTGTATTCCTGCTTTATTTTTCAAAGCCTATTCAAAATAAGCTCCGATACCAACTCTCATGACCATATACTTGTGGTACTCTTTCCACCACTCATAGTGGGTGTGGAACTACCTCATGTTTTTATTATTATTAATACTAGGTTAGTAGACTATGCCTTACTTCAACACTTAGTTACTTTCTCTTCAAGTGTTCTTCAATTATTCAGCGGAAATAAATGCAACATAAACATCAATATATATCACCATGTATGCCCATACATACAAGGGAGGGGAAACTCCCGAATATGAGTCTGCCCGATATTATGTTTCATAAACAAATGTACAATTTTACATTAATTATACAATACCAAGCCTGTGCAAGCCACTTGCACTTCTTGCCAAAGTGTGCTTCAACGCTTGTGTGTTGGCCCAAGCTGCAATGCTCTCCAAAAACTCAACAATCCATGAGAAACCCCAAATTTCTCCTCAAGATGTGTTTTTGGCCTTATTCCCACGAACACGTTCAACCCAGGTCACTGAGGTCACCGACGCCCTCGACATGTACACATTCTACACACTACTCACCAGTGTCATTGACACCCTCAAGTTCTACATGCGTTCATAAAACGCGTTTGGGTCGTGCTCGACCCAACCCTTTCAGCACGCCCTCCGCAATCCACCTGAAACACCTAACTTGACCCTATCTCCATGTGCCTTCGCACTGTTTCTCATGCCTTCATGCACGAGCTAACCGGCCTGGGTCATGACGCCCTACACACATTCATGAAAATACATGACTCGGCTCGCTACACCTTTAGTCTCTGTTTTTGCTCATCCATCCGTCCTGCAGGCACATACACTTGACCAAGCTACTTTAGAGCTTGTCTCAGTGATGTATGTTCGAATGAATAATTGTGTTCTCCATCAAACACACCCATGTATATATATCATCATGGCACATGAAATTTTCCCCTCGGTTGGGTCATGACACCCACGACCGACCCTAAAACTCGTCCACAAAGCCCCACATAATTTTCCATCATGTCGGCCTGCCAATGCATTTTGGTCATCCACATGCTATAACTCCACAACGCCGACATGTTCCATACTTCATAATTTTTTCGTTCTCGCATGAACCGTCGCAAATCTAACATCTCTTGGCCACCACAGAAACGTCGCATGATCACTGATGAACGTTCGTTTGTAATATCGCCAAGTGTTGGGTCGGGCACGCACGTTCACCCAGGCGCTCATTACACAGTTCACCCAAGCGTGTCCACCTTCGCACTTCACCCGAGTGTGCCCTCTGTTATGTCTGAACTTTCTTCACACTCTAACCATTATTGCATCGCACGTCCACTGAGTAGCGTGCCCATCATGCCAGGGTGCGCATGCTGCACTCAGTCATCGTAACCGAAACTCGGGGACTTGATACATAGTATCCCAAATCTTCATTAGACATTGTACATAAATTATCGTCACAATTTTGATCTACATTAATTGCTCATACTAAGAAAATATTATGTTTTTTCTCTCTGTTATAGACCAATATTATTTTACAAATATCTAGCATTTCATGGTTTTTTTTTTGTTATTTTTTCTCGAAATAATGACATTCTTTCAGTCTTTCATCTTACCACTAGCATGGCCATGTCCCATCTTTTTGGTCCTATTTGTAGAATCTGTTTTATTTATACTCGCAATGCCCCTACCCTACCATGCACTTTTTATCCCAAATTGTTTTCCTCTATATTTTGTATATTCTTATATTCTTTTATGTACATGGAGAGGCCTTAGGTTCTCCCCGAAATTGTACATGATTATATACTTTACAAGTAGATTGACTCCTTTTTTATCATCTATAGATACTATTAGGTTTTCCTATCAAATACTTCACATTATGGATTTAATAGTTTGTAGTCCCTCCCTTCAATACTTCATATTATGGATTTGATAGTCTCGTTGTCTTTTGGTCTTTTTATGAATATAATTTCCTTTTTTCTATCCTATACTTGTTCAACTCTTTGTTGTCTATATCCAACAAGCTCGTAGTTTGTCTCAAATTTTTAACGTTTATTCACTGTAGTTTTTTTATCAGCATTTGGTGTCTAGTTAATATGCCCATTCCTTTAACTAGCGAGTTGTTTATCCATTTCGGGCTATTTGAATAAATTTAAAACAACGGATTATCATTTTTATAATCCTTGAGTCCACATGATCAGTTACTTTCGTTGGTAGTGAAAACAACTCGAAAATTTGACTACGAGACAATTGATATTATTGTTTAATAGTATCGGTTATGATTTGTATTAATGTAAAAAAAAAAGGGGTTTGTGGCCATACCCATATAGTGTGATACACTACACCTGACCTTTGGTATTTTTCTAGGTTACTTTATTCCTTCAATGGGGTAATTTTTTTACAGTGCGTGTCTCTCTTCCCTTTCATGCACAGTCCATACACTCCGGAATGGTTATGTTTAATATTATTATAGTTTGTTTAGCAAAATGTCATCCTTTATACGCTGAACCTTTCAATACACCCTTTGACTTGGCCATGGATCCTCTCACATGTGCATTTGACCCTTACATTACTCTACATGGTAACATTCCCTATTGGTTTGGTTAATGGCTTATTTGTCCCATTTTTTCTTAAGATGTGTCACCACCATGCGGCAAGTTTTTGCTTTAAAAAATAATAATAAAGCAAAGGTCTAAAAGTAATTAGATAATTTTTTTTTTTTTTGTGATTCATAATGATTTTAGAATTCTAGTTAATATATCCAAACTCTAAGCTAAGTTAGTTTTGGTTTGTTGCATAGGATTGTATCTATTCTTTCTTTGGTTAAATTTGAAATAATTTTTCTTTTTTGTTTGGAGGTGAAGATTAATTGCTTATTTGTCCCATTTTTCTTAAGATGTGCCACCATGCGGCAAGTTTTTTCTTAAAAAAATAACAATAAAGCAAAAGCGTAAAGTAATTAGATGATATTTTTTTTGTGTGATTCATAATGATTTTAGAATTCTAGTTAATATATCCTAACTCTAAGCTGAGTTAGTTTTGGTTTGTTTTATAGGATTGTATTTATTCTTTTCCTGATTAAATTTGAAATAATCTCTTCTTTTTGGGAGGTGAATATTTCTTTTGTGTAATGGAGGTGAGGATTTTTTTTTTTTTTTTTGTGTTATTGATGTTGGAACATGAGTGAGTGTTGGTGTGTAAGTTGGTTTTGTTGAATTTGTAATTATGTTTGGTCTTTATAATGTAATTTTGGTCACTTTATGTAATTATATTCATCATTGCAAAACATATTTATAAATGCTTGAGTCAAAAGAAAAAGTATTTTGAGTCAAAGTCTCATTATGACTTTTAAAAGATGTAAATTTGATTTTTTGGAATGAATTTTTTGGCTCCAAAAGTGACAAGTGGGCTTCCCTCCAAGTCAATTCAGTCGTAGGAAAGAGACATGTCCATTCACCATAGAAAAACTACTATATAAGAGCAACTCGACCTCCTCGTTTGGGAAATTAATATTACTCACACAAGATAGTTTATGGAAAGTGAGAGAAGGACAAGAAGGAAAAATAAGGACAAAGTAGGTTAAATTTTCTCTTCTCTCTCTCTAAGAACTCTCAGGTGTGAAGTACCCTCTCTCCCTATTGTTCGATTTTCTTGGGGCAATTGTTGTAGGGGGGCGAAATTTTTTGGGTTACTGGGGCAACTGCCATAGGGCTGAAAGGGGCAACTAGCTATTAAAGGAGGGATGAAATTATGGAAGTGTAGGATCAAGAACAAAGTGCAGGATTAGATTGGGTGACTTGACTTAGAGGAGAAGACTAGGGTTGACCATAGGTCTCCATGTGTCTCTTATTGAATAAGAAGAATCTCTCTATTGAAAAGGTTGTTGGGTTTTCCTCCATAATGGGTTTTCCCAAGGTAAATCTTGTCTCTCTTTTGTGCATTGTGATATGTACATTTACTCTCCCCACAAATATTTGTATTCTCATTCCAGCACTCTTTTTCATTATAATTATATAGGCAATTAAGAAGACCTAAAAATAGAGAATGAATAAAATAAAAATCGTATTAAATAATCCACTATGGGCAATTAAGAACACATAAAATGTAGAGAACGAATAAAATACAAATTTCATTAAATAATTCATTGTTCATTTATCAAGCATTGAATTGTACTTTGCAAAATCATTTCAAACATCAATAATGACTATAACATTAACTTCTTACAAAAGGCATCATAGATTTATCTTAATTCTACATCTACCAAGCACAAAGAGGGATCGAATCTCTCAAGATGCAAGATTCTTTTTAAGTGTAAAACTTGAGAGAAGGTTTGCACCTCTCCAGAAATTTGTTTCTTCTCAATGCTTGGTAAATTTGGAATTAAAGATTTTTTTTTTTATTTTCACTTGTTTTATATAATATATACATATTTAATATTGAAATATTTAATGTTAAGTATTTTATTTATGATTCACATTCTCCAAATTAAAATGTTCATACATATCCCCTCATATTTTTCTATATATAAATTATATACATATCTTTCTCATATTTCAAATAAATTGAAATTTTTTACTTTCAATTACTTTATTGCTTAGTATAAAATAGATATAAAATTGAGATGAAAATTGAAATATTTTATTTATAATCAACATTAATATGTTTTGTTATTACTATATTTTTAATTAGTTAACCTACGTATTATTTTATAAATATTTATTATTTATAAATATAATGTTACACAATAATATCTTCTTCATATTGTAAAATACTCATTAACACAACAATTAAACAAACATAATATTGAAAAACTTTTATCAAATTTACCAAAATATTAACTACTTAGCCAAACATAAACAATAAATTATGCTCTTATAAATATATCAAAACCCTTCTTATACTTATTATTTTACCATGTATTGTGTTATTCCCTTCTTATACTTATTACTTTACCATGTCTCTATTAGACTATTTCCATATATATATATGATGCCATGGATGATTAGTTTTTATATTAAAACAAATTAAGGTTACTTAGACGGAGATGAAAAGGATGAAAAGATTGGAAGGCTATTGAGGAAGATATAATTCACAACTGCAAAAATAGGAAGGCTTGACCATATTTTGGAAGACAGATTATTCATAGACAATGAATAAATGTGACAAATAAACTTAATTATGTTGGTACTTTAAATTACTTTTATAACCTGGTTATTCGATAATACATGGAACTCTCTACTCAACCTCATTCCCTAGTTCGTTCTAGAGCCAGTTCGACTTATACAACCATTCCATTCTATCGTATTATCTGGAAATCACATTCGTTAACATCTAATTCATTTGAATACGATCACCATTAATTTACTTAAATATAATCACTGTTAAAGATTAATGGAGCTATTAAACATTATTGAAATGATTAATTCTCCAGATATTTGTATTCTACTAAATATAAATTTATATATAGTTATATAATTATTTTTTATTATAACTTTATTTTAATTTTAAATGTTCTAAAACATCCATATAATCCATTTATGAAACACACAATATTCATTTAACTATAGCACTTTTAGTATATGTCTATAATGGTTTTGATAGGAATTAAAAAGGAAGCAAGGATTGGAGCATAAACCAAGGGTTGGAGCACATCCCGTGTATAAAAACTTAAAAAAGGCGTGATAGAGTTTAAAATAAGTTAGATTTAACGTGATTTATTTTTTAAATATCGAAATTTTATGTGTAATTATAATAAATTTTTTATTTTAAAAATTAGTTTTGAATTTAAATTAATTAATGAATATTAAGAATTAATTTTGTATGCACATTAATTAAATTATTAAATCATTGGTAAGCAATGGTTTATTTATTTATTTTATTTAAAAAATTATATAAATAAAAAATTAAACTTAAAATTGAGTTAGTACTTTGTATTACTAAAAAAAAAATATTACATAAATATTTCATTAAGCTTTTTTCGATTTTCAGGACTATGTGATAGTGACTATCATGATCACATTAAAAAAGGATTTCAGCGAAAGATGGCTTGCTTATCTCCTCAAGCATTCCACTCCCAAATACAAACAATATTGCTCATAGAAAATTGATATCTAACACTAGCATACACATAAGGAGAACAGGAAAAAAAAATAGAAACTATAGATTTGCGACCATTCCCTAACACATTTTGCCCATACCCACCATAGTCTTCCACATTGACATATGTCAAAGGTAAAATGAGATAACCAAATTCCAAGTAAAAACGAACCAAAGCCATCACATAAAACACATAGCCACAACTAGGCCATGTCACAATAATATTCTACATTAAACAAAATTGTAACCATCATGGAATCACCAGATTATGCCACCCAGCACCCATGCTCACTAGTCGTTATTAGAAGAGGAAATGTTTGTTGGAGCCCTTGCATTATAGCTAGGAGGATCCTTCAGGTCCCCTCCATCCAAGTCATAGGAAATATGTCTCTCCACATGAGCAATACGGGAGTAAATACTATCAAGGAAGAACCTATGATTTCTTAGCATCCTCTTTACATCCTCAAAAGAATAAAAGATGTTATATTTATCCACTTGTTTGTCCCTTAATATCAGGCCCAACAAAGTCTTCATTTTCCAATGAAGAGCCACCGAGTTTAAATATTGTTTCCTCTAGCCTATGGTGTGCCCAAGGTCTAGAACCCAAGTTGAATTGTCCTCTAGAAGCACACAATCCAAAAGTGATTTATTTTCCTTCCCTGATTTGGTCTCGAGCTCTTAGATTTCCTTACAAGTATCAGGCGGAACTGCATTAAAATATGTGTTCATTGAGTCATGGGCAAAGACACTTGCCCCTTGTTTCCCATGCTAAGCCCTTCCACCTCCTCCGCTTCTACTCCTCATCATTTTCCTAGGTGGCATCATTGAGTCTTGAGGAGGAGACTTAATGTTACTAAAAATATTTCCTCTACTTGCAAAATAACAAAAGGACCGACTCGACCTACCCTCAGTGGAACCAGGGAATTAGTAGAGCAACTCGTCATAATAACACCAGACAAAGGACTACACCTTAGATGAAGGCCAAAAAAAAATGGAAGGGGATAATAGTTCCATAGCCAAAGGCCCTTCACCCTTGACCATTGAACGGGAAAGGAGAAAAACCAAGACCCAGAAAATTCATCACATATAAGAGCGCAACCAGACACCCAGTTCCCACAACCAACAATTGACTTGCCATGAATAAAAGTCCCCATAGACAAAACCTAGAATATACTCCCTGCTACATCATATAAATCCTACCCTAAACCGAGAGAAAAGGACCCAAGACTCACCCTGACACCAGAATAAAAAAGCACTCCCAACGTTGTCCGCAGACTAAAGAAGAAGATTCCTATACATAAAATTGAGCTTAGAACACTTAATACTAAACCCACTAGCACATCTATAGACGGGAAATGAAATAAGTAAAAAAGAGACATGATTGAGTGGTATATTCTTACAATTTGATGTGCCCAATAGGACCTTTGGAGTGGAGACTTCCACCAACCATGAATAAAACCTGACTCCACAGACACCCCAAACATCCACACCCCATATACATTGAACAACCTAAATTCCTTTCCAAACCTCAAATTTGACCTCTTCCCACAACACCAGGACACTTACGCAATTCAATTTCACAAAGAATTCACTCCAGGAGGTCGAGGGCCATAGCTCGGCTCTTTTCTTCTTGCTGCAAATGATTTCACCGACCAAAAAAGTCCATAAATACACCATCATCCAACTATGATAATGCATGCTCATGCATGTGAGGCATTGTTTGCATTCTCCCTACATTTATGAGTTGTTATGTACTCGAGAGTGGTGGGCGCAATTCCCAAGGCTTCGTTCCATCTGCCATAACACCCCATCGGGGGGATTAATTTTATATTAATAATTATAAAATACTTGAATATTTATTATAAATTATAAAATTTATATAAATTAGGAGAATAGAAATCTAAATTAAAAAATGAATTATATTAATAATTAAAAATAATTTATAATCATTAAAATTTCATTTTTTTTCCCTTTTACTTAGGTGAAGATTTTTGTATTTATGGGAAACAACAAAATAGCACATATGTTATGTTACTAGGGAAATTGTTCTCTGCAACTAAAAGAACCAAAACCAAAAGAAAGTGTTTTTCATCCATAATGTGTGAATAATATTATTAGTCCTAAAAGTGTAGCTTAGACATTCAACATTCAAAAGAGATATCCTAAAAACCTATGCATAGTGGTAGGAGAAGCAATGATTCATAGCAGGAGAAACTTTAAAAAAAAAATGTTGAGCAAACAATGCATGGAAAGGTCTAAATCTGAGGAGTATTTTCATTAGAGTAGGTAACCTAGACATAAGTAGCCTCTGATGTGGGAGGTTTGATGTCCATCTTTGATCATTAAGTAGTAAATTTATCCTTTACCTCTTTAACTTGTACATGCAACTCATTCAAATTTAGTAGGATGATCACGTACTTGTTGCTTCTTTTTATCAAGAGATTGCTCATAATTATTTTAACCTACTAGTATAAGTTGGAACTTTTGAAATACTTGGTGTCTCGGGTTCTAAAGGATTCATATTATCGAACCCACATGCTAGCTCCTATTGCATTTCATCATGAGGGAAAAAACCTCAGTTGACCTTTAGCTTCAACACATTCAATGGTTTCCTTGATTGCGTGAGGGGTGCAATGGTTGTAAATGGCCATTGAATATTCCACCTCAGCTGGGAACTAATGATTGGTCAGGGATGAGGTCCTTCGTTGTCTCATATAGTGCTTCCCTTGAACCATGGTAACCAAATAAAGAACATCCCTCTAGGAGAACACCATGACAAAGACCCTCAATCGATTCTAGAAAGAGTCAAAGTAAAGGAATCCAAAGAATAGATGAGTTAGCAGAATTTGAAGAGTAGAGGAGTTAGTAAATTTCCACACCTATAACACACCTATAACATTACTTTGAGTGAGAATTCAATCCCATTTTCAAACAAGAATGAGGTTGACACAAGACATAATTCAAATTAGAAACACCAACACCCACAAGTATTAGTAAACTTCCAAACCTATAACTTTATCTTGAGTGAGTAGTTAACCCCCTTTCTGAGCAAGAGTGAGGCCGACATGAGACATAAGCTGAATTAGAAACACCAAAACCCACATGCATTAGTAAAATTCCAAACCTACAAAATTACCTTGAGTGATAAGTAAGTCCCATGTTCCAAAGGTGGGAGTTAGTCTAACACCCTCTCATGGGACTAGATGAAATCAAACCTAAGTCAACTATCTAATGCCATGTTAAGGTTTACTATTACACTAAATCCATAAACATTATAAAGCTTCTAAACCCATCACATTACCTTAAGTGAGTGATAAGTTCAATATTCCCATAAAAATAGTTAATCCATATGATCAATTTAAAAAAAAAATGAAGATGATGGATAGTGAAAAACACACATCCCTCTGACCACATTCAAAATAATTACTAAAACACACATCCTTTTCACCACATTCAAAATAATTACTAATTTTTAAATTGACTTGTCATTTTATTTTACCTTTCAAATTTTCTTGTTAAACTGTATCATGGTTTTACTGCTCTAGTCAATCTCCTAATAGCATTCCCCCAAGTCATTATTAATTGCACATTGGAAAATATATCATCCGTTGTTTTGGAGATGTTTACATTTTAGCTTCTCTTCCATCCCTATTATTATTATTATTATTATTATTATATGAGGCAGAATCAGTAATATTATAATCAGTATTATTAACTGTTATATATATATATATAATACCAACCAAATTGTATATAGCAGAACAAGTGATAGAGTTTATAATCAGCATTATTGGCTGGTTTATAATGAGCACGGGTGTCTTGGGCAGCTTATTAGCTTTATACGGGCATACTCTCCACCCTAATTTAAATCATAATACGAAATAGCCGAAATGACAGATATATTCATTTTAAATCATAAATGTGCATATCAAACCTAGACGGGCCTGCAGTAGTACAGCATTGTAAAGCAACCAAGATGAAGCAATGGAAGAGCCAGTATCGAAAAATATATAAAAAATAATCTTTTATATACGAATGGACTAAGAAAAATTTGACAATAAAATAAATAATGTTATATTATTTTTATTACAAGTAAGATAGATAAAATCATTCAGTTTTATATAAAGATTTAAATAATTTATTTAATCTGCTTTAAAATTATATATATAGATTGAGAGACATTTGAAATAAATAAAATCAAAATTGTGAATGTGATTTTTATGCAGTTATTTATATAATTTTGTAAAAAATATAATTTTCCATTTCAAAATAAATGATGTATATAATTCTTCATACAATAATATAGATTTAACAAAAGAGTTTGTTTTATTGAATTTATCTGGAATAATCAAGAGAGTGATCATTATCCTTTTCATAGAAATTCAATTATATTACATACATGAGGTACTAAAATTTCTCACATGTATGAAAATATATACCATGCTATTAGGTCTCGTTGGCTAGGGTTTTCCTGAACAGGTTTATATAATACATGGTTACTCAGTCTCTCATGTGAAAATGAATACTGTGCAGATCCGGCCAAATTGTTTACTTTTCACCAGTCTTGGGATTTGAAGACTATCCTGCAATATAATTCCGCATATGAATAATGGCCATTGGCTGCAACATTAACCTTCTAAAAAGATTGACTAGTCAATAAATCGAGAATACCTAATGTACTTTGCTATGGATACGTGATGACATGAAATACTGACCAGTCATAGACCTTCGGCCTTCTTGGTTCTCCTCTCGGGGATTTTTCAGGTCCCTTCTTTGCAGCAGCAAGAACATTAATATACTTATTGTTTCGCCATGGATTCTCTCGTCCTCGTGGTGTCACTGTCAAACAATATTCCCAATCCAACCAGTCATTTATAAATGCAGTCCCATCTGATTTTGATGATTGTGATGGAAAACAAACATAAAGAAATCAATGGATGCCATAGTCTAAAATTAGATTGAAAGCAGAGCAAGGCTCCATGTTATATACTTACGAGATGATGGGGCGATTGGAAAGTTTGAGTCCTCAGGGGAAGAGGGACTATCCATGAAGAGCGAACGAAGATAAGGAGGTTTAATAATGGTGATACTGTGTGTTACTTGTATGGACTTGTCATTCGATCGGTGGAATTCTACACTATCTCTGCGTTCCTTCAATCCGTTTAAAGCCTCTTTAATCTCTGCAGATATTCCATCATAGAATATTAGTTTTCAAGTTTTTGTGGTCATTAATTGAAAAATAGCCATTGGGATTATTTATATTAGCAAATCTTAGTGGACTTTTAGAATTCTAATGGGGATCCATGACAGAATGGGAATCAATGCTTGAGAAGAGAACTGACCATTGATAAATACTGAAAGAAAAACCTACTAAAATTAACAGAAGATCACTTTTGTTAGTCTTAGTAGGTTTTTCTTTCACTATTTATCAATGGTCTGTTCTCCTCTCAAGCGTTCATTCACGTTCTCTCCTGAAAATGGATTCCCATTGAAATTCGAAACACGAAATTTTGTTAATACTATGGATAATCCAAATTGCTATTCTTCAATCTCCATATAAAATTATTTCATTGAATCTACTGAATATAAACACTACTATAGCCTGATATATCCCTTTAAACATCCATTTAATCCTAATGAATTCTAACCTAATCTCTTCAGCATCCAATTTGAATTAATATAAATGAATGTATAATTAATTTTTATATGAATTATATCTGTGTTCACGAGAAGGTTTAGGGTTTAAAACTGATATTTTTTTACTGTAGATAATGGGGGACAAAAATACCTTATCACCAATTGCTATATTTTGTTTGTATATACTACTATAATATTTTTGAGTTAATTAGATTTGAATATTAAATTTTATTATTTATACAATACTTTATAACAAATCGATCACTAAATAAACAACCCATTAAAAATATACCTCTACAATTTTAAACATACACACAAAATCCAATTAAATTTTGCATCTCAAACCCAATTTTAAATGAGTATGTAATTTTACAGTACTGCTATGAAACCAACCTGGAGAAGGGGCAGTTTCCATGGCAGAATGAGTAGCAGAATGAGTAATAGTAGTCTTCCCGAGTTTGGGTAATCCAGTATCAGGGCAAGAGGCGGCCAAACTATCGTTCAATAGCTTATCCAACAGCCCTATTTCGTTTAGTCCTAACACCAAACAGATACAAATATTCATTGTCAAGGCCTGCTCCGATTAGATTGCCTTTTCAAGGAATCGAAATGATAGGTCAAGATTTGGATCAGTGTTGCCAAATTTACAGCTCAGCTGATTTGGATATGCCAAATCACTTGATGCGTCCTTTGTTGTTTATCTCTTACTGTTTTAGGTGACACGTCAGCGGATAAGATGAATGGACCCAGAGTAATGAGATTTTTTGATTTCAGCCAATGTGCCACTGGCGTGTAATGGATTACATGCGTTTGTTCACATGATGGAAGGCAAACGTAAAGATAGAAAAAAAGAAAGAAAGGGAGACCATCATAATAATAAAAATTAATAAAATGAAATATAACAGGATATAATGAAACGCAACAAGATTTATTGATTTATGGGTAATGGAAGAGATTTTCAAAAAATGAAAGCTTAGCTATAAAATTAGAAGGAAAATATTCTGGATTTATTCTTATGGTTGTAGCTACAAGTGCATGCATGAATATATTTGTTTTGCTGTTTATGTTTATTTATAATTTAAAATAATCATTTTATGTTTATCTTTAAAAATAAGTAAATTATTGAAAAAAATAATACAATTAATTTATATATGATATATCTTTATTTTACTGATTTATTATAAAAAAATATTCTATAAATATATAATTAAAATGTACATCATAATATTATTATAGTAATATAAAAAATTATTTATCCTTAACTATTATGAACTAAATCAATTTAATGTAGAGTAATTCAAATTAAAAACTCATTCCTAATTTATTTATAGTGATATAAAAAATGTTTGCCCTTCACTTTTAACTTTTATGGATTAGATCCATTAATATTTCAAGATCTGTATTGTTGGCTCATTATGTTTATCCATAATTTGATTAAACCACTGAAAAATATAAATACTATTAATTTATATATTGTATATCGTAATTCAAATTAAAAACTCATTTCTAATTTATTTATAATAATATGAAAAATGTCTCCCTTTAACTTTTATGGATTAGATTCATTAATGTTTCAAAATGTGTCTGGTTGGATGCTTACGTTTACCCATATTTTGATTAAACCATTGAAAAAAATGAATATTATTAATTTATATATTGTAAACTTTATTTAAAGGTATAGATTTATTATAAAATAATTTTGTATTCTACAAATATACAGTTAAAATATTATTTTGTATCTTTAACTATCGGTGTACATCATAATATTATTATAATAATATATAAAATTATTTTTCCTTAACTATCATGAACGAAATCCATTATTACTTCAAAATTTATAATGTTATTATAAATGTATAATAATTCAAATTAAAAAGTCATTCTTAATTTATATATAATAATATAAAAATTATTTTCCCTTAACCTTTATGAATTAGATCCAATTTAAAAAGTCATTCCTAATTTATATATAATAATATAAAAAATGTTTTCCCTTAACTTTTATGAATTAGATCCATTAATGTTTCAAAATTTGTATAGTTGGTTGCTTATGTTTATCCATAATTTATTAAACTATCGAAAAAAAATACAATTAATTTGTATATTGTATAACTTATTTAAAAGTAAATATTTATTATAAAATATTTTTTTATTCTACAAATATTTAGTTAAAATGTACATCATAATATTATTATAGTAATATAAAAATTTATTTATCTTTAATTATCTTATACTAAATCCATTAATACTTCAAAATTTATAATATTATTATAAATGTATAGTAATTCAAATTAAAAACTCATTCTAATTAATTTATAATAATATAAAAAAAATATTTTCCCTTAACCTTTATGGATTAAATTCATTAATATTTCAAAATATGTATAATTACTATATATAATTATCTTAAATTATATTAATTCAAAATAAAAACTCATTTTTATTTTACTTTATGATAAGTCAAAATAAAAATTCATTAAATAATTATTGATTTTAATTTTGTATTTATAATTTTTTTAATTACATTTAAGTCTTATTCTTATTATTATAGGATACTCAAACAAAAACAAACAAATAAGAACTTCACTCTACTTCTTTGATGCAAATTTCTAAACATGGTTTATTTTAGCTTTTCATAATTGTTAGATTATGAAATGTTTAAATAATTTCATTGCAAATGGAGAAAGAGTTAATGGCTAAAATAACACTATTTCAAATATTTATAGGTGTAGTTATTTCTCTGGGTTACCCCACCAATTCAAGTTTTTATCTCTAAGCTAAAATATCATTATCTTAGACTTCAAATTGGAAGTATAATCTCTTAATCTGAAACATCTTGTTATTCTCTTGAACCAGACTTCTGCTTGTTCGTTGGCATGACCTCCATTAAATTACAAGAACTTAATCTTTTGGAGTTGCCTAATAATTTCCCCATTTGGAGGTCCTCTATCCAAGTCCCTTGATCCTTTAGGGTTTCTTGCCCTTGATGAAGGGTGCTCTATTTCCACCTTAATTTTTTTCACCATCTTAATGTTTCATTAATTTCCTCTAGGGAGTGAAATATGAGAGTAAACTTTGGTGATGGAAATGGTGGTTCTAGTGCAGGTGGCTCTTGGGATGACCCTCTTCGATGTCAATTTCCTAGCATCCTCACCATTCTAAATTGGTTTAATATATGCATGACACATAATGCTCATTTATGTACTTTAGGACTTTTGTAACTCATGACTCATATATATATAAAATGGTAGGTGTAGTATTTCCTCATGAAATGCTTGTAAATAAACATTACCGATATTGATAATATCCTCATGGATCTACTAAATTCTCTCTCATCTCTAGCTAAGAAAGCACTGTGATCCACCTACCAAATACTATTTCTTTCTTAGCATCGATAATTTCCTCTTGTAACCTTATTTAATTAATTATTTAGTACTTAATGTTAATTGATTAATCCTTAGTTAATATTTATGCTAATTAAAGTAATTTTTTTTAATTATAAATGGGACATACATACATAGTATAGGTTATTGTGCTCATAGGCTATCAACCCACATTTTTAAATTATAGCACGATCACTTGAAACAAGTCAAAATGGCTTCTCGGGTAAAAATTTAGGATTTAGTGTTGACCAATGTCAGGTAAACCTCAGGATGTGTACAAATAACTTTAAGGCATATACCACTGCACTAGGGACATACGATGTAATCATTGAATTGGATTGGGTAAAAGCTCATCGAGCTTTGGTAGACTATTTCAAAAAGAGGGTGATCTGTTTAGATGATGAAGGTAGGTCAATTGAGATATGAGGTATCAAGATAGGAATTTCCCTATGATTTATCTCCATTTGAAGGTAAAATGTTGCCTCAGGTGATGCTAAAAATTATATGTGGTCGAGATCGTAAGTGATCAAAAGGGACCCTCCCTAGATAAACACCCAATTTTGTCATAATTTGAGGATGTTTTCCCATTGAAAAGTTTCTACTACTACCCCTAAAGAGGGATATCGACTTCACAATCGACCTAAAACCTAGTGCATATCCAATATCTAAGACACCCTAAAAGATGATATCCATAGAAATTTGTGAGTTGTAGATGTAGTTAAAAGAGCTATTATATTCCATATTTATTAGACCTCGTATTTCACCTTGGGGTGCACAACTGATATTCGTCAAGAAGAAGGATGGTTCTTTAAGATTATGCATAGATTACATAGAATTGAATCAAACCATGATAAATAATAGGTACCCCAAACCCATAATAGATTACCTCTTCATTCCAATGAAGGGAGAAATGATTTTCTCAAAAATTTATTTGTGAATTAGATACCACCAAATAAGGATTAATGAAGAAAACATTTGATAAAATACCTTTCAAACTTGATTTGAACACCATGAGTTCGTAGTAATGTTTTTTAGTTTTACCAATGAACTAGAAATATTCATGTGCCTCATGAATGGCATATTCCGGAAGTATATGGACCAATTTGTTTAAGACTTTCTAGACAATATTCTCATATAATCCAAGAAGGAAAAGGAGCACGAAGGACACTTAAGGGTTGTGTTGACATGCTTAAGGGAAAGTACATTGTATGTAAATCTATAGAAATGCTCTTCCTTTCAAAATAAAATTCATTACCTTGGGCACACCATCACAAGAGAAAGGATTTTAATTAACCTGAAAAAGGTGAAGGCCATAATGGATTTCTTGGTGCCGAAAAATGGTCATGAGTTGTGTAGCTTCATGGTGCTAGCAGATCGCCATAAATATTTGTGGAAGGGTTTTTATTTTAATTTCAAAACCCATCACCACATTACAGTGCAAGGGGTTTAGGTATGAATGGAAAGATGAATGTGACACTGCATTCATTGAAAAGAATAGATTAATAACTAGTGCATTGATCCTAAAAGAACTTGACATGGAAAGGACTTCAAAATTTACACATATGCTTCCAATCAAGGATTAGGAGTTGTGTTGATGCACGAAGGCAAAGAAATAACTTATGCATCTAGGAATTTGAAGAAACATAAAGTGTTCTATGCTACCTGTTAGTCTCCTATACCAATAGGTGTCATTTTTCATGATTGTCTTGATTGAACTATGGAATATGTTCAAACCTTTTTTCTTGAGCAAAGGTGTTCCATATTCTTGAAAAACCAAAAAATAAAAAAATTTAAAAAATGTAAAGAGGGTATACCCTAAAAGAAAAATCAAAGGGTAAGAAAAATAAATTGGTCAAAAAAGTGAAAGAAATGAACCCCAATCAAAAAATAGACCAAGGAAAGTGTGCAAATCTAAATGCCACTACTATTTCATTTTTGTAAATAAGTGATTGTGTGCAGCTGGTCAAACTTTTGCCACAATTTATGAAGATTCAAACTGTTTAAACTTGACTTATTCATATTTCAATTTCATGTTGTAAAATAGAGAATAAATATCTGACCAAATAGTTCAATCTTGGCAGATAAGTAGATAGGTAGAGTTAATAAAAGGTGCTCAACAGTTTAATCTGAGCCCTTGGATGTAATAAGGGTAGAAATAGATAGATTTTCCTTGTAAAAGAAAAGAAGATTGATAAGGGTTTTTTCAAGTCCAAATGCACCCTAATAAAGAAAAGGAAATGGTAGTGTCAAGTAGATAGGGTAGGTAGATGGTGTTGCAAAGTTTCATATGATGAATGATGGTGCTGAATATGTTTAATCTTTTACCTTCATCACAAGTACTCAAGCAGAAAATGCACTGAAGAATTCACAGAAAGCAAAGTCAAAATTATTAACTTCCCACATCACTTTTTCCCTAAGTTTTTACTAATTTCCCCAAAGTGCTAAGGTATTTGGAGATCAAAGGGGCTCAAGGCATTTCCTTGACTTTTGGAGGGACCGGACCCTCGGCCTGATGATCAAAAAGACCTAAGTACTTGAAGTTATCCATTATCATTCACTTTCAATTTTTTCCTAAGTAAAATCCCATTTTACTTAGGAAAATCATGCAAACTTCCATAAAAATCCCTCAAAATAACTTACTATTCTAAGTTTAAGTGTTGAAGATGATATATTGTAATTTACTTCAGAAGTTGTCACTTTCTTAGATGTGCAAAGTATTTTGAGTTCCCTTGTCCCTTTGTCATATTAATGTTTAACTCTAGTTATTAAATCCCTAGTGAAAATCCTTTATCCTAAGTATATAACTCCTTTTAAATTAATATCCCAAAAACCCCTCTATTATGATTTTAACCAAAGTATTTATTTCCCAAGTATTCATTGAAAACCCACATTTTGCGCCCTTTGGTTAAAATATATCATTATGTAATATCTCCGCCCTTATGATAAGTTAATTATATCAGTTAATTTATCATATAATAAAAACATATATGAGAAAAGCTTTAAACATATGATATGTATGTTTAACAAAAAAATATAAATAAAGCCAAAGTTTTAATTCAAACTAAAAAACTTCGGAAAAACCCCATGCCACCGTGGCTCATCCACCTGGCATCCCACCCGACACTTTAACCGTAATGAAGACCCGCGCGCAAAGATCCTTACCCCGACCCTTTATAACTACGGGATTAATTAGTTATCAGGACTAATTAATAACCTTTTCTCCACCAATTATGTGCCACCCGGAATGATTAATTAAACACTAATTATGCCGGGCCCGTGTGATAACTACCCCACTATCTCCCCGTCCTTTCCACCATCCGATCTCCCCCTCCAAAGATCAACGCTCCTTATCAATTCCGCCAGCCGTCCCTTGTCAGATCATTAACGCGCGGGGGCTTGGTGGTATTGGACTAGTCCTCCGTCCACGTGTCAATGCTCCAATGGAATCGCTGCCCTCTCGTTTAATACCACTCTTGTCCATAAGCGGTGCGGGGATTATCGCTTACCGCTTACCGCCCGACCCCTGCACACGTCAGCCCGTACTGATATGACGTCATTCCTCGAAAAAATAAAAATCCCTTTTAACTTGTAAATAAAGCAAATTTCGTGTTTTTTCCGTTATTTTCATTATTGAAAACGACTGCGCCTTCCGCTAAGAAATTCAAATTTTCATTGAAATCCACTTTTCTATCCGATTTCGCCCAGAATTCTACTGGACCAGTGTTCGAGCGTCCTCTTGCCACCGCCTGATACCTGTTAAAACCTAGTTTGCCTCCAAGAACAGGTATTTATTCTATTGCGCCACGAACTTCAAAAGAAACTCTGTTTTCCTTGTTTTCCACTGGATTAGTGATTAAATCTTATCGCTAAGATCATTCCCTGAGGTTTAAAACTGTGAATTGTTCCCCCGAACCTGCAATTGTGCCAATTTCCCTCATTAAAATCGAAAATCACAACATTTCTGTAAAGAAAACCCAGAAACTTCCATTTTGAATACACAATAACCAAAATGGAAGCTCCGGCAGCCCTGAATGTGACTCCACTGAATGCCCCCCACAGAGAGTTAGAATATTTGCCCTTAGTGGATAAAGACTTCCAAATTAAAGACTTGCATTTCGATGAAAGCCCCCTTCTGAGTTATTGTCGCTGCAGAGACGATTATTCGAAGGGGCAAGATGTCATTGGGTTGTGGGAATCCAATTTCCTGAGATATCTCATCCCCTCAGTCATTTTTTTCCCAGAAATTATCCACTATTGCCATTCTAACTATGATCCCACTCAAAGAGCTGTAATATCCCCTGACCAGAGTGTTCTTTTCCCTATTACTCCCCAAGCTATCAATGCAATGCTACATTTTGAACCAGATCAAGAGCTAGCACCTTTGTCTATGGAAGAACTGATTGAAAAGTCTAATCAATTGACCCCAGAAAAATTGGAGTCCATTTGCCAGAATTTTATGTTGCCTGAACATCAACCTAAGGGACCTCCTCCCTATGGTTTTTATTATTTCACTAAGTTGGGAAGGCTCATCCTAAATATGATATCTTTTGTCTTAGGTTTTAATACAAGTGAATATGTTGATGAAATAACCTTGGTTTTGCTGTCTATTTTTACTCCTGGGCAACCTCCTGAAATTAAATATGATTTTGCCTCTTTCATAGCCAATAAGATCCATGACCAGTTCATGAGGCTAGATGATGAGAAAGTTTTTAAATATTCCTCAGTTATTTATCATCTCATTATCTTTTATCAATCAGAGAAATTCCCTTTCCCTGTTAAAAAGCTTGATGCCAAGGGAAACCCTAGGTCAGTTATATTTTGGTCTCCCATAATTCATTCTTCCTATGATTCTCCCTATTCCTATACTGAGTTCATCGATCTTTTTGTATATCGTGCAACTACCTTGTTGACAGGGATTCCTCCTCCAAGGCTCAGTAATGAAATCAAGAATACCTTGCAGCTTTCAAGAACATATAAAGTTGGAGATTGGTATTTATATCAAAACCATTCAGTCATCAGAATCTATGGATGTGAATTGCATCCATTCAAGTTGCCAAGATATGTGCTCATGAGACTTTTTGCCTTGGAATATTTTAGGCAAATGAATAATTCAGATGTGATTCATTTTTTTAGTGTGAAAAAGAAAGCCCAACTCAGGATTAAAAGTCAATTAGGTCCTTTCATCTGCAACTCTAGGGAGGCTGAGCGAGAAGCAGAAAATATACTACAAATCCATTGCAAGTTCCAAAGAAGTTTTCGTTGGGTTCCTTATGATCCATTTGGTTTTATCTGTGAAAAGAGAATAAAGAACAAATCATCGCCTTACATGCACCACAAGATTCCTGATATAGAACAATATTCTAACCAAGATGAATGGGTTGAAGGAACACTAGTTGAGGAAGAAAGTGAAGAAGACAAAATGAAAAAAATTATGAAAGATCTTGAGAAGAAGTATGACCTAGAATCTTGTGGTCAAGTGCAGGTACCTCACATTGGCACTTCTTCAGCGGCAAATCTACAGCAGAGATTACAGGAAGGCAGTTCATCAGTTGCAACAGAGTCAAAAGGCAAAGGAAAGGAACCTGAAATACAGGTCATTGAAACTTTAGTCATGGCAGAGAAACCTCAAACATCCAGAGCACCTGATCAAACACAAGTTTCTCCCATTCAAGTAAATCATCCTGAAGTTTCAGGATTACAAACTCCATCCAATGTAGAAATGAGCAAGAAAAGGCATGTTCCAGATACTACTCCTCCCAAAGAGTCCTCAGAGATACATCAAGCCAAAAAACAGAAACCAGATCCACTTCCAGATGTGGAAATCATTGATGAAATGTTTGATGATGGAAGGGAAGACAGTCAACTAACTGGCACAGTTAGTGAAACAAACACAGGCCAGAAAGGAAAAGCTTTGCAAAAGCAGTTGAGTACTGAAGTATCTTCTTTTAGGCCACCAAAAACAGATACAGGGGATATAAAAAGAACCTTCATTAATATAAAGGCAAAGAATGATCCATTGAGAATGAAAGTATATGATCAATATTTGAAAATGGCTCCACATAATCAGGAAAGGTTAATGTCAGCATTTGACATTTCACAAGGCAAAATGATGATGAGCCACTTCAAGTCCAAGGTGTCAAAACCCATGACAGCAGCTGATTATATTAGAACAAATTTTGAGGTCCTCGCAAAGGACATTCATCCTTTGGACCAGATAGAGCTGCATAAACAAACTGGGGAAATGGTCTATTCCACTCTTACTGATAAGGCCATGGCAGCCCTAAGGCTGCAAGATTATTTAAATAACACAAGCACCCAATTGCAAATTGAAAAGGCCTCTTCTCAGGCCAAAGATAACAGAATAAAGTCTCTGGAAGACATAATCATCAGCTTGGGTCACAACCCCAAAGATATTAAAAGTATTGAGGCACTAATTAAGAAGAAAGATGATGACATAGCTGCACTGAGAAAGCAGCTGAAATTTCCAGCCTCAAGACATCCCCAGACCCAAGAAGTTTTGAAGGGGAATTCACAAGAAGAGATAATGGAGTTGCTCTTAAAGATGACTGAGCGACTGGGTGAAACAGAGAAAGGATTGGAACAAGCTTTATAGGAAAAGGAAGCTATCCTGCAGGCATCCACCACAGAAGCTATTACAACCACAGGTACTACAACAGCAAAGCAACAAACAGAGCCAGCGCAGGTAAACACTTCTGGTTTAAGTTCTGATGAATTGACAAAGCAAATGGAAAGTTTACAATTAAGAGTCACAGAGCTTCAAACCACAAAATTGAAGTTAGAAAACTTGGAGCAGAAATATGATACATCTAAGAAGACAGTTGCTGATAATACCAGGGAAATTAAAAGGTTTGAAAGATTAGTTAAGGCTTTAGAAAAAGATCTTTCATTAGAAAAGCCTTTGAAGGAAATAAATGAAATTCTTTGGGGTAATATAATTGAATTAATAAAAAGTATCTGGCCCTCTGTTCAAGCAATTTTTGAACAAAATGACTTGATTAAAGTAGCTCAGGAAGAAATAAACAAAACAAGAGATGAATTAAGAGGCAGACCTGAGCAGGCCAATCAACTTATTCAATTTTTGAACACCCGAACTAAGCAACAACTTGCAGTATTAGGAATTGAGGACAGGACCGGCACCATTTTGGAGATAAAAAGAGTTTTCATCAAAAGAACTTTTATGCAGAATTTGGAAAGGAAGTGCTCAGATATTTTGGCTGATATTAATACTTTCAGAGGAAAATTTCAGGTTTTGTTGGACATTGGGTTACCCAGTCCTATGCTCTCAGAGGACCAGATAATGGACCTGGAGACCTATGTCAAGAAAATAGATATTCATGCTCATAATACAGCTGCTCATTCTATCAGTATGCCAGAAGCAACGTTGCCAACAGGGAGAAATATCTATGACAGGTTGAAGAATTTATTTCATCTTGAACATAAAATAAAGTATTTGTTCCCCGATCAGCCCACTTTTTACAAACTCACAGAGGCTGATGAAACGTTGAGAAAACTTAAAAGAACTTTGATAGCACAAGATCAATGGTGGAATGACTTATTGGAAATTCTATGAAAATTATCTTCAGGATGAGAATTTTATCTTTTTACTATTGCGTAAAGGATAAAAATGAGCACAGATGAAAGAGTATCAGTTACACAGGTTAAAGAGTATCCGTAAAAGACAAAGAGTATCAAACAAGCAAAGAAATTACTCCAAAGGACAGCATCGAGCCCTATTTCAGCACTTACTTCCAGCACATCAACAAAATGAGGAAACAACACACCAGCAATTACATTTTATCCTATCTACGAGACCATCTGTCTCCTTTTTATTGTAACTTATTTATTAGTCACCCTAAATTGAGGGCTAGGTTAGTGTAAGATATTTTCAATCAATTTTTGTATAAATAAACCCTCAAAGAGAGTATTGAGGGTGGATTCTAATACTTGGCTGTGACATTGATGTTTTTGGAATAAAAAAGTGTTTTGGAGAAATTTATTTGTGGCTTACTGGATGACAATTTGAAGCTCAGGACTTTTTGCAGGATTCATGTGTCGGAATGCAGTTCAATAAGTCTTTCTATCCTATGTTTTAAGTTTTATATCTGTTTATAATATCATTATGTCCATTTCTGAATAATTTACATAAAGGATTGAATCAGAATTTACTTAATTGTACTCTAATTTCAGATGTGATTATTCTTAATGTTTTCCTCTAAATTGGTTATAAGCACGAATTCTTAAATGCTCTTGCTTTGCTAATTTAAACATTCTTGATTACTATAATAAAGAATTCTTCATTGCTCTTTGTTTGTAGTCATCTCATTTCTCTCTTCTGAACATGGTGAAAGATTCTTAGCTGCCTTTCATCCCTTCGAAATCATCCCATCCACTTTAAATTTTAAGGATTGTTCTCTGTCTGGCTATCTTGCCCTGCAAAGCCATCTTGTGTGTATAATAGAAATCTAGTAAAGCCATCCTTTGACTCCATAGCCCAATGGACTGAAAATCTTCAACCTTGCCCCTAGTTTGCGGATTCCACCATTTTCAAACAAACTCATGGATCTATAACTAGCCTAAAACCTTCTAAGAACAAAGATAAATCATAAAGAGAGAGCCCTCTCTGGATGCAGATTGGCTAGATTCTGCATCTGAAGGTTGGTTTGTGGTTACCTCGGGTATACTTTCCTTTTCCACAACTTCAAGGAAAACTTGAGTGATAACACTACCCATGACTTAGAATTAGCAAAAATGATGCCAACTTTGAAACTATAGAGACACTACCTCGTCATGAGAAGTTTTGAGTTGAAATATAATCATGAGAGCTTGAATAATCTCTTCACTTAGAGGGGTATGAATGCTAGATAGAGGAGATGGAGTGAATTCTTGAGAGAGTATTATTTTGGTATTTTTTACATCAACGAAAAGGATAATGTGATGGTCAATGCACTAAGAAGAAAGCCATAGACTGTCTCCTTGGTACACTTGAGGGTCAATTTGAGGAAGTGTGTCTTGGAAAAATTCTTTGAAGATAGTTGGTTTCTAAAGGTTACATTAGTGCTCTAGAGTGGGAAGTGGATACAACCATATTTTGAAGGCTATGTCGTTGATCCAAATGGACTATTCATATCTCAGGTGAGAATGTACATCCTAGAGGAAGGGAGTATACGAATAACCATCCTCAAGGAGTCATGTAGAAAAATCTATTGTGCATATCCTAATGTGAAGAAGTTGTATGCATACATGATGAAACAATTCTTATGGGTAAGAATGAAGCATGACATGGTCCAATTTATTTCCAAGTGTCTTGAATGTTAGTGAGTGAAGGTTGATCATCGCCACTCAATAGGAGTCCTACAACTGCATGAAATCCCTATATCTAAATGGGAGGTAATTTATATGGATTTCGTTGTGGGTTTTCCACTCACATTACAAAGGAAAAAATCCATTGTATTTGTAGTTGATAAGTTGATCAAAAGTTTCCATTTAATTCCAGTGAGAAACAATTGCAATGTTATCAATGTGCATGAGTGTTTATAAACGAATTTGTCTGACTACATGGATTATCCACAAATATTTTCTCAGATAGAGATGCTCAATTTACATCTAGGTTTTGGATAAGTCTACAATCTAGATTAGGTATTTAGTTGAACTTGAGCGCTACATATCATCTAAAAATAGTTAGGAAAATTTTAAAAGTAAATCAGGTTATGGAAGACATTCTTAGAATGCATGTTATGGATAACTAGACTTAATGGGAAAGGTACCTATCATTGGTATAGTTACCCTACAATAATAGTTACCACTGTTCAATAGAGATGCCTCTTTATCAAGTTTTGTATGGGAGACCATGGAGCACATTGTGAATTTGGGAAAGGTTAGAGGACAAAGTAATAGTAGAGTTGGAATTGGTTCACGAAATGGAGGAATAGGTAAGAAAAAATTGACAAATTTTAATGGAAGAAACAGATAGAAAAAAGAGTTATGTCGATGGACACAAGATCGATCAAATTTATGAAGTGGGTGACTAGGCTTATATTCATATCTGATCCAACAAGAACATAATTTGGCTTAGTAAAGGGAATAAGTTGTCACCGCAATTTATAGGACCTTTTAAAATAAAATAGAAAATTGGGCTAGTTTCCTATCATCTTGTACTAACACCCCACTTGCATAAAACTCATGATTTTTTTCATGTATATTCTCTAAAAAATTATGTGAATCTCACAAACTTGATTGGAGGGAATTGTAAGTCTTGGACATGGGAACTGTTACAGATATTGGACTATAGGGTTTGATAGCTCAGGCATCACTTGGTGGACCAGGTTAAGGTCCAGTGGGACAAGTATAACCTAGGGTATGCTACCTAGGAGGTTGTAGAGACTATACATAATTACAACCCCTCACCTTTTGAACATTTCCAATTTCAATTTTGACCTAGATACTACCTATTTTAAGGCCCTATTTGTATTTTAATGTTGTTTTGTTTATGAACACTATGTAATATTAATGCATTTCAGTTGGACAAATGAATTTACATATATAAAACACTCGATGGATTATGTTTTTTTGTATTAATATATCAAGTGTATGACTTATCTAATGCATGATTTATCTGATGTATGCCTTATATAGTTATGATTTATATGATGTATCATTTACTTCCATCATGTTGATGTTAATTGAAAAAAAATGGGTATGTGGATACAAGACCTAACATGATGATTATGATCACCCGTTTATATATATATATTTGTTATGTATATTCTTGGATGAGAACTAACCTTGGATTTGAGGAATCCATGATAGGTCCTTACACTCTCTAATATATGGGCTCTTAATTCAGGTTTTGGCATCTCCATTCTCTCAATTGAAATGGGAAAGAACTTAATTATTTGAACATTTATGGACTCTTTTTCTATCATTTTTAACTCCTAGGTTCATCTCTTCACCTAATCATGGATAAGGAAAGGGCTATTAATTCTAGATGGAGATAAAATTTCACTCTTTATGCATTAAAGGTTTGGAGGGATAGTATCTCAAATGGACTCTTTATTATACTTTCTTATCAATATTTTGGATTATGTCAATGTCCTTCACGTTGATCTAACCAAGCCTACCCTGACTTGGAAAAATAAAAGAAATAGGGAGAGCTAAATTATAAAATGTCTCAATTACTTCCTGATTTCAAAAAAAAAATCTTCAAATAACCCTTTAGGATTTGGTAATGGTTATTAACTGGAGGGTAATCTTACCATAATATAATTATACTGGAATTGGCTCCCACAACAAATTATCCCAACCCATTCAAAATATACATTAAAAGGATCAAATATTAAAATTTCATTCAAATGTTGAAGAATTCAGGGATTCCCTTCAATAATTCTCTCAATTAATACGCATCCATTCAATTTCACTAAAATTTTATAAGGGATGATATTCCAATGATTTTTAATTACTAAAGGAAAAATAAGAAAAAGATGATAAACTCCTTCAGGAATTAGAAGAAGCCTTAAATACTAGAATCTCTATGGAGGCATTTGGATACTTAATGAATTCATAGAAGGATGAGCTCTTCCAATTGGAGGAACAAAATGATATATGTCTATGGAAAAAATATAAGGAATAGAACCTAAAAATTAGGGAGATTTTTCTTGAGGTAGGTGATGACAATATAAAATTTTCTATCAATTTGCAAAATGTTGGGAAAACATCAACTTAGTTTAGGATAAAAATAGAGGGGACGACTCCCATTTTGATAATCTTCTTGATATTTATTTATAAGGAGTCACATATTTTCAAAACCTCTTTAAAGAGTACAATTGAGTTATTATACATGTCATTCTTTGGATTCCCAATTTCTCCCCTATATTTCTAGACCTAGAAGGCAATCAATGCTTTATGGAAGTGGTGGGAAAATAATAATTGATAAAAAACATTCCTATCTTAAAAAAACATCATGTCCCAAGGATAGATGGGATACCCATAGAATTATTTATTAGCTATTATGACTTCATACAAGAGGACCTTTGCAATGTAGTAGAATCCTTTCATCGCTCTATGAAATTCCTAACTGCTTTTAACACTACTTTAATCACACTCATTCCAAATAATGGTAATTGTACCAAATTTTAGATCTTCCACCCAAGATATATTTTCAATAATATTTACAATATAATAATATAAATAATCTCTCAAAGTTTAAGAAATTCTCTTGAAACAAGTTTCTCTAGAGAAGTTTGGCTTCCTTGAAAAATGCCAACTTGAAGAGGTAGTTGGTGTTGATAAGGAGGTATTTCACTTTTATAACACCAAAAACATGAAGGAAATGAATTCTAAATTTTACCTCTATAAGGAATTAGATCAATTTGGTTGACTCTTCCCACTTCTCATCCTCTTTCATTTGCGACTCAATTTACACTGTGTGGCTTGGCTAATAACATGTAGTAGTTTCAATAACCTTTTTAGCCTTAGTTAACAAGTGAGCTTCAACCATCTTAAAATATATATAAAAAAATTAAAAATGGATTCCCACTCTCCCTTTTTCTCTTAATATTAATAGTAGAAGGGATAAGAAGGGATACAACAACAAATGGCTCCTTTAAAGGTATAGTAATTAGTAGTACTTGCATTCCTTCACATTTACTTTTTGTAGATGAAATTATTATTTTGTGTGATGGTTCAAGATGTATGGTGGATAAAATAAAGGAAATCCTATATTTTGTTTACATGTTTTATGGATGTTACTGTCAAATTTTTCAAGTTGTTGATAATTATTTGAAGCTTCTCTAAGCCTGAGAAGCTCCATATTAATCATATTTTCCAGTTCATGACCTAGTCATTTCAGAATAGTTTTAAGTACATGATATTTCACCTTAAGGAAAATATATACCTGAAATGGTACTAACAATGCCTCACATCTAAGATTGATTATGTATATATATATATATATATATATATATATATATATTAAACGCATGGTGTAGAAAATTTCTTTCACATAATGGTGAATTAGTCTTATTCAAATCAATCCTAGAGGCCATCCTAATATACTACAGGTCATGTTTGGAATTTGAAATAGATCCTTGGAAAAAAAAATCAACTCTATTATTATTTCATCAGTAAGAGACTGGGAGAAGTAGGGAATGGCTCTAGCCTCTTGGAGAAACCTAGATATCTTGAAATCCAATGGGGATAGGAACTAAAAAAACTAATATTTTTCTCCAAATATTTAATGGCCCAGAGTTTCTATGGGCCCATCCAAGGTTAAGAACTTAGGACTAAAACTGTAAAAGGTAAATATCTTGGATTCCTCTCCATTGAAGACTCACTCTAGTCCATTAGGGGAATTTTGAGGTCTAAAATGGGCCTCCTAAGGAAATTATAAAATAAGATTAGATTAAATCATCAAATTTTAGAGCAAAAAAAGAAAAAACTACATTTTCAACTTGTATTTTCAACTTATCTCCCTATGGGTTTACTCAAATTTCAAGCGGGAACACTCATTGGATGCAAGATTTGATTCCTCATCCAAGGAGTACCCATGTTGCATACTTTTGATGGACCCTGCTACATGAAAAATGATAAATACATGAAAAACATGATTTCAATCACATTGTTTCATGTATTTCTCATTTTTCATGTAGCAGGGTCCATCGAAAGTATGTAACATGGGTACTCCTTGGATGAGGAATTAAATTTTGCATCCAACAAGCACTCCTGCTCGAAATTTGAGTAAATCCTTAGGGGGATAAGCTTAAAATACATGTTGAAAAAGTAGTTTTATTATTTTATTATTTTTTATACTTTTTACTATTTTACCCCAAAAATAGTGAATCATTCCCCATGGTTGACATCATCTTGAATCTTATTGGTTCTTATAAAGTTTATTTTGGTTGTAAATTTTTCTTAGGAGGCCCATTTTAGACCTCAAAAGTTATCTAATGCCCTAGATAAAAAATTCTATAATTTGTCTATCATCTAGAAAGTTGAAATTTACAGTTTACCATTAATTGGAATGTTGTTATTATGTAAGGTTTGAAATGGGGAAAGGTCCTACTTGGTCTTGATACCTAGATTGGAAGCATGAAAGTTCATATTTTTCCCATACCTACCATTCACTACCTGAAATATAAAGGTTTCTACACCCTTAGACAAATTCCAAGAGGCCAACTGATAATTGCCTAACAACAACAATGGATCTTTTGGAAACATCATGTTAGTGTGTATTGCATCAAGACTTATAACTTATACACAACATGTATTAAGAAGTTCAGTTTTTTCATTGATGAAGACAAAGATGAGCTCCATTGATCTACACATGCCTCGAGGAGATAAGAACCAAGAATTTGGTATACGTCTCTTACTATGGAAGGCTTCAACTAGCCATTGATATGGTGGTGGAAATATCTTTGGAAATACAAATTCCATACCAAATCCAAAATATTTATGTGCCTCCTCCTAGATATTTCCTAGGATATGTTCAAAAATTGAAGCTAGTAAGGCTCTAGCAAATACAACATATGTGAAGTAGAGTGAGAAGCAAATATTCATCGCATTATATCATATCCCTTCAAAAAATAGATTTGGAAAGAAATAAAAGCTATTATAAGATTGAAATATAAATGGAGAGTGGATACCATCAAAACAAATTTAAGAAAACGACACAAAGACAATGATGCAAAATTCTACAAGGACTTTCCCTTAACATTGGCTTAGGGAGTTTAGCTAGCTAGAAATGAAAAAAAGTTAAAGAATAATGATACCTTGTCAAATAAAATGTGCTACCCAAAGTTTAAATATTTTAATTTTCCTTCTATAGTTTTCATGAGTCCTTCATCATGCTCAAAGCATTAACTTAAATATTGACTCTCAAATTCCTTGGGATTATTTTGATGGGGACTCTCAAGGAGACCCACTAAGGGAGGATTTGGGGGGAATTTTATACTTCTCCCATAATCCCTTCCTTAGCTTCAAATCCAATTTTGGACGATCAAAAAACAATAAAAATGAATTTAATGCCGTCAAATTATAATTAATCATCACTATTGAAAAAGAAATTTCTCAAATTCAAATTCTTAGGGACTCCCTTTTGTTGATCCAATGGATGAACACCATTTCTATGATAATGAACCAATTTCTCCAACCACTATTTTGGGATATCAAGAAATTACAATCCTTTGTTTCTCACAATACATTTGATCATGTTTACATGGAAAGAAACATGGAAGAAAATGGACTATCCAAAGACACCCTAGAGCTGTAATAAGGAACTTCATAAATCAAGCAGACCCTCTAGGAAGAATTCTTATTTTCATGAGTCTTGGCTTTAGGATCCTTTATGTTTCACTACTCAATTTGTAAAAATAAAAACTTCTTATAAATAAGACTTTGAAGTTTTCTTGGATGAGTATAGGATTAAAATTCAAATATATTTTGATTTATAAAGGTATGTTGGAATTATGATTACACTAAGAGTGGGAGGTGAATTAGTGTAATAGACAATTTAACATTTCAAAACCATTTCATCAATAATTGAATATATAGTAGAGCATTAGTAAGTAACATGCATCATAAAAATGAATAAAATAGTGCATCAAGTAACAATAATCGCATAAATTCATGACAATGCCATCTTTTACATGAAAAACCTTGCAAGGGAAAACCAAAAATTATTTTTATCTTCTTCAATTTCGATTACATAGATTTGCATGCACAAATCTATTGGAGGCACCTATTGGGTGTAGTATTTAAGGATATTTTAGGAACCTATTTCCTTATTTTTGATCATTTCCTTTCATTAGACCTACGAATTCCTTGACATAATGCCACTCTCCCTGGTTATAAAAGCAATATTTTCTCCAACATATTATTATGCCAAATTTTGTTAAATATTGAACGAAATGATGTCTTTTTGGAATGAATAACTAGGGAAATTTTGGAAGAGATATTTGGGATATTTTTCTTTCAGGTGTTTCTATAATTACTAAGGTTCAGGGGGTAAAATGGCTATTGTTTTCACTTTTTGTTACATCCCGAATTTTTTTTTACACCGTGAAGATGTTGTCGTACCGCAAACTGCCAAAGACCGTGACTGTTATTCTAAAAGACAGTTGTTGAAGATCATCAAAATTACCTCCATGTGGAAGGTTGAAGAAATATCGAAGTAGTTACGATTGCAAAGATGGTGTGAAATCATGCTATTCTATTTAGTTTTAATTCGATCAGCATGAGAATCATGAGATTCTCATAACTGATTTGTTCCCTAATTTTGGGAATTGTAAAAGAATTTATAAAAAGTCTCAATCTCATGAGGGGACAGAAATGCAGGAACAGTACCAACATTTTTATCTTGTACCTTTTAGTTATTTTAATACAATGTGCATATGGTGATGTTTTTAGAGATTTCATGTTAAATCTTTAACTAGTTTTCGTTCCATCCCTGCATCTTGCTAGGGAGGAAGGGCCCTCTTCTTTAGCAGGGATCATAGTAGTAGTAGATTAACTTATTTCTTTATATTGGTGTGGATTTATTATCATTGTTGCATATTTTGTAGCACAAACACATTTCTGTTTTCATATTCATTATGCATTGTTACACCGGATTGCTTAGATCTATAATATTCAATTAATTGTTACAATCAAGTTAATGATGCATGACGTGCCTATTTCTATTTTGATTTTATGAAGTGTGAATTATTTTTGTATTGAGTTAATTTCATTCCTCCAATGTGTATTTTTATTTTCTGCAAGAATTCTTTTAATTTGGCAAGTGTGTTCAACGACATTTTCACATTTTTTCCTGGTTTTTCATGTTTCGGCACATATAATGCAGACTCCTTTGAAATAAAAATACCTACTCTGGTTGGAAATTAATGATTGCATTTCAGTTGTTTTAAAATTGATTAAGCTGTCTAAAAAATTTGGAATCTTTGTCGGGGAAGGTTGTATAGATATAGTCATCTAGCACTCTTCTTTTGAGTTTTTTAATAGTGTGACCCTAATTTTACAAGTGTTGGGCGGTAAGACGAGACGTAAGAACCTGCACATCGTTCTAACATACCTAATTGGGCTCACCTCTATAATAATTAGGACACTTAGGGTGTGTTAGTGAATTTTTCCTTTTATAGCATGTCTCTAATTTTACAGGCAATGGGTGGTAAGACAAGAGGTAAGAACCTGTGCATCACTCTAACATACGTGAGCAGGCTCACCCCTGTAACAATTAGGACACTTAGAGTGTGCAAATAATTATACATTGGGTCCATGTATAGAATGTATGAGTGGAGAAGAATCAAACCTTAGAAACTCTCATAAACCGGTGGGAATTACCAAGAGCAAGAATCAGAACAACATTATTTTACTTTCCAATACCCTGATCTAGGAAGTGCAGTAAAACAACCAACCCCATAACACTATGAGAAATCATCACAAGAATCCTTATCCACAGACCATAAATCCGAGAATTTTTTAGAAGAACCTGCACCAGAAGAAGAATCAAGATAAATTCCAGTGGGGGACAACAATAATGGGATAGATACCACTATTACCACATTTTAATTTCCAATAAGTGGTATAATGGGAGAAGCCCCTATGAAAAACATCTCTCTATCTGTTCTTCCATATTTTCAGGGATTGACAATAGAAAAATCTGATACTTTTATGTTTGAATTTGATGTTATGTGAAAAAGTTATGACTACACTTTAGATGCTTATAAACTAAAATGATTTTCTGCAACTTCGAAAGGTGCAGTGTTGAGATGGTTTATGGGACTTGGATATAATACTATCAGGACATGGGGAGATATGAAGAACACATCCCTGGAATAATATCAGGATTTTTTCCAAACTAGGAACTTGAAGGAGGAACTGTTTTGAATCATTTAGAAGGAAGATGATAGCCTAGAATATTATGTAAAATGATTTCATTATAATCTATAGAGGTCTAAGCATGGTGATTTGGATCCAGAAATATTGAAGACAATATTTATTCAAGGAATGAGAGATGAGTTCCTTAAAATTCTGAATCCATTAGGAAAAGGGGATATATCGCAGGAACCATATAAATAAATAGTAAATATTTCCTTGAGGCGTTCTCTAGGATCATCACGAGGAAGAAGCATGACACGAGACATTTTTTTTAGAATACAGAAATCCGCAAATGGAAATGTGACCATACCTTAGATTGGAAACTTGTTTGAAAATATCAAGACCGATCTTCTCAGTACCTTATCTGCCCAATTGACAACAACTCAAGTGATAAAATCACAAGATGAAGTTGAAAATTCTTTGGCTATGTTCTGCCCGAATTTTAAAGACAAACAATCCTTGAAGGATTGCAGAGTCAACAACATTAGCTTGTGCAATATTTGTGACTTAGAGCACTCTACATTCCATTACTCATAGTTTCTGAGACTGAGGGAAAAACTCAAGGAATCAGGAGAGGAATTTTAGTATTCTTACTTCATTAAATCTATGAAACCTTGGAAACCACGGGAACAAGGTATGTCCCAAGATTTTTCTTTTAATCTGTGGAACAATGTATATAATGCTCAGTGTTTTCCATGGTAGTACCCTACTCCTCCCTTGCTAAATTTCCTTCACCATGGAATCAATGGTATCCTTCTCCCTCTTTTCAATATCCTCCATCTCATCCATACCCTTGGCCTCAGAATTGGAGAGAAAACCCTACTACGTTACCAGTGCAACACCAATTACAATTTCCACCTCTTACATCATCTGCTACTACTACTCCCATACTTCCCCAATTACTTGTACAATCTAACCCTAACCCAAATAATAAGGAAGCCCATAATTTATAAGCCCCCACTTCTTTCTAGACTTACTACATTATGCTTTTTGAATGCAATGAGATCCATCTTCGATCAGGAAAATTATTAAAATACTCCCCTGTCATTACTAAAGAGGAATGTGAAACCCCTATGGATGGTCCTATGGATCTTAACGAAACCACTACAACAAGACAAAATGATGTTGATACACCTGTAACAACTGATTCAAGTAATGTTGATATACATGTAATAGCCAACCCAACTGCTATAGTAACTAAGTACCCTCCATATCCCAAATATTATCAAAAAATTGGATGTTTCACAACCTGAATCTGATTTTCTGAGGAGTTAAAGAATCTACACATAAGGGTTCCCCTGCTGCAAGCCATTAAGTATGTTTCCATCTATGAAAAAACACTAAGGGACTTGTGTGTTAGAAAACCTGGAAGGAAACCCAAGGACCATGTCACCATCCATGTGATGGGAAAATTATCAGAACTAATGACTAGTCAGCCTCCTTTGAATAAATATAATGATCTAGGGAACCCCACAGTAATTGTTTATATTAATGAGATGTTCATTCTGAACACACTAATTTATTTATGGGAAACAATCAATGTAATTACTAAGTAAATATTTACCACTTTAGGATTGCACGGGTTTATACAAACACCTACAATGCTAGAACTAGAAGATAGGTCTTGTGTTAAACCAGAGGGTGTGCTAGAGGTTGTAGTAATCACAGTGAATAAATGGAGATATCTGAAATACTTTCTTATCTTACAAACCAAATAAAATTTGTAGGGGCATCCCTTTATATTGGGAAGACCCAGGTTGGTCACTATGGATGCATTTATAGGTTTTAGGTCGGGCTTCATGACAATTTCAGATCGACAAGCCGTGAAGAACCTCAGATTTTACCCCCCTACAAAACCAAGTAAGGATTTTTGGAAATCCATTATGGGGTGAATTTGAATCTTAATCAGATTATTCCTAGACACTTCTAACCCTTGGAAAAGCTCAATATTTTAAGGATGAAACAAAAGATGATATTATTATTGGTTTTATCAGTAATTCTATTTTTGTTACTTCTATTGAATACTTGGGGGAAGAAGACGCAGTGGAATATTTGAGCCTAGAACATATGAAGACCACTCCTAATATCAAGAGAAGCCTAGTTGAAATAGAACTGGGTAAAATTTTAAATGTTAATCCTAATATGACTCTCGAACAGAAAAAATTATTTTTATAGCTGTTACAGAAGTATAAAAAGAATTTGCATGGGATTACATGGAGATGAAAGTAATTCACCCTAGCCTGTGCACTCACCATATCTACTTAAAAGAGGATTCCAATCCAGTTAGTAAACCACAACAATGCATGAATCCAACACTTAAGGAAGTAGTAAAATAAGAATTGCAAAAGCTCCTAAATGCCAACTTCATCTATCCCATTTCCGACAGTCAGTGGGTATCTCCGCTTGTTATTGTTCCTAAAAAAATGGCAAGTGGAGAGTTTGTGTAGACTATAGAGAACTTAACAAGGCCACTCAAAAGGATTATTTCCCTTTGCCATTCATAGATCAGGTCCTTGATACCTTGTTTGGAAAGAAATTATTTTCATTTCTAGATGGGTTTAGTGGTTATAATCAGATACAGATTGCCCCAGAGGATTAAGACAAAACTACCTTTAATTTCCCTTGGGGGACCTTTGCAATCATAGTTCTCCATTTTGGACTCTATGATGTGCCAAAAACCTTCCATAGGGAAATATTGGGGATATTTTTAGAATTTTTAAATGACTGTTTAGAAGTATTCATGGACGACTTCACACCTTATCGTGATGGCTTTGAAACAATATTAGCCAAACTTGAAAAATTGATAGAACGATGTGTACAAACTAATGTTTCTTTAAGCACTCAAAATTTCACATGATGATGAATGAAGGCTTGGAAATTTTATCTCTACTGCAGGAATAAAAGTAGACCCAGATAAGATAGAAGTAATTCTAAAAATTCTAGTTCCCAAAACAGAAGGGTACACAGTTTTTTGGGACATGTAGGGTATTATAGAAGGCTTATAGAAAATTTTTCAAGGATTTCAACCCCATTGTTTTCTATGCTTACTAAAGACATGGGAATTATTTGTATAGGGAAATGTGAGCAGGCCTTTACAGAATTAAGGAAGTGTGTATCAGCAGCCCCTATTTTGTGAGGACCAAACTGGAACCTGTCATTTTTCATAGCCACAAATGCATCTGATATTATTGTGGGCGTTGTGTTAGGCCATCTAGAAGAAAAGAAACCATATTTCATCTACTAAATTAGCAAGAATCTGACTCCAACAGAATTGCACTATACGATTACAGAGAAATAATTTCTTGCAATAGTGCATGCTATTAATAAATTTAGGCACTACATTACCGGGTATCAAATATGTTTGCACACTGACCACTCCGCCATTCATTTTTTAATGAATAAACTAGTCACTAATTGTAGAGTGACACGTTGGTTGTTGCTATAACAAGAGTTTGATATAAAAATCCTAGATAAACCTGGGAAAGATAATGTAGTGGCTAATTTTCTTTCTAGGATGATTGTTGATAATGAATGCATGCTTGTTAAATATTCTTTTTCAGATGAATATATATTTTTCTATTTGAAATCACTCACCATGGTATGCAGAAATAGCTAATTACCTTGTTGTAGGAAGATTTCAACAATATCTATCCTCAAAAGAAAAGAAGATAATTGTTCAACAAAGTGCAAGATACTCATGGATCGAAGGATATCTCTATTACACAGGACCAGATCATCATATTAGGTGTTGTGTAAGAGAGGATGATATTTTTGATATCCTTAGAGATTTCCATGAAGAACCTTGTGGAGCACACTTTGTAGACAAAAGGACAGGGTATAAGGTTTTTCCAACTGGATACTATTGGCCTAGTATATTTCAGGATGCAGAGAAATTTTTAAAGGGATGTGACAGTTTTAAGAGAATGGGTCAACCACTTCATCCAGATGAGATGCCATTTCACCCTCAAATATTTTTAGAGCCATTTGAGAAGTGGGCCTTACACTTTGCAGGACCAATTAATCCTTCATCTCAGCAAAAGTCCTACATCCTGGTCTGTACAAACTATGTCACAAAGTGGGTTGAAGCAAAGGCACTAACTAGGGAAAATCATTAGAGAGCTTTTGAGGTCTAAAATGGGCCTCCTAAGAAAAATATATAACCAAAATAAACTTTATAAGAGCCAATAGCATTCAAGATGATGATTTCAACCATGGGGGATGATTCACCATTTTTGGGGTAAGAAGGTAAAATATTAAAAAATAATTAAATAATAAATTACCTTTTCAACTTGTATTTTCAACTTATCTCCCAAAGGGTTTACTCAAATTTTGAGTGGTGGTACTCGTTGGATGAAAAATTTAATTCCTCATCCAAGGAGTGCCCAAGTTGCATACTTTCGATGTACCTTGCTACACGGATATGAGAAATACATGAAAAAACATTATTGCAATCATGTTTTTCATGTATTTATCATTTTTTGTATAGCAGGGTCCATTAAAAGTATAAAACGTGGGTACTCCTCGGATGAGGAATCCAATTATGCATCTAATGAGTGTTCCCACTCGAAATTTGAGTAAACCCATAGGGAGATAAGTTTAAAATATGAGTTGAAAAAGTAGTTTTTTTCTTTTTTCCCTCTAAAATTTGATGATGTAATCTAATATTATTTTATTATTTCCACTATTATTTTATAATTTCCTTAGTAGGCCCATTTTATAAAATTTCCTTAATGGAATAGGTTGTTTCATACTTTCTGTTTGAATACATATTTGTTCGCTTTGGAGTACCTTGGGAAATAGTGACAATTGGAGGACCACAATTCACATTTCATTTGATCCAAAAGCTAGTTAATAAATACAATATATGTCATAGAATTACCTCACCATATCATCCATAGGAAAATGGCCAAGTGGAAAGAACTAATAAGGTTATTGAAATATTTTTTACCAAGATCGTGGCTAGTCACCTGAGGAACTGGGCTGATAAAATTCCAAAGGCATTGTGGGCATACAGAACTACATTAATAAACACTACAGGATTATCACCATATAAATTAGTGTATCGTAAAAATCATTTATTTCCCATAGATTTTGAAATTAAAACACTCAAAACAACATTTCAAGTGAACCTAGATTTGGTTACAACACAAAAACATCGGTTGAATCAGTTAAATCAGTTAAATGAAAAGATATTGGATGTTATCTAGCAGACAAACATCATCCAGCAATATAGGACTAAGTTGCATGATAAATTCATAAAAAAGAAGGTGTTTTAGAAAGGATATTGGGTTCTATTATATGATTCATGATTCAAAGATTTCAAGGGGAAGCTATGTACCAGATGGATATGCCCTTATGAAGTTGATACATTCTTTGACAATGGGACTATGAAATTAGTCACTATAGACAATTCCAGGATGGCATTACTTTCCAATGGGAACCTTCTTCGGTTATATCATAAACCAGCCTCAAAGGATTCATTTGTCAACATTGTCTTAGGATTTGACCTTCAAGTTATGAGGGCAGGGGAAAATTCTCCAGTGCTGCCAAAATTTTAAATTCTCAATAAGTGTAACAGCTGAAAACCAACTTTTATGGCAGCTGATACACCAAAAAAAAAAGATATATAAAAAAAAGAGAAAAATTAATAAAAAATAAAAATAATTATAAAAAATAAAAAAATTTCCTATGAAATCCTCTTATAGGGGGCAAACGCAGATAATGGTAACAATTGAAAACCACTTGGTGGCAGTTGTTACACATTTTTTTCTTTCCTGTAACAACATGCTTTTTTTTTCTTTCACATATCTGATAAATATTATGTTCAAAGGCATAATACCCTCAAAGGTATATTCTATTGTAAATAAGAGTTTTGTTGTAAATATCTATCTATCATAAGAAAATACATTTGTTGTTACCTCTGTAGCAGCTGACGAATTGCAGTAGGGAACCAGTTACAGATGTCCACTTCAATAATCATCATCACCAGTACTTTTTCGTTGGTATCAATCACATCACCCTATGGTAAGTCATTCAAAAGGTATATTTCTTTTTATGTATTTAGTAGTTATGGAAATTAATGGTTTGAAAAAATACCACTTTGAGGGCAGGCTCAACAAAATAGCCCATTTCAGATTGACAAAATGTTGGCATTATGGTGTGCATCTTTCCAGCTAGTTGATGTTGACATCAATTCATGATGGAAGCTAGCTCAGGTTGGAATTGATGTCAACCATATGCACACTAGCTAATGTTTGTATGTCTTCCTTGTACCATGGTTGCAACTAGATGAGTTAGCATTGGGATGATTGTGTTGGCATTTATGTCAATTGTATGATGTCACACTCATGATGGTAAGATCATGGCATTGGTATGGTTGATGGCTTGTTGACTATGATGCATATCTACATGTCATGGAGATTAGTTGTTGTAGTGTGTTGGCCTTATGTTGATGATAGAGATGTGCTACAATGTGTTGCAGGTATGTATAAATGTGTTGTAGATTGTGTTAGAGTCGGTATCTTCATCCCTCCGTCAGAGATCAAAATTCTCTTGTTGCATTTCATTTTTAGGTGTCTCACTTATTTCAGTCAGCTGCATTCCATTATGAGCATGGATCATCTGACAGTAGGGGCTTGTCACTCATATCCCTCATGTCATGTACCTGCTGACCTAGTTCTGTTCATTAAAATCATGTATAGTCATTTTTGGTCTCAACCTTGGAAAAGAGTCATTTTAGGGTTTTTAGTCTTATTAGGTCTAGGGTTTTATCAATCAGATCTCAAAATGCATAATAATGGTCAGCAGGCACATGAGGAAGCTTCAAATAAGGTTTCACTCCAAAAATTTCATCATCATAATGCTTGATAATGATTTTTCTTCAAAACTCTGTTTTGAAGAAAAATTGTCTATTTTATCCTTATGTAATAAATGCAATGTAATTTTCAAGTTCTTCAGTTGTAATAATGCTCCATTTGCAACCCTGGTCGCCTTTGCCAAAACTCCATGCCATCCATTCCCTACAAAACAGATAAGAAGCTCATCATTCAGTCCAAAAACCAAAAGCAAGCATAACAGAGTTAATTTAAAAGGTGTCAAATTTTTCAAACATTACAAAGTGGGTTTTCAAGAAGAAAAAATTGAAATATTTGGCATAAAAGATATTTTCATGTTTCAAATATTCATTTGCATGCCAAGAGACAGCAATGAGCCAAGAAAAATTGTGGAGGAGCGAATCAATTGTTTGAAGGCAGACTGTGTGTAAATTGCTGAGTGCGACGTACTGGGCAAGTGTCGCGACGCATTGGAGTTGCGTGACACATCGGGCAAGCTGCCTGTGTGTAATTTTGAACCGGCGCGGCGCATCAGAGGGGCGCGACGCACTGGATTACTTGCGCGACACATTGGGCCGAAACACAAAATTTTTGCCTTTCTTCTCCAACGTCAAATTTGCTTGGTTTCTCCATGTTCGAGTAAGTCAAAGCCACTCCAATATTGCTCATAACTCATGCTTGGTGTTGATTATGAGTTTGGTTATGAAAATTTGAGTACAAAACTAAACCCTATTATCTTGTTGAGAAGTGCCTCCTTAGGGTTTTGAAACTAATGTTGGTGCCAAAAAATTTCATTCCCCACCTTGTTTTTTCTTCCCCTCACTATTATCTCATCACTACACCCATTCCCCATCCTCTTATATCCCTAAATTCATTTCATTTCCTATCATTCCCATTTCCCATTTCACTTGTAAAATTTCCCAAACCCCAAGTTTTCCCAAGAAGTCAAGTGGTTGTCCTTACACTTCAAATTTCACTTGATTAAACCCCATTGTCCCCACTGCCCTATTTCTCTACAGTCCCTCCCATACTACCATACATTTGGCACTAAAACAAAAGCACCAAAAATCTCATTTTCATCTATATAATTCAATATAGACCTTGCATCAACCGAGATGACATCCATGGAGCGAGAGATTGAGGCTGATAGAGAGACTTGGCTTGAGAGGGTCAATATTCATCTGGAGAAGTTGTTGGAGAAGGCCAGCAAGGAAAATAACATGCTTAGGCACATGAAGAATCATTATTGGGCGAGGAATCATGTTTGCAAGGTGCGAATCAAGATCCTGAAGGCAAAGCTAAAGAGCGCACTAAAGCGTCGCAAAAGGCATGATAGACTCCAAATTTTGGCGAAGCTTCTTTGGCTCAGCATAGTTCTTGATTATGGACATTCATCCCAAATTTCAAGAAATTTGGGAAACATTTTGTCAATTTTGAATTTTTTGGCCTTAACACAGATTTTCCTGCCCGACGCGTCGCGCCACTTGGCGCGCGCTTATAATTGGCAGCTCCTCTTGAAGGAAACTTTGTATTTATAGATTTTTTATCAAAATTTATGCATTCCTACCCATTAACTAAGGATTTTGACAAGTTTTTGGTTGCCTGAAGGGTCAAAAACACCTTAAAAATGGCCTTTCTGCCACTTTTTGGACACACAAGAAGCAGTGTTGGGAGATTTGATTTTTGGAGTGGTAAATGGCAACCAAATTCCAAAATTCTACTTGGGTTGGAAAGTAGATAGACAGAGCTTTCCAACAAGATATCCTGCACTCAATTTTGACTTCGGGAAGGCCCTGAAAATCAGCTCCAAAGTGGCGCGACGCACAGAGATTTCAGGCGCGGCGCATTGGGGATTTTGGCCTAGTTTTCACTCAGTAACTCAGTTTTTCGCCTAGTTTTGGCTAGTTTGACTTTTTTATCTTCAAATGTACAACTCTTGATGTAACTTGATGTAATTTCATGGCTTTGATGTAATTTTGGCACATTTTTACTCATGCAAGTAGATTCATTCACCAAAAAGTGAATTATAACTTAATGAATCAGTTTCCTATCTTATAGAGGCAAGCTGTTCCACTGCCTATTTTCCAATTCTTAGTTTAGATCTTGTTGAAACAGCTCCTAAAATAGTGAGCTCGACCAGATCCTAAACTAGTGAGCTCGACCCCTAGAGGCATGGGAATGAGTTAGGCTTGTCTATATCTTGTATTTTCTCAGTCATTTTCAGGGTTGGACTCTTGGAATTGTTTGGGAGCTTCATTGTACATTTCATCTCTACATTTTGGCAAAAGAATAGACCAGGGTTTGCAACACTCTTTGGGATCCATGTGACTCTATGTTTTGATGGTGTGTTTCTCTCTGTGATTGTAAGTTTACTGATGTTTCATGTGTATCATCTTCCTTCTCATTTCTTCTTAAGTTAAACAAACAAGTATTAAAGGTGGAATTCATTAGATTTGCAGTGCTCTACCTTGATTTTTGTTTAATTTTCCATGTTTTCAACTGTCTGAAGAGGATTCTTGAAACCCTCTCGCCCTCTTCAACTCCTCCCCGGTCTGAGCTATCCATTTCACTCAATTCAAAGCATCAAAAAAATTTCCTTCCTTGCCCCTTTCAACTCTCTGCAAAACTGATCATTTCCCAGACCCAAAATCTGCCTTTCCCTTTGATTCCAACAAAAACCTTCAAAATCAAATCAAACTCCTTTAGATATATACCTAGCCTAAAATTAGCCTTTATTTTAAGTCATCTCATGCCTCATTGAACATTTTTTGCTGAGATTGACCCGGAGAGAGCCCTCTCCTGATCTGGTAGGGCTAGCTACTAGATTAAGCGTGGTTTGATGTTACCCTAGACTCTGCCTTCTTTCAGCCTGAGGTAGATTTAGGCCATAACATAGTGGCGATCATACTAGGGAGAAAATGGTTTGCTTGTTAGTGTTATTCATTTTATAAGCTAGAAACGGAGCCTGAAGTTATGCCAGGTAGCCTTCAAAATGCTCTTGCTTTGCATTAGCGAAAGTAGATAAACGCTGCTTCAATCAATCTTCGGTCTAGTTTGTAAACATAACATCTGACTTGTAAATTTCCCTAGTACATCAGATCATTCTAGACTTTGGATGATGAGTTTAGAATTTTATAGGCTGAATAAGTTGGTTTTGTCCCTTTGATTTTTGAAAATAATTCAACACACTGGCTTCCAGACGACATACCAGAAAAAATCTGGATCCCGATCTACCTCCCGTGTATAAAAATCCTAATCTTATTTCGAGAATCCTTTGTCGAGAAAGTCCTGTGATTCCTCTGTTTAAATCTCATTCATGTCCCGCTATTTTTTAGTATCTTGAAGATCTTGAGTTTGACGAACAATTTGAGTTGTCATTGTTTGAGACTAAGTCTGAAAGTGCTATTGGTTCTAGTGTCATAAATCCAGAGTTTATCAAATATCTTGAAATTGAACAGGCTAATAGATCCATTGACAGTCACATTTTGAATATTCAGAATTCCATTGTGGCAACAAATATTCCTGAGTTCATAGAGTCTGCATCTGCAACTCTTGGGTCATCTGCAGTTACATCTGGTTCACAAATTCATACCGAGCCTCCTTTCATTCCTACCATTCCCGTGCAACCATCTATCTCTTATCAACAATCTGCAGTAGTCTCGCCTCCATCCACACCTCATACACCTCATACATCAACTGCTCCGACTCCTCCTATATCTCCAAGACCGATTGTAAATCCACCCAGAGCAATGGCTGCCCGATTTGCACCTCTCGTATTGCCTCAAAACTTAGATGACATGCCCGCAGATTATCAAAGAAAAATTCCATTGTTTGATGGCACTCCTCAAAGTGTCACTGCTCAACAACATGTAGATAGAATGGCATATTTCTTTGACCTTCATGAGATTGATGCGGAAAATGTGACAATGAGATTGTTTGTTCAAACCTTTGGAGGAGAAGTCAGAAAGTGGTTTAGAGGTTTGCCACCCAGAAGTATTGCTACATTGGCTAATCTTCAGAGACAATTCTTAGATAAATGGGAAGTGCAGAAAGATCCTCTTTCAATCCTTTCTGAATATGACAATATCAAGAGGAATGTTGGTGAGTCCGTCCAAGATTATTGTATTAGATTCAATGTTGTTTACAATGCAATTCCTGATGATATAAAGCCACCTAGGGGGTCAAATTTAATTAAGTTTCCAAATGGATTCAATCCTAACATGGCCTATCAATTGAGAGAAAGAAGTCCGGCTACTTTAGAAGATATGCAGAAAATTGCAGTCGGTGTTGAAGCTAATCTGAATGCCAGGAGAGCTAGAATGAGAGCTGAAATGAAAGTAGCAATAAAGGAAGAGGTTTCCACATTAGATCAAATGCTTCGGAAGATGGAAAAGATGTTTGAAAGATTAACACTTGATAAGCCTAAACCGCATATTAGAAATCCTAATTTCCGTGGCCAGCAGCAACCGCAATTCAGAATCAAGCAAAGAGAGTAGCGGGCACAAGAATCGACAGCACAACAACAAGTGAAGACACCCTTACAGCAAAATTTTGTTGGTCCGGAATCAGATGATGAAGAGAATGTAATAGGAGAAGAGAATCATTTCTTTACACCTGATGATATGCCAACTTTTATCACTGAAGATGAGGAGTATTTAGAAAGCTCAGCTGTACAAAAAGACGAGGATTTCATCTTAGCAAATGACACAGCTCTTGAAAAAGAGTCTGATGAGTATCAGAGGGGATACATGAATGCCTTGACCGCCCAACATCGACAATATTCACTCAGAAATAGAGATGTCCCTATTAATCCAATTCGAAAGAGAAAGGAAGTTTCAGCACCAAAGAATGATTCACCCGTTGCGCAGAAGAAGGGAAAAGAGACAGCTGATCTCACTACTAGAAAATCCCCATCAGAAAATGAAAGATCCAATCAGCCAATTGTATCAAAGAAGAAAACTGAAAAGAAGGATGTTCCAGCTAAAGAGGTAGAGAAAATTTTAGTTTTTAACTTAGAAAATGAAATTTCTAAGTTAAAAGTATCCATTCCTTTGACTGAATTGATGAAAAACAACAGCTATAGGGTCAGGTGTCTAAGATTTTGAATTTAGATCCATTGTCTGATATGGTGAATGTGGAGGATGATCAACCTGAATTGATTTTTGGTCCAGCATTGGATGGTAAGCCTCCAGATAGTGATGTGCCTCCTTTTTATATCAACCTTAGATTGCATGATTTTGTGTTACACAATGCTATGTTTGATTCCGGAGCATCTCATAATCTCATGCCTAGGGAAATCATGGAAAAATTGGGATTGGATATCACTAGAAAGTATCATGATCTTTACTCTTTTGATTCCAGTAGAGTAAGATGCATTGGGCTTATCAAAGATTTGGTGGTCATCTTGGATCAGATTCCTACTAAAAATGTTTTGATGGACGTGGTTGTGGTGGATATTCCTCCTAGATTTTGGCATGCTTCTTTCCAGATCTTGGGGAGCGAAAATAAAGGGAACATTGCAGCTTGATTTCTCCTATGCTACTATTCCTGTGTTTGGTCAGATGAGAAAATTATATCGGGAGCAAAAGATGAAGTATATGATCACCAGCAAGGAGAAACTGGTAAATCATCCAATCAATTATGTACATACAGATTTAGAGTCATTTGTTTTGTATTCAAATAGTTTCAATGATGTAAATAGCCAATTAGTTGAAGTAGAAGACATTCTGAAAATCACTGAGAATTTCAGAGAGGTCTTAAAGAAAGAGAGACAAAAACTAGAAAGTTCCGCTGAGCAATTAGCCTTCCGACAGCAGCAAAACGTTGATGGACAGCAAGCAGAAATAACAGAGCAAATAGAATTTCAGCACTTGGAAGAGGATGAAGATGGTTTATGAACCATGAATTTTGATGGTGTAGTAGGAAATGATGGTGTTGGAATTGACATTTGGGTACGCAGCCCTTTTTCCGCTCCAAACAAGGTACCGAGTAATGTAAGGGTCTGTTCTTATAAATTGGCTTTTGATTGTTCAAATAATGAGGCTGAATACGGAGCTTTAATTGCTGGTCTGAAAATTCTTAGAAAGTTGAATGCTAAGAGAATTTCAATGTATGGCGACTCTGAGTTGGTTATCAAGCAAGTGAAGGGTGAATACCAAGCTAAGCATCCTCAAATGCGGGCTTACCGAAATGCAGTTCTTGATATCTTGAAATTGTTTTCAGACTATACTTTGACTTGTGTCCCTCGTATTCAGAATGGTATTGCAGATGCACTTGCAAAGGCAGCAAGTAATTTGAAAATTCCGATGAACTCAAGTAACAAATTTGAAATTCATGTGAAGCATCGTCCGACTATCCTGGACAATCAAAGGTATTGGCAAGTATTTCAAGATGACGAAGAGATTGATGAATTTCTGCAAAATGAAGGTAAATTCAAAGACACTTCTATTGATGTGGAGCATGATAATGGTGGGGCTGATGTGCAAGTAAATCAGATGGAAGTTTTGCAGCTGAAGGATAATGTCATTCCTAAAGGTCTAATACCTTTAGAGGAGCTTTTCTATCAAGATGACATAGCTCGAAAACCAACCTTGCGGCCAACCGAAAAGGGAGTTGAATATGTGAACATTGGATTAGCTGAAAATCCAAAAATGGTGAAATTTTCCAAAGCATTGCCACCAGAGGTAAAAGCAAAGTATATCAGTTTATTGTCTTCTTTTGCTGATGTATTTTCTTGGGAATATTCATATTTGAAGACATACGAGACAAACATAATTCAGCACACCATTTCGATCAAGCCAAATAAAAAGCCCTTCAGGCCGAAGTTGAGAAGAATAATTCCGAAATTGCTGCCCTCAATTGAGAAGGAATTGAATTGATTGTACAAGGCTGGTATCATTGTTCCTATAATATTTTCAGATTGGATTTCTAATTTCGTGCCCGTACGCAAGAAAACAGGTGAGATTCGTTTGTGCATTGATTTTAGGAATCTGAATAAGGTTTCTTTGAAAGATAATTATCCATTGCCCAAAATGGATCACATACTTCAGCGAGTAGTTGGAGCATCTCGTATGTCTCTACTCGATGGTTATTCTGGTTATAACCAAATTCTGGTCCATGAGGATGATATAGACAAAACAGCGTTCACCACTCCGTGGGGAACTTTCCATTATGCTAAAATGCCTTTCGGTTTGAAGAATGCTGGTGCGACCTTTCAGCGAGCAATGGATATGGCATTTTCAAATGAGAAATATTTTTTTCTAGTTGTGTATCTGGATGATTTGACAGTCTTTTCTAATTCAGATGAACAACACCTTTACCATTTGAAGATTGTTTTTCAGTGGTGTAGAAAGTATGGTGTGTCACTCAATCTGAAGAAGAGTTTGTTTGCCATGGATGAGGGAAAGCTTCTTGGTCATATTATCTCAAAGGACGACATTCGTATTGATCCAGCTCGAGTAGAAGCTATTCAGCAAATTGATCTTCCCCGAAACAAAAAGGAGATCTGTTGAGTCTCAATTTTGCATCTTTCTTATACACCTTTCCAAACCTTTTTCATTCACCTGGACCTTCTCAGTCACCAATATCATTGCATATTAATTGTAAAAGAGCTTTTAAAATGGTTTTTAACTATGTTTTGTGTCTACTGTTTGAATTAGATTTTTGCTCATTTAGCTGCGGAATCTTGTCACTTTCCGCAGCTGCTACAACTTTCCGCAGCCATTTTGTCAAATTATATGTTGCAGGTGTCTTCAGGCAAATCGGGCCACATGGGCAAGTTCAAAATGATGTGGACATGGATCGTGTCCTATTGGCTCGGTCGAATTCATCTCGGAAGGCTGTGGTCAAAGGTGGCCAAGTGGTGGTCAACCGTAGAGTCCCACGGTGACAGAACTCTGTTTCTCATCACGTGGAGATTTGCGTGGCCGTTTCTAAAACACGGGAGGCACATCAACACCTGTTAACGGCTCCATAAGCCGAATCCAACATCCACTCTCCATAGATTTACTCCTCAAGGTGGCCATAATGCTAAATCTCTGGACGTAATGGTTCACGTGTCTTCCTTCAGCGCAGACTTTAGGGAATTAGTTATATCTCTCTCTGTTATAAACAATGCGTTCTCATACGCATAATAGTTAGATCTTTTGTAGCTCTATAATGTAATTGTGTCGCCATTGTGCTGTTACATTGTTTCTCTATTATGACTGCATTTTAATATATGAGAAGACCTTGTTCAAAAGCATAATTAGTATTTGAAAGCTGCTCCCCGAGGTCTGTGCAGAGGGCCCCTGCACACGCTGAGGTTTTGTGTACTACTGTATAGTTTCATGCTTCATTTCTTTATGTTCATTGTGCTATAGTCATTCATGTATATATAGATTACATCTTTCATGGTATTTACATTTCATCTCTGTCCATAATCCTTCATGCTTTAAATTTTACTTCTGTCCATAATATTTTATGTTTTATGTTGTTGTTAACTGATCAGTGTTCTTGTTTCAGATTACAATAGGCAGCCCGGGCATTTGCACATCTTTTTCATAATGACTAATGACATGGAATCAATATTGTCCTTCTGCTGATTTCGTTTTCTTAGTGTTTGTTTAATTCCAGCACTGTTTTGTTTATTTTAGTCTTGCACATTTGCTTTAAGTAGTTAGATTAGATATTAAACCGTTCATGTCATTTTCAGTTACCTCCGAAAGCCATAGCGAGACTAATGGTGAGGGATTGAAGTATGAATGTATAGTTTGATATTAGTTTACTTTTCTGCAAGTTAGATATTAAGCTGTTCATGTCATTTTCAGTTACTTCCGAAAGCCATAGCGAGACTAATGGTGAAGGATTGAAGTATGAATGTATAGTTTGATATTAGATTACTTTTCTGCAAGATAGATATTAAATTTCTCATGTCATTTTCAGATACCTCCGAAAGCCATAGCAAGACTAATGGTGAGGGATTGAAGTATGAGTGTGTAATTTGATATTAGTTTATTTTTCTGCAATTTAGATATTAGATTGCTCAAGTTGTTTATGATTACCTCCGAAAGCCATAGCGAGACTAATGGTGAGGGGTCAGAATATGAGTTGATGTAATTTGATTTTAGTTTTACTTTACTTGCAATCTTTTCTTTGAGTAACAGTTTCTTTTGTGTTTAGACAGCAGCAAGGGTAATGGCTTTCATGATCAATAGTTCACTGTTTGTTTAACTAGGATAGTAGCACATTTCATTTCCTTTTAAGAACTAATTTTCTCATTGTATGTTTCAAAATCCTTTTGAAGTTTGAAAGTTTGGTAAATCATTATAAAGGACATCATTGCCTTGAACAATCACAACCATACTTGTCTTTTAGAATTTTAATTAGGAAACCAACCAAGATAAAAAGAAAAAAACCAAAAACGACAAAAAGTAAGAGAGAGGTTATCTTGCACATATAGTGCGCCACACTTCGTCAACTTACGAATCCCGGATTGACAAATTAATGTAGCAATTTAGGACACACTAAATTGACCAAACATTTTGGCGCCATTGCCGGGGAAGTGTAACTAGGTAGCCAATTTCTTAAAAAAAAAACAATAAAAAGAAGGGAAAAATTGATAACTTCTTGAAGTATGCTCTCCTCTTGCACCTAGTGTGATCTGGAGGATCAGAAAAGAGATTTATTGGTTCGATAATTTCTTAAGTATGTTCTCTTATTGCACCTAGTGTGACCTGGAAGATCAGAAAGATAATTATTAGCCCAACTTAAAAAATAAAAATGACATGCATAGAGCAAGATATTCTAGGGGAAGGTTTATAGCTAGAGCCAAGAGTTCGATTTTCACAACTCCATCTTCTTCAAGGCATAGACAAGATTCACCACCATCTACCCCTGGCCTTAAGATTCTTGGAATTCAAGGAACAACTGAATTAGAGGATTCTCCTATACCACCTACTAAATCTCATTTATAAAAGGATCCTTTCTTTACTTCTACAGGAGAGTATCTTGTAATCAAAGAAGTAGAATCACCTGAAGAAGAAAAGGAAAATACTCCCTCTCATCCTCCCTTGATAGAAGAACCAGAGGACTTTGAGGACTCTAAAGAAACTATCATGGCAGAGGAAATAATAGATGGATTTGGAGGTAGAGGTAGAGGTAGAGGAGGAGGAAAGAATGGAGACAACAATGGTGAAGGTAATAATGGAAGAAATAGGGAAGGAGACAACTTGTTTGGATTCCCTATAGTTGATGAGGAAACTCATACAACGATGAAAAATATCTCACCATCTGTCCTCCCCAACTTTTATGGATTGCGAAGTGAGGATCCCGAAACATTTCTGTTTGAGTTTGAAGTCGTGTGCCGAACCTATGACTATATGGAAGACTCTCAAAAACTCAAACTGTTTCCTTCAACATTGAAGGGAGCTGCTTTGAAATGGTTCATGGGATTAACCACTCAATCTATTAGGACTTGGAATGATATGAAACAAACATTTTTGGATAGATACTTGGACTATTGTATGCCTACCAATCACAAGGATGAGGTATTCAAAATGATGCAAAAAGAAGATGAAAATTTGGAAGATTTACTTGAAAGATTTCAATACAACTTAAAAAGAGCAAAGATGAGAAACTTAGATGATGAAACTTTGAAAGCCCTCATATTAAAAGCCATTAGAGATGAATGGATAGATATTTTAAACATGATGGGGAAAGGAGACATTTCTCAACTTCCACTTCGTGACATAACAGAACTATGTGTCCATCTCTCAAGAGGAAAATCTAAAACAGAAAAAGGGCCTAGGGATCCTTCTCTTATCAGGGCTAACAAATCTGCAACTGGATCAGTAAGTAGGGCAGAGATTGGCAATATGCTTGATGAATTTAAAACTGATATCTTAGGGAGCCTTAGTGAACAACTAGACACCCTTAAGATCCAAAACAAGCAGAAAGCAGAAACAGATGCTCTAGCCATCTTTTGTCCGAAATGTAGGAAGAAACATGCTTTAAGGGAATGTCCCTTAGATGCAAAAGTTGAAGAAACATGTATAATTTTCTCAGAGAATCATGAGACCAAGGATTTTCCTTCAATTCCTGGACTCAAAGCTGTCTTTCAAGAAGACCCAAATTCAGTAGAATATCTCTGTTTTGTTGCAAGAAGACCTTGGAAGGGACAAAAAACTCAAGGTTTTAACAACCCTATGAATCTTCAAACCCCACCAAATTGGAATCCTTGGCAAAAACCTTGGCCCCAACATCAAAATCCATATCAACCATGGGTACAAGGGATGCAAAATACTTATGGGAGATTTGCTCAATTTTATCAATATCCTCCATCTTTTCAAAATCAACAAGCTCCACAACTTCCAAACCCAAATCCACAACTTTCATTGCCATTTCCACAACAATCTTCTCAACAAAATCCAAATCTTCAACTCATGCTTCCATACCAACAAAAGATAAATCAACTTCCAGCTCAACCATTGCCAAATCCTAACAATAAAAATCCTCAGAATACTTACATGATAGAAGGACAACAATTTCCTACCTATATGATTGTTCCTCTCAATTATGTACAACTCAGATCTGGTAGAGTTTTAGAAAAACCTTCTATAGATGTCCAAGAGAAAGATACCTCTGAGGAGGACTCTCTTGAAGCCAATAAAAGTTCTGAGGAAGCATCTCTTCAAAACTCAAACCTTCAAAAAGAGAAAGAAAAGTTAACACCCACAACTCCTATAGTTGAGAAACCTGCATCTTCATCTACACCGCCTTTTCCCGAAAGATTACAAATTGACAAGGGGGTGGAAAAACAAATCTTGTTGCCTAACTATGATTTCCTAGATGAATTAAAGAATGTTTGTATCAATATTCCCTTGCTACAAGCCATTCGAGAGATTCCTATTCTAGCAAAAACAATAAAGGAGTTGAGTTTCAAAAGACCAGGAAGGAAACTAAAAGACACAAGAAGAATCCATCTGGTAGGAAAAATTGCAGATATTATGATGGGAAAAATTACCATGCAGAAGTATGTAGATCCAGGAAGTCCAATTGTCAAGACACATATAAATGGGATAGAAATTCCAAACACATTGATTGACTTAGGGGCTGCTATCAACATTATGAGTAGACAGACTATGGAACAGCTAGAACTTCCTAACCTTCTTTTTACACCTACTTTACTGCAACTTGCAGATCGATCAGTTATTAAACCAGATGGTGTATTAGAAGATATTTCAGTCTCCTTAGATTCTTGGGAATATCCAGTAGATTTTATGATTTTGACTCCCAAAAGTAATCTAGGAGGACATCTACTTATCTTAGGAAGACCTTGGCTAGCCACAGCTGATGCTTTAATTAGTTGTAGATCTGGGGATATGTACATTTCTAATGGTAATTCGACAAAGAAATTCAATTTGTATCCTCCAGCAAAAGCAATCACAGAAGTAGGAGACAATGAATGGGTTGATGATGAGGATATTATACAACCTGTTCTCACCATTTCTGAAATCAATGAGGATAGTCAAATTCTGAACACATTAGAAAATTTTGAGACATCTTCAGAATATGACCCTACACAATTTCAGTTGGAATCTGACATAGAATATTTATCATCAAGACAAATGTCTCTTTACTCTATGGAAGAGTTTGGTAGTTCTATCATTGAGATTTTTCCCAGAAAAACATTGAATATCAACAAAAATTTGGAAAAGTCACAACAGGAAGAACTAACCAAAATCTTGCAAAAACATTCTACTGCATTTGCATGGGAGTATACTGACATGAACGGTATTGATCCTAAGACCTGCATTCATCATATATATATTGAGGAAAACAGTAGACCAATCAGACAACCTCAAAGAAGGATGAATCCAAATCTTAGGGAGATATTGAAAGAAGAGCTCCAAAAATTACTCAATGTAAACTTTATTTATCCAATTTCAGATAGCCGATGGGTTTCTCCTTTGGTTATAGTACCTAAAAAGAATGGTAAATGGAGGGTATGCATTGATTATAGGGAATTGAATAAAGAAACTTTGAAGGATCACTTTCCTTTGCCTTTTATCGATCAGGTATTAGATACATTAGTAGGTAAAAAGTACTTTTCATTCTTGGATGGTTTTAGTGGCTATAATCAAATTCGGGTAGCACCTGAAGATCAAGATCAGACCACATTCACCTGTCCATGGGGAACTTTTTCCTATCGAGTACTTCCTTTTGGGTTATGTAATGCACCCGCAACATTCCAAAGAGCAGTACTAGGAATTTTTTCTGATCTAATCCATGATTGTGTAGAGGTTTATATGGATGATTTTACAGTTTATGGTAATTCATTTGAAGAGGCATTAGAAAATTTTGAAAAAGTCCTTATAAAATGTAAAGAAACAAACCTTACATTAAGCCATGAAAAATTCTTTATGATGTTTACTGAAGGTATTGTTTTGGGGCATCATATTTCAGGAGATGGGATTAAAGTTGATAGATCAAAAGTTGAAGTCATCTCCAAGTTGCCTATTCCAAATTTTCAAAGAGATGTTAGAAGTTTTCTAGGATTTACTGGTTACTATAGAAGATTTATAGAAAACTTCACTAAAATAGCATCTCCACTCTTCAAATTGCTTACAAAAGATTGTGAATTTAAATGGGATCCTGATTGTCAATCAACTTTTGAAACTTTGAAAACAAGAATATCTGAAGCACCTATCTTGAGAGGACCAAATTGGAAACTCCCTTTCCATATTTCTACAGATGCTTCAGATACAGCTCTGGGAGCTGTGTTGGGTCAAAAGATTTAGTCCCTTATGCCATTTACTATACCAGTAAAAATTTGACTCCTACTGAGTTGAACTATGCTGTGACTGAAAAAGAGTTTTTAGCTATTGTTCATGCAATCAATAAGTTTAGACATTATATAACAGGCTATGAAACTTTTATTCATTCTGACCATTCTGCAATTAGATATCTAATGAACAAACCTATTACTAATGGCAGAGTGACAAGATGGCTCTTACTTTTGCAAGAATTCAATATTACTGTGTTGGATAGACTAGGAAAACAAAATACAGTAGCTTATTTCTTGTCTAGGATTCAGAATTTTAAAGAAGATTCTCCTGTAGAGGATAAGTTTCCTGATGAATACTTGTTTGCAGTAACTATTAAGACTCCTTGGTATGCAGATATTGCTAACTATTTGGTTACAGGGAAACTTCCTTCACATTTGTTTCCAAGTGAAAAAAGAAAAATTATTCAGGAGAGTCAAAATATTCATGGATTTCTAACGAATTGTTTAAAACAGGGCCAGATCTTGTGATCAAAAGATGTGTCAAGGAAGATGAAATGCCTGATATCCTTAAGGCATGTCATGATGAACCATGCGGCGGACACTTTGCAGACAAAAGGACAGCCTATAAAATCCTCTCTTTAGGATATTATTGGCCTTCCCTCTTCAAAGATGCAAAACACTATGTCAAAAGGTGTGACAGCTGCCAAAGAGTAGGGAAACCTACCCTTTCAAATGAAATGTCATTGCAAACACAGGTACTCATCGAACCCTTTGAAAAATGGGCTTTAGATTTCATTGGACCTATTAATCCACCATCTAAGCAAAAGAAGTATATACTGGTTTGTACTGATTATGTTACTAAATAGGTAGAAGCCAAAGCATTAGTGTCTGCTACTGAAAATTCAGTTGTTAATTTTCTTTATGAGGATATTTTTACTCGCTTTGGTGTTCCAAGAGAAATTGTGACAGATCAGGGAAGCCAATTCACATCCAACTTGGTGGAGAAGCTGATGGAAGAATACAAAATCAAGCATAGAAGATCTACTCCTTACCATCCTCAAGAAAATGGTCAAGTGGAGTCTACAAACAAAGTTCTCGAAAGCATCATCACCAAAACTGTTCATCTACATAGAAGAGATTGGGCAGAAAGGCTTTCTGAAGCCTTGTGGGCCTACAGAACTACATGGAGAAATACAACAGGACATTCTCCCTATGAACTTGTTTATGGGAAAGAAGTCCTGCTCCCCATTGAGTTCCAAGTTTAAAGATTTTAAAGGAAAATTTCAGACTCATTGGCTTGTGCCATATGAGGTTGACAAGATCTTTAGCAATGGAGCGGTAAGAATCAAGACCATTGATGAATTTCAAACTCCTCTTATTGTGAATGGCCACAGATTAAAAGTCTATCATAAGCCACTCTCAAAAGAGGAATTTGTCAAAATGTTTCAAGAAATTTCTGCATTCAGCCTGGTACAGAAGAATTCTTCTTCTCCACCAGCCTAGCCTTTGTTCTTTTCAGTTAAAAAATAAATAAAAATTGTATAAGCCTAAAAACCAATCATTGATTGGAAGTCTTATACAGAAAATGTAGGGTGAAAATCAGGGACACCTGACACCCTATATTTTCCAAAAAAAAAAATCTCTCTTTCTTTTCACTCCATTCCATTCCATTCCACTTCATTCCACTTCATTTCACTCCACTTCATTCCATTTCACTTCATTTCATTTACTTCATTTCATTTCATTTTCTTTCATGACCATTTTCATTCAGTTAGTTATCATCCATCTATTTCCATTCACCGAAATAATAGTTGTGTCAGTTTTCGCAGCTGACATCTGTTTCCGCAACTGACACCAGTTTTCGCAGCCAGAAGCAGATTTTGCAGCTACCACTCTGTTTTTTAAAAGAATGTACAGTCAGATGTATTTTCACAATCAAGAAATCAAGTGCAGGTATGAAGACATATTATGAAGACAGGGGGCATTCAAGACATCAAATGAGAAGCAACTAATTGAAGACCAAGGAAAAATGGCAAGAATTCCAAGGTATGAGTAAAAATTTATTTCAAATAGCATTTAAAACACATTTTTACATAGTTATGAACCATAGCTCCATTATGTGCAATGATTATGTTGAAAAACTCCGTAACCATTCCATGATCTCTATATGATCCGCCCATAATCCTTGCATTCATTTTCAAACGGTCCATAATCGAGCCTCCTATCTTCACTCATACTCCGATACTCCACCTGTGATGAAGAAATGTAGTTGATTTGACTACGGCTTCTTTCAGTCGCACGAAATCCGTAGCCGTTGTATAAACGTGCTTACATTTACTCTGCAGCCACCAAATTTTAAACATTGCCGGATGTGTTATACTCCTTCTATTGTTCTATTAATCTCACAGCCGCATTTCCACCGAGCTCACATAACCCTTCTCTGTTCTGCTTCACCTCATTTGTTCTCTATTACGCTACAGTTTGTATACCCATTCTCTGATATCTGCCTACAGTCATCGTGCTCATTTCCGCTCATTTAGCCATCTTACCTCCGTTGAACCCTCCTCACGCAGACAAGTTTTAAAAGAGCATAAAGAAGGATGGGTCAGTTGTTGAGAATAGAACCAGAAGGACCTAAAGTCATGGAAGGATACCCGCAAGTCATAGATTTATTGAAAAAGGCAAAGTGGCTTCGGTTCATCCAAAAGTTTAGAGGCTACCATAAAGAGGTGACAAAAGCGTTTGCAAGGTCTTTCAATGGCCTGGAGGTAGAGATTTGGGACCTTAAATTCACAGTGAATGAGGCATCCATAGCAGCTGCCACAGAACTTCCTCAAGAAGGTGAACGATGGTTCAAGAACAAAAGCATTAGTGATGAAGCCTGGAGAATGATCTTGCGTAACCCAGGTATGGATATAACTATTTTTAAAAAGGGAATTCCTGTTCATGCTTTGAAAGAGGAGTGGGCTACTTTGTTGCTAGTTATTAAAAAATTTATCACCTGTGAGGGCCATTTTGGGTCCATGTATATGTATCATACCCGGTTGCTGATGAATTTTCTAGACAACCAGACCCTCAATCTACCATAATTTTTATTAAATAGTTTGAAGAAGATGTCTGTGACCGTTCAGAAGAATTTAGGGGACGTGGAGCCACATTTGTATCACCATGGTCTTGTGAAAATTCTGATTGAAAAACAGTTAAAAGAGAAAAAGGACACATGGGAACAATTTTTGATTAGAAATTTCTTTGAAGAACCTCAAGAAATTCCTGAGGGTAGTACATCAAGAAGGAGTAGGAGGAAGAGAACAAATGATGAAACTCAAAACACTCCTACTACTACAATTGAAAGAACTAGTGGAGAAGGGAGACTGTCAAAGAAGAGGAAGGAAGAAACCAAAGGTAAAAAGCCAATAACATCAAAAGAGACAAAAGGTATTGAGGCTATGCATCAAACCCCCTCCTCCAAAGAAGATCATCAAGTGTTATCTGAGAGACTAGTTCATCTTCAGGAACAGTCATCTATGGCCAAAAAGAGGGGAAAATAAAAACAAAAAGGAAAATATAGTGGTCCACAGCGTGTAAGAAGAAGTTCCAGACTTAAAGGGAAGTTGAGGAAAACACAAATGAAAGGACCCCATTTCATTGATTTGGGAGAAGAAACATCTGAACAATCCCCAGCTGGCCATATTCCATCTCATTCTCAGTCAGACATTGAACATAGTTCATTTCATTCTTAGTCAGATATTGAACATAGTCCATCTCATTCTCAGCCAGACGTTGACATGAGACCTTTTCAACCAGATTTTGAAGCCAATTCTCCTCCACGGAATTTTGGGGACAGCCTAATAAAAACAACACCTGAGATAGACCCAAAGCAGCAAGAAGTATATGATTATATAGAATCTTTAGAAAGGGCAGCCACGGGTCCCAGCACTTCATCCACTCAGCCTCACACAGCAAAGGAAGATCTCGTCCAATCATTGAAACAAGAAGTCTTTGAATTGGAGGTTTTAAATAAACACATTAAAAATGAAAATGAGGCATTGAAGGAACAAAGCAAACTGGACAAGATCATTCATGACAATACCATGCTACATCTGGGACTATGGCAGAAAAAGAACAGAAAATTGAAGAAGAAATGCCAGAAGTTAAGTAGAGCATTGGTTAATATCAAATTCAGGTGCTTGATGAAGAAGCCCAGGATGTTAGCAGCACCAAGGAAGAGGAGGAGAGGACTGGATGTACTAGCTGAAGTGTCAAAGCATATGAATTGAAGAAGGATTATCCAAATTTTGGTTGCATGAGGACATGCAACACCTTCACAGTGGGGGTATGTTGACTCTCAAATCTGCATCTTTCTTATACACCTTTCCAAACCTTTTTCATTCACCTGGACCTTCTCAGTCACCAATATCATTGCATATTAATTGTAAAAGAGCTTTTAAAATGGTTTTTAACTATGTTTTGTGTCTGCTGTTTGATTTAGATTTTTTCTCATTTAGCTGCGGAATCTTGTCACTTTCCACAGCCATTTTGTCAAAGTCTATGTTGCAGGTGTCTTCAGGCAAATCAGGCCACATGGGCAAGTTCAAAATGATGTGGACATGGATCGTGTCCTATTGGCTCGGTCGAATTCATCTCGGAAGGCTGTGGTCAAAGGTGGCCAAGTGGTGGTCAACCGTAGAGTCCCACAGTGACAGAACTCTGTTTCTCATCACTTGGAGATTTGCGTGGCCGTTTCTAAAACACAGGAGGCACATCAACACCTGTAAACGGCTCCATAAGCCGAATTCAACATCCACTCTCCATAGATTTACTCCTCAAGGTGGCCATAATGCTAAATCTCTGGACGTAATGGTTCACATGTCTTCCTTCAATGCAGACTTTAGGGAATTAGTTATATCTCTCTCTGTTATAATTAATGTGTTCTCATACGCATAATAGTTAGATCTTTTGTAGCTATGTAATATAATTGTGTCACCATTGTGCTGTGACATTGTTTCTCTGTTATGACTACATTTTAATATATGAGAAGACCTTGTTCAAAAGCGTAATTTGTATTTGAAAGCTGCTCCCCGAGGTCTGTGCAGAGGGCCCCTGCACACGCTGAGGTTTTGTGTACTACTGTACAGTTTCATGCTTCATTTCTTTATGTTCATTGTGCTATAGTCATTCATGTATATATAGATTACATCTTTCATGGTATTTACATTTCATCTCTGTCCATAATCCTTCATGCTTTACATTTTACTTCTGTCCATAATCTTTTATGTTTTATGTTGTTGTTAACTGATCAGTGTTCTTGTTTCAGATTACAATAGGCAGCCCGGGCATTTTCACATCTTTTTCATAATGACTAATGACATGGAATCAATATTGTCCTTCTGCTGATTTCCTTTTCTTAGTGTTTGTTTAATTCCAGCACTGTTTTGTTTATTTTAGTCTTGCACATTTGCTTTAAGTAGTTAGATTAGATATTAAACCATTCATGTCATTTTCAGTTACCTCCGAAAGCCATAGAGAGACTAATGGTGAGGGATTGAAGTATGAATGTATAGTTTGATATTAGTTTACTTTTCTGCAAGTTAGATATTAAACTGTTCATGTCATTTTCAGTTACTTCCGAAAGCCATAGCGAGACTAATGGTGAAGGATTGAAGTATGAATGTATAGTTTGATATTAGTTTACTTTTCTGCAAGATAGATATTAAATTTCTCATGTCATTTTCAGTTACCTTCGAAAGCCATAGCGAGACTAATGGTGAGGGATTGAAGTATGAGTGTGTAATTTGATATTAGTTTATTTTTCTGCAATTTAGATATCAGATTGCTCAAGTTGTTTATGATTACCTCCAAAAGCCATTGCGAGACTAATGGTGAGGGGTCAGAATATGAGTTGATGTAATTTGATTTTAGTTTTACTTTACTTGCAATATTTTCTTTGAGTAACAGTTTCTTTTGTGTTTAGACAGCAGCAAGGGTAATGGCTTTCATGATCAATAGTTCATTGTTTGTTTAACTAGGATAGTAGCACATTTCATTTCCTTTTAAGAACTAATTTTCTCATTGTATGTTTCAAAATCCTTTTGAAGTTTGAAAGTTTGGTAAATCATTATAAAGGACATCATTGCCTTGAACAATCACAACCATACTTTTCTTTTAGAATTTTCATTAGGAAACCAACCAAGATAAAAAGAAAAAAACCCAAAACGACAAAAAGTAAGAGATAGGTTATCTTGCACATATAGTGCGCCACACTTCGTCAGCTTACGAATCCCGGATTGAAAAATTAATGTAGCAATTTAGGACACACTAAATTTACCAAACAAGATCCAATCATTCAATGGTAAGATGAATTTCTTACGCAGTTTTTGCCTAATCTTGCAGAATATTTAAGGGAGATTACAAACATGCTTAAGAAAGATAGTGTAGTAAAGTGAACTGAGGAGGCTGTAAAGTCTTTCAATTTAGTGAAGTTGGCTCTTTCTTCAGCTCTGGTTTTGATAAGCTTGGACTATACTCAGGATTTTGTTTTGTTTTCATTTTCTTCAGAGCATACTATGGCAGCAGTATTGATGCAAAAAAGAGATCAGCATGAAAAACCAATTTCTTTTTTCAGCCGAACCATAAGAGATGCAGCCTTAAAGTACAACATTATTGAAAAGCAAGCTCTTTCTTTAGTGAAATCGTTGAAAGATTTTCGAGTATATATTCTGCATTCTCATATTCTTGCTTATGTTCCTAATGTTGTTGTTAAGGATGTTTTAGTGCAAACAAATCCAGAAGGGAGACGAGGCAAATGGATTGCTGCCTTGTTGGAGTATGATGTGGAGATAAAGCCTACAAATCTTATCAAAGGACAAGGGCTGGCTAAGCTAATGGCTGAGTCAAATTTACATGCCTTGGAAATTAATCTCATTGCTGCTATGTCTGAGGAAAATGAAGAGAGTTCGCTAATTCATGTATCATAAATATTTTTTCTTTCTCCTTGGTATTCAGATATTGTATATGTGCTCCAAAATTTGTCACCACCACCAGGAATGGCTAAAAACAAAAGTAGAACTCTGAAATTGAAGGCTGCCAAGTTTTTTATTTTGAACAATGCACTCTATTGGAAAGATCCTGGTGGTGTTTTGCTAAATTGTTTGGTGGAAGAAGAAGCAAAGCAGGTTATGGAGGATTTTCATAAGGGAGATTGCGGAGGTCACCTTTTCTGGAAAACAACGGCCAACAAAATTTTGAGAGCCGACTCTTTTTGCTGATGTGTAAAAAATTGTTAAAGGCTGTCATGAATGTCAGATTTTTGAAGGGAGAAAGAAATTGCAGCCTTTGCCGCTTAAGCCCATTGAGGTAAGTGCTCCTTTTCAGCAGTGGGGTTTGGATTTCATTGGCAAGATCCATCCCGCTTCTTCAGCTCAGCATAGGTGGATCCTCACAGCGACAGATTATTTCATGAAATGGATTGAAGAAATTCCCACCAGGCAGGCTACAGATGCGGTAATAATTTCGTTCCTTGAGAATAATATTTTGTCTCGTTTTGGTTGCCCGAATAGGTTAATTACTGATAATGCAACAGCTTTCAAATAAAAAATAATGGTTGATTTTTGTAACAAGTATCACATCACTTTGGGACACTCAACCGCCTATCATCCACAAGGCAACGGATTGGATGAGTCCTCGAAAAAATCTTTAGTCAAAATTATTAAAAAGCTGCTAGAAATAAACAAGAAAAGTTGGCATAAGAAGTTGGTCAATGCACTTTGGGCAGACCGAGTGAGTCAGAGGAAATCCATTGGTATGTCCCCCTTTGAGCTAGTATATGGAGTTGACACGGTATTTCCTACCTCTCTCGCAGTTCCAGTGGTAAAACTTCTGGAGGAAGCTGGCAGTGAAGTGTTGGAAATATTGTCATTGATGGCAATGGAGGCAGCAAAGACAGAGACAGACAAAGAAGGCAGCAGATGCAAAAATAGGCAAAGAACAGCAACAGGTAATATGTACAGTGAAGGTAGAGGCAGAGGTCGAGCAACAGTAGTAGCTAAGCCAGAGGCAGAGGCAGCGAATATAGAGGCAAAGCCGTTATCAGAGGCAGAGGCAGAGGCAGAGCCGTTATCACAGCAGTAGAGGTAGAGGTCGAGCGACAGAAGCATCAAAGGTAGAGGCAGAGGTAGAGCCGTTATTCCGAGAATCACTACCTAGCTGGTAGAAACTCTAAACATAAATTCCGGGAACTGTAACCCAGACGGAAGGATACATATATATAATTCCCAAGCGGCAATGTATGCATATATATAAATAAATTCTGAGAATCGCTTACCCCACTGGAGGATACTCTAAAGATGAAAAATAAAACTTATATATATATATATATATATATATATATATATATATATATATATATATATATATATATATATATATATATATATATATATATATATATATATATATATATATGCAGTGCCTTATACACAAAGGTTCAAAGTATATATATATAAATTTGTAATGGAGTGCTTTAATGGACAAAGAACCAAAGGTATCAAAGCCTTATATGGTGGGACCCTTTCCCAATCGTATCGGAAAATTGATAGCGGAACATATATAAACAAAGAATTGCGATTGCGATGAAGCCCGGACTTGATGGGTTTATAAACTGTAATTGATATGTGTCGGAACATATATAAACAAAGAATTGCGATTGCGATGAAGCCCGGACCCGATGGGTTTATAAACCGTAATTGATATGTGTTGGAACATATATAAACAAAGAAATTGTGATTGCGATGAAGCCCAGATCATATAAACAAAGGTTCAAAGCATAAATATATTTATAAGTGGAGCGCTTTATGATAAATAAATAACCAAAGTACCATAAGGTGGGACCAAATCGCATCGGAGAAAAACAAAGCAGTGGAACATGCAAACAGGAAGTTGCGATTGCGATTGGCAAAGATGGACGCGCTAGTCATATAAACTCCACCATATAAAACATGGTCAGGTCTGCACATTGATCGCATCGGAGAAAAACTGTGCAGCGGAACATATAAACAAGAGTTGCGATTGCGATTGGCAAATCCGGACGCAATAGTCGTATAAAATCTGTCATATAAAATACGGTCGGGTCCGCACATTGATCGCATCGGAGAAAAACTGTGCAGCAGAGCTTGCAACTAAAAGTTGCGATTGCGATCAATCAAAAACAGAAACTTGTGGAAGGTATCAATCACATCGGAGCAAGGCAGCTTTCGATTGTGATCAATCGCAATCGGAAATTTCTGGAGGAGAAATAGATCGCATCGGAAAGCGTGGAAAGTGGGCCCGAAAGGGCATTTGTTAAGTATTAACATGATTCTTTTTTGAAGTGGCAGTTTGTTTGTTAAATCTTTATATAAGTATGCCAAGTATTGAAATGTGCGTCGTGGTCTGTGTACCCACGGGCCTCGGCTTAAGGTGGAGGGCGATTATTAATATAATACAATTGCGATGTGTGGAATCGCATCGGGCCATAAAACAAAGGCCGTGGTGTTTGTATGTTCCACTTGCGAAACTCACCACATCAACAAGACACTTGCTGTGTAAAGGGTTGGAATTTGCCCAGATCTAAAGTCAGCAGTTGCTTATATATATTTAAAATGTGTTGTTACAGAGTCGCATGATTTAAAAAGTGCAGTTACATAAATATAGGAGTTACGCAGCAGCCATAAATAGAAAGGCATACAGAGGAGAGAAAGGGACAAACATAGTCAAAGAAAAGACAAATGCGCAGCGATCCAAAAGGCTGTATGAGTGAGTTGGAGCTCTCATTGTAATCAAATGTAATATTTTAATTGATTTATATTGTTGTGATGCATTGGCAAGTCTCCGGAAGAGAGAAAATATCCCACTGTAATGTTAAAATAAGCACCTACAGTTACATTTTTCTGAGTGAGCTGAAAAGAAATGAGAAGGCTGAAGACCAAGAGGTATGACTATCCATTCCGAATTCCTAGAGAAATACAAACAGTCATGTGAGGAACTCTATATATAATATCAACTGGATATGCATAAGAAAGGTTAGAGGGAGTAAATATAGAGAAGGTAGAATATAGAAGAGTGAGACAGAGAATATTAAGAAAAGAAGAGCAGAAAGAAATGCTACAGAACAGAGCTGATATCTGAGGAAAATCAACAAACATTCTATTTGATAAATTGAGGAAGTTGGAGCTTCCCTATCAAGTTGTAGCTTGATAGCTGTCAGTTGTAGCTGACTGAGGTTGGAGCCTCCTATAGGTTGGTGCCTACAGAAAATTGAAGGGATTTGTTGCTTTCGTGCAAGTTGTAGCTTGCAGAATTGAGGTTGGAGCCTCCTGTAGGTTGGTGCCTGAAGAAAAACAGAGGTGAGAGGGAGTTGGAGCTTGCCTTTGCATCACAACAATAATAAGATGTGGTTTTCTCCCTTTATGGGTTTCCACTTATATCTGGTGTCTCTGTGCATGATGTTTATGTGTTGATCTGATTTATATCATCTGCTTAATACCTGCTGCTCTCATATTAAGTCTATTGTTATATTATATTAATACTTGCTGCTCACATTCTAAGATTACTCACATATTAAGTTGGACATGAAATGAAGGTGTAAATAAGTTTTAATGAAAAGTTTCAAAAGTCCATGAATGTGTTAAACTGATTCACCCCCCCCTCTCAGTTTAACTAAGGGTTCAACAATTGGTATCAGAGCAGGTTCCTTTGTACCAGTTTAACAACTGAAAGGAGATTCTAGGTTCTTAGGATGGCTAGTAAAGAAGGATGCTCAACCAATAAAGCCCCTTTCTTTACAGGTGCAAATTATGCCTTCTGGAAAATCAGGATGAGGACATACATAATGTCTCTAGGAATAGAAGTTTGGGGTGCTGTGGAATTATGATATGCTCCAAAGGCATCTGACTCAGAGAAAGAATCCAAACAAGACTTTGTAGCTAACGCAAAAGCCATGAATGCCATCTTGACTGGATTGTGTGAAGAAGAGTTTATCAAAGTAATGCACAAAGACACTGCCAAAGAGATGTGGGATACTCTGGAGAACATCCATGAGGGAGACAAGAAAGTAAAGACTGCCAAACTTCAAATCTATAGAGCCTAGTTTGAGAACTTAAAAATGAATGATGATGAAGACATTGACAGTTTCTTCCTAAAAGTTGTAGAAATTGTTAACAATATGAAAGCTCTTGGAGAAACCATTCTAGAAAGAATAATTGTGCAAAAGATTCTAAGATCTCTTCCATCCAGATTTAATCCCAAGGTGTCTGCAATAGAAGAAACAACTGATTGGGAGACCTTGACCATGAACCAGCTACTTGGGAATTTAACAACATATGAGATGAGGCTCCCACAAAAAAAGCCAAGTACGAGGGAGGCAGCCTTTAAAACAGAAAATAAGAAAGAAGAAGAGGAAGACATATGCTCTTTCTCTGATGAAGAAGAGGAAAAATTTGTCAAGAAATTGGATAGAGGCTCAGGTAAATACAAAGGAAAACTTCCTTTAAAATGATTTAACTGTGGAAGAGTTGGACACTATGCTGCTAAGTGTCCTCATAAGAAAGTAAGGAATCAGGCTCAAGAGTCAGAGAAAAATAAATCAAAGAACTGGCAGAAAGGAAAGAAGTTCAGTAGCAAATCCTTCAATGCTCAACAAGACAGCAGTACATCTGAAGATTCAGATGAACCCTAAAGTGAAGAAGGAACCTCTGAATTCTTATTGATGGCCATATAAGAACTTGAAGGACTCCTGCTAGAAGATGAAGAAGATGAAGGGGAAATCGACCTTGAGGGGGAGCTAAGAAGTGCTCTGGAGGAGATTGACAGACTCAAACTGAAGTGCAGAAAACAAAAGGACATTCTTCTCAAGTATGTAAGAGAAGAAAAAAATTCAGAAGTCCTCATGCAGCTGAAGGTAGAGCTTGAAGAAGCCAAGAAGATAGAAGAAATGTTACTTCAGCAAATCCAGGATAAAACCCGAGAACAAGAGAAGCTGGAAGAAGAAGTAGTATGTCTCAGGAAGAAACTAGAAAATGCTCAAAGGAAAGTGGCTATAAACTCTTCTCAAACAACAAGCTCTAGTAAGTTGAATGAAATTCTGGTTGCTCAAAGATCCCCTATGATAAAAACTGGAATAGGTTATGAAGGAGAATCAAGTAAAAGCAAAGAAAAGGTTGACAGAGAGATTATTTTTGTAAAAGCAAAGAAGAACGATGAAGCAGCTCAAACAATTCCTACAAAAGAAGAAACCAATAATGAGAAAGACAGAGATCAGAAGAAACCACTAGTAGTTAAGAATGTAATAAATACTGAGACAACAGAGAAAGGGTCATATGCCTCTGAATATGTCAAATTTGGAAGCCATCAAAGGAGATTCTTCCCTCCTATGAAGAATGCCACTTGTTATGTCTACCACAAGCTGGGACACATTACTGCATATTTCCATGCAAGGAGGAGTAATTCAAACCATCAAAAGATGCAAACATTGAAGAGACTGCCTCAATGAAAAAAATGGAAAAGACAATCTTACACCAGGTATGCAAATAGTTTCTATGGTTACTGTTTTTATTGTAAGGAATTTGGCCATAAAATCATTGAGTGTAGGAAGTATGGACAAATATTGATGTTCAACACCTCAAGGAGGTTTATGAATCAAAGAAATTTTGTTCATACTCACAATCCTGCAAAAACTATGATCAAATGTTGTATATGCAATCAAGTTGGACATATGCCTTCCAAATGTCCTCTGAAGGGATGTGAATCATCATCTCACAAAAGATACCAAACAAAAGGATGCCTCCAGTGTAAAAAGAAGGAGAATAAGTGTGACCTAGCTCTAACTGCTCAAGATCTGAAAAGCCAATGGTATTTGGACAATGGCTGCTCTAAACACATGACTGGAGACAGAAGCAAGTTTATAACTCTTGATGAAAAGAAATCTGGCAATGTTACTTTTGGCAATGATAAATCAGGTAAGATCAAGGGAAAAGGCTCAGTCAGCATAGACAATGGCAGAGGAAAGGCCCAAGATGTACTATTTGTAAATGGGCTGAAAGCAAATTTACTAAGTGTCAGTCAGATGTGTGACAAACGCTGTGAAGTTTTTTTTAGAGCACAAGATTGTGAAGTCAGATCAAGCACCACAGGTAAGACTCTGCTCAAAGGAGTTCGAACAGAAAGTAATGTTTACATTGTGAAAGAGGAAGATGAAGCATGTCATCTTAGCAAACTAGAAGAGTCATGGTTATGGCATAAAAGGTTGGGACATCTCAACTTCGATCACATCATCAGACTAAGCAAGAAGAAAGATGTCAGAGACATGCCAGAAATAAAGAGGCCTTCTAATACCATATGCAAATCATGTCAATTAGGCAAACAGACTCGCACATCCTTCAAGGATAAAGATGAGTTATCAACAAAAAGACCTCTACAGCTTGTGCACATGGATCTGTGTGGACCAGCAAGAACTAAAAATCCAAGTGGAGAATCCTACTTCATGCTGATAATAGATGATTTCTCCAGAATGACATGGGTTGCATTTCTCAAGAATAAATCAGACGCTCTTGAAAAATTTAAGATCTTCAAAGCATTAGCAGAAAATAAAACAGGATGTAAGATAAAATGCATCAGATCAGACAGAGGAGGTGAATTCACAGATTATGACTTTGCTGACCTATGCAATGAACATGGGATAAAGCAACAATTTACTATTGTAGGAACACCTCAGCAAAATGGAGTAGCAGAGAGACAAAACATGTCTGTACAGCAAATAGCCAGAGCCATGATGCATGAAAGTAATATTGCCCAAACCTTTTGGGCAGAAGCAATACACAAAACGGTGCATATCCTTAATAAAGCTCACTTAAGGCCAAGCAGTGACAAGACTCCCTATGAACTATGGCATGGGAAACCAGCTTCAATCAAACATTTTAGAATATTTGGAAGCAAGTGTTACATAAATAATAATGATGAAAATCTTGGGAAATTTGATGCAAGAGCAGATGAAGGGATATTTCTAGGATATGCATCCAAAAGTAAAGGGTACAGGTGCTACAACAACACTCTTCCAAAAATAGTAGAAAGCATTGATGTGAGATTTGATGAATAACTTCCAAACAATACAAGAGATACAGACTGCTGCAGTCCATCAGACAACCATGAAGAAGAAAACCAAGATTATGAGGAAACAAGAAAGACAACAGAAGATACAGAGTTGAGTTCTAAAGCTCCCTCAAGATATACTCAGAAGAACCATCCTTAAGATCAGATCATTGGAGACAAGAGAGTAGGGGTCCAAACAAGAAGGCAGCTAACAAAACAAACTAAAGAGGTATACTTAGCCATGTTGTCACAAATAGAGCCAAAGAAATTTGAAGAAGCCAGCAAGGACAAGTCTTGGGTGAATGCTATGAATGAAGAATTCGACCAAATTGAGAAAAACAATACATGGGAACTAGTTCCTAGACCCACTGAGAAAAATGTCATAGGGTCAAAATGGGTATTCAAAAATAAAATGAATGAGGAAGGACAGGTAATCAGGAACAAAGCTAGACTTGTCTGCAAAGGATATCCACAAATCGAAGGACTTGATTACGATGAAGAATTTTCCCCTGTAGCCAGAATGGAAGCTATCATAATGTTCTTGGCATTTTCTTGCTACCAAAAATTCAAAGTATATCAAATGGATGTAAAATTTTCATTTCTGAATGGAGACTTAGAAGAAGAAGTCTACATGGAACAACCAGAAGGCTTCTCATTAACAGACAAAGAAGACTATATGTGTAGACTAAAGAAGGCTCTATATGGACTGAAACAGGCTCCTCGTGCTTGGTACTCAAGACTGGATAAATATTTGCAAAAACAAGGCTTTAAGAGAGGCGGAGTAGACAACAATCTATACATAAAATCCCATGAAAATGAACTCCTGATTGTTGTAGTATATGTTGATGACATTATGTTTGGAAGCAACAGAGAAGAACTAGCAAAAGGGTTTGCTGATGAGATGAAAACCGAGTTTGAAATGTCTATGATTGGAGAGCTCAGTTTCTACTTAGGACTTCAAATTTAGCAAAAGAACACAGGTACATTCATCTCATGGGAAAAATACTTAAAAGAAATGTTAAAAAAATTCAAAATGGAGGACTACAAACCTGTGTCAACTCCCATGATCACGGGATGCAAACTGTGTGCTGATGATGGGTCTCCTGATATAGATCAAAAACTCTACAGATCCATGATAGGAAGTTTGTTGTATCTGACTGCATCAATACCAGACATCATGCTAGCAGTAGGACTAGTGGCTAGATATCAAGCAGCACCTAAGCAAAACCATCTTCTCGCAGTAAAAATAATATTCAGATATCTACAAGGAATAGCACAATATGGACTTTGGTATCCTAAAGGCAAAATCTTCACTTTGACAGCATACACAGATGCAGATTGGGCCAGCTGTGTGGATGATAGGAAAAGCACAAGTGGAGGTGCTTTCTATCTAGGAGAAAGTCTGGTGGCATGGTTAAGCAAGAAACAAACATCTATCTCTCTGTCTACAGCAGAAGCAGAATATATAGCAGCAGCAGCATGTTATACACAAGTCATGTGGATGAAGAAAACCCTCCAAGACATGAAGGTAAGCATTTATGAACCTATCTCAATCAAATGTGATAATACAAGTGCTATAAGCATATCTAAAAATCCTGTGCTTCACTCAAAAACTAAACATATCCCAATCATGTATCATTTCCTCCGAGAACAAGTGGCTCAGAAGATAGTAAAACTAGAGTATGTACCAACAAAATAATAGACATCAGATATATTTACTAAACCGCTTTCTATAGAACCATTTGAATATTTGAGAGACAGACTAGGGGTAGTATCTGTAGATGCTACTCTCTAATATGAAGAGAAAGCACAGTTTCAGGGGGAGAACAGAAACGAAAATATCATTCCTAGGGGGAGATCAACCACCAAGGGAAGCATGAAAACAGGTCCTCAGGATCAAAAGGATTATGGAAATAATACATTCAGCATAAAATAATCAATAAAAAGGAAAAAATGGTCAGTGGTGCAGTGGAAGAGTGGTGAACCTGACGTGAACCGAACACAGAAGAGTAGTGAATCTAATCCAAAGGTTGAAGCAGCATCGTACAAAGTCAGAAAATTCTAGAGAGAAAATGCACGAAATATTGAAAAAGGATCAAAGAATAGAAGCTACACTAAGAGTTCAAACCCCTTGCCATTGATGTCAAAGGGTGAGGAAGAACAAGGAACAGGAGGAAGAGCAGGAAAATAGAGAAAGTGTATTACCACAGAGAAAGTGTATTTCCATCAATGCCAAAGGGGGAGACTGTTGGAAATATTGTCATTGATGGCAATGGAGGCAGCAAAGACAGAGACAGACAAAGAAGGCAGCAGATGCAAAGATAGGAAAAGAACAGCAGCAGGTAATATGTACAGCGAAGGCAGAGGCAGAGGTCGAGCAGCAGTAGCAGCTAAGGCAGAGGTAGAGGCAGAGCCGTTATTCCGAGAATCACTACCTAGCTGGTAGAAACTCTAAACATAAATTCCGGGAACCGTAACCCAGACGGAAGGATACATATATATAATAATGTATGCATATATATAAATAAATTCCAAGAATCGCTTACCCTGCTGGAGGATACTCTAAAGATGAAACATAAAACTTATATATATATATATATATATGCAGTGCCTTATACACAAAGGTTCAAAGTATATATATATGTAAATTTGTAATGGAGCACTTTAATGGACAAAGAACCAAAGGTATCAAAGCCTTATATGGTGGGACCCTTTCCCAATCGCATCGGAAAATTGACAGCGGAACATATATAAACAAAGAATTTCGATTGCGATGAAGCCCGGACCCGATGGGTTTATAAACCGTAATTGATATGTGTCGGAACATATATAAACAAAGAATTGCGATTGCGATGAAGCCCGGACCCGATGGATTTATAAACCGTAATTGATATGTGTCGGAACATATATAAACAAAGAAATTGCGATTGCGATGAAGCCCGGATCATATAAACAAAGGTTCAAAGCATAAATATATTTATAAGTGGAGCGCTTTATGATAAATAAATAACCAAAGTACCATAAGGTGGGACCAAATCACATCGTAGAAGAACAAAGCAGTGGAACATGCAAACAAGAAGTTGTGATTGCGATTGGCAAAGCTGGACGCGATAGTCATATAAACTCCACCATATAAAACATGGTCGGGTCCGCACATTGATCTCATTGGAGAAAAACTATGGAGCGGAACATATAAACAAGAGTTGCGATTGTGATTGGCAAAGCCGGACGTGATAGTCATATAAAATCCATCATATAAAATATGGTCGGGTCCGCACATTGATCGCATCGGAGAAAAACTGTGCAGTGGAGCTTGCAACTAAAAGTTGCGATTGCGATCAATCGCAATCGGAAACTTGTGGAGGGTATCAATTGCATCGGAGCAAGGCAGCTTGCGATTGCGATCAATCGCAGTCGGACATTTCTAGAGGAGAAATAGATCGCATCGGAAAGCGTGGCAAGTGGGCCAGAAAGGGCATTTGTTAAGTATTAACATGATTATTTATTGAAGTGGCAGTTTGTTTGTTAAATCTTTATATAATTATGCCGAGTATTGAAATGTGCCACGTGGTCTGTTGACCCACAGGCCTTGGCTTAAGGTGGAGGCCTATTATTAATATAATACGATTGCGATGTGTGGAATCGCATCGGGCCATAAAACAAAGGCCGTGGTGTTTGTATGTTCCGCTTGCGGAAATCACCACATCAACAAGACACTTGCTGTGTAAAGGGTTGGAATTTTCCCGGATCTAAAGTCAGCAGTTGCTTATATATATTTAAAATGTGTTGTTACAGAGTCACATGATTTAAAAAGTGCAGTTACATAAATACAGGAGTTACGCAACAGCCATAAACATAAAGGCATACAGAGGAGAGAAAGGGACAAACACAGTAAAAGAAAAGACAAATGCGCAACAATCCAAAAGGCTGTATGAGTGAGCTGGAGCTCTCATTGTAATTAAATGTAATATTTTAATTGATTTATATTGTTGTGATGCATTGGCAAGTATTCGGAAGAGAGCAAATATCCCACTGTAATGTTAAAATAAGCACCTATAGTTACATTTTTCCGAGTGAGCTGAAAAGAAATGAGAAGGCTGAAGACCAAGAGGTATGACTATCCATTTCGAATTCCTAGAGAAATACAAACAGTCATGTGAGGAACTCTATATATAATATCAACTGGATATGCATAAAAAAGGTTAGAGAGAGTAAATATAGAGAAGGCAGAATATAGAAGAGTGAGGCAGAGAAGATTAAGAAAAGAAGAGCAGAAAGAAATGCTACAGAACAGAGCTGATATCTGAGGAAAATCAACAAACATTCTGTTTGATAAATTGAGGAAGTTGGAGCTTCCCTATCAAGTTGTAGCTTGATAGCTGTCAGTTGTAGCTAACTGAGGTTGGGGCCTCCTGTAGGTTGGTGCCTGCAGAAAATTGAAGGGAGTTGGTGCTTTCGTGCAAGTTGTAGCTTGCAAAATTGAGGTTGGAGCCTCCTGTATGTTGGTGCCTGCAGAAAAACAGTGGTGAGAGGGAGTTGGAGCTTGCCTTTGCTTCACAACAATAATAATATGTGGTTTTCTCCCTTTATGGGTTTCCACTTATATATGGTGTCTCTGTGCATGATGTTTATGTGTTGATCTGATTTATATCATCTGCTTAATACCTGTTTCTCTCATATTAAGTCTACTGTTATATTATATTAATACTTGTTGCTCACATTCTAAGATTACTCACATACTAAGTTGGACATGGAATGAAGGTGTAAATAAGTTTTAATGAAAAGTTTCAAAAGTCCATAAATCTGTTAAACTGATTCACCCCCCCCCCCCTCCCCTCTCAGTTTAACTAAGGGTTCAACATGAAGATGATCATATGAAAAAAAGAATAAATCAAATGATCCATTTGCAGCAGACTAGAAAAGAAGTTTTCCAAAACACGTTCAAGCTGCAAGAGAGAATCAAGAAAATATATGACAGAAAAGCAAAAGTGGACAAGTTTCAATTGGAAGAAGTGGTGTTGAAATGGGATGCAAGAAACGAGGAAAAGGGTAAGCATGTCAAGTTCAAAAATATCTGGAAAGGACCCTTCAAAATTGTTTCATATCGGGGTCATAATGCTTTTCTTTTGAAAGAGATAAATAGGGAAGATTTTCCAGGAGGGCCGGTCAATGGCCAGCTGCTCAAGCGGTATCATTTCTGAAATGTTTTCTGTTGTTTTACATTGTCACTGTACATACCAGTTTATTTCAGTTTCATTGCAAGTGTGTGCTGTCATCTTTTCTTCAGTTTGGGGCCCGAGGTGAAGGCTATAACTCTGAAGATTGATTTCAGCTTTGGTTTTGAGTTTGTTGAGTCAGGTTTTTCGGTCATTTTTGTTTTCAAAATTGAGTCGGTTTGAGTCAATTTTCAGTCAACAAAATGAGTCAAGAGTCTTGTGTTAGTTTGTCTAAGTTATGGACTCCATAGCCCAATGGACGAAGGCACTGCCTACTCTCCCAAAAAAATTGTAGTTCTTGGCACCTCCAAGGAGCTACCATCCCCATTGGAGCCAATGTTAGAGTCGGTATCTTCATCCCTCCGTCAGAGATCAAAATTCTCTTGTTGCATTTCATTTTTAGGTGTCTCACTTAGTTCAGTCAGCTGCATTCCATTAGGAGCATGGATCATCTGACGGTAGGGGCTTGTCACTCATATCCCTCATGTCATGTACCTGCTGACCTAGTTCTGTTCATTAAAATCATGTACAGTCATTTTTGGTCTCAACCTTGGAAAAGAGTCATTTTAGGGTTTTTAGTCTTATTAGGTCTAGGGTTTTATCAATCAGGTCTCAAAATGCATAATAATGGTCAGCAGGCACATGAGGAAGCTTCAAATAAGGTTTCACTCCAAAAATTTCATCATCATAATGCTTGATAATGATTTTTCTTCAAAACTCTATTTTGAAGAAAAATTGTCTATTTTATCCTTATGTAATAAATGCAATGTAATTTTCAAGTTCTTCAGTTGTAATAATGCTCCATTTGCAACCCTGGTCGCCTTTGCCAAAACTCCATGCCATCCATTCCTTGCAAAACAGACAAGAAGCTCATCATTCAGTCCAAAAACCAAAAGCAAGAAAAACAGAGTTAATTTAAAAAGTGTCAAAGTTTTCAAACATTACAAAGTGGGTTTTCAAGAAGCAAAAATTGAAATCTTTGGCATAAAAGATATTTTCATGTTTCAAAGATTCATTTGCATGCCAAGAGACAGCAATGAGCCAAGAAAAATCGTGGAGGAGCGAATCAATTGTTTGAAAGCAGACTGTGTGTAAATTGCTGAGCGCGACGCATTGGAGCTGCGCGGCGCATCGGGCAAGCTGCCTGTGTGTAATTTTGAACCGGCGTGGTGCATCAGAGGGGCGCAGCGCACTGGGTTACTTGCGCGGTGCATTGGGCCGAAACACAAAAAAATTTCCTTTCTTCTCCAACGTCAAATTTTCTTGGTTGCTCCATGTTCGAGTAAGTCAAAGCCACTCCACTATTGCTCATAACTCATGCTTGGTGTTGATTATGAGATTGGTTATGAAAATTTGAGTACAAAACTAAACCCTATTATCTTGTTGAGAAGTGCCTCCTTAGGGCTTTGAAACTAATTTTGGTGCCAAGAAATTTCATTCCCCACATTTTTTTTCTTCCCCTCACTATTATCTCATCACTACAGCCCATTCACGATCCTCTTATATCCCTAAAGTCATTTCATTTCCCATTTCACTTGTAAAATTTCCCAAACTCCAAGTTTTCCCAAGAAGTCAAGTGACTGTCCTTACACTTCAAATTTCACTTGATTAAACCCCATTTTCCCCACTGCCCTATTTCTCTACAGTCCCTCCCATACTACCATACATTTGGCACTAAAACAAAAGCACCAAAAATCTCATTTTCATCTATCTAATTCAATATAGACCTTGCATCAACCGAGATGACATCCATGGAGCGAGAGATTGAGGCTGATAGAGAGAATTGGCTTGAGAGGGTCAATATTCATCTGGAGAAGTTGTTGGAGAAGGCCAGCAAGGAAAAGAACACACTCAGGCACATGAAGATTCATTATTGGGCGATGAATCATGTTTGCAAGGTGCAAATCAAGATCCTGAAGGCAAAGCTAAAGAGGGCACTAAAGCGTCTCAAAAGGAATGATAGACTCCAAATTTTGGCTGAAGCTTCTTTGGCTCAGCATAGTGCTTGATTATGGACATTCAGCCCAAATTTCAAGAAATTTGGGAAACATTTTGTCAATTTTGAATTTTTTGGCCTTAACACAGATTTTCTTGCCCGACGCGTCGCGCCACTCGGCGCGCGCTTATAATTGGCAGCTCCTCTTGAATAAAAATTTATATTTCTGGATTTTCTATCAAAATTTATGCATTCCTACCCATTACCTAAGGATTTTGACAAGTTTTGGGTTGCTTGAAGGGTCAAAAACTCCTTAAAAATGGCCTTTCTGCCACTTTTTGGACACACAGGAAGCAGTGTTGGGAGATTTGATTTTTGGAGGGGTGAATGGAAACCAAATTCAGAAATTAGACTTGGGTTGGAAAGTAGACAGGTAGAGCTTTCCAAAGAGATATCCTGCGCTCAATTTAGACTCCAGGAAGGCCCTCAAAATCAGCTCCAAAGTGGCGTGACGCACAGAGATTTCAGGCGCGGCGCATTGGGGATTTTGGCCTAGTTTTCACTTAGTAACTCAGTTTTTCGCCTAGTTTTGGCCAGTTTGAATTTTTTATCTTCAAATGTACAGCTCTTGATGTAACTTGATGTAATTTCATGGCTTTGATGTAATTTTGGCACATTTTTACTCATGTAAGTAGATTCATTCACCAAAAAGTGAATTGTAACTGAATGAATCAGTTTCCTATCTTATAGAGGCAAGTTGTTCCACTGCCTATTTTCCAGTTCTTAGTTTATATCTTGTTGAAACAGCTCCTAAAATAGTGAGCTCGACCCCTAGAGGCATGGGAATGAGTTAGGCTTGTCTATATCTTGTATTTTCTCAGTCATTTTCAGGGTTGGACTCTTGGGATTGTTTGGGAGCTTCATTGTACATTTCATCTTTGCATTTTGGCAAAGGAATAAACCAGGGTTTGGAGCACTCTTTGGGATCCATGTGGCTCTATGTTTTGATGGTGTGTTTATCTCTGTGATTGTAAGTTTACTGATGTTTCATGTGTATCATCTTCCTTCTCATTTCTTCTTAAGTTAAACAAACAAGTATTAAAGGTGGAATTCATTAGATTTGTAGTGTTCTACCTTGAGTTTTGTTTAATTTTCCATTTTTTCAACTGTCTGAAGAGGATTCTTGAAACCCTCTTGCCCTCTTAAACTCCTCCCTGGTCTGAGCTATCCATTTCACTCAATTCGAAGCATCAAAACAATTTCCTTCCTTGCCCCTTTCAGCTCTCCGCAAAACTGATCATTTCCCAGACCCAAAATTTGCCTTTCCATTTGATTCCAACAAAAACCTTCAAAATCAAATCAAACTCCTTTACACATATACCTAGCCTAAAATTAGCCTTTATTTTAAGTCATCTCAAGCCTCACTGAATTTTTTTTGCTGAGATTGACCCGGAGAGAGCCCTCTCCTGATCTGGTAGGGCTAGCTACCAGATTAAGCGTGGTTTGATGTTACCCTAGACTCTGCCTTCTTTCAGCCTGAGGTAGATTTAGGCCATAACAGATTGGGTAGGTGTTTTTGGAGAGTAGAGGTCTTGTTGGTAGTACTACCAACCATTTTTTATTTTCCTTCTAGGTCAATTTGGAAATAGCACTTGGGAGACATGTTTGATACACTTGCAAAGGTGTTATTGAACTTGATAGAGGTTTGGAGGGATGTTCAAGAGTTGGAGAAGGTGACCAAACAACTAGTAGAGGTTCTGGACTAAGGTTTAATTTTTTTACTTGGGTTTTTCCATAACTATTGGTATGCAAGCCTATGGTAGTATTTGAAAGGCTCCAACTAGTGGCAGGAAAGCCTATGGGAGCAGTTGAAACCCAAAGAAGCTAGTTTTATGGGTGCGGTTGAGCCTTTTCATAGAAATTCCTTTGGATTCCTTGCCCAAAACATATGAAAATTTGCATGGAAATTCCCATAGGCTTCTAGATTAAGTTGTAAAGGTCAGAAATGGTTTGAAAAGGTCCTTCAATGCTGTGAACACCTTTAGTGCACAAGTAGTGGTGATAGTGGATTGGTTTTTTCAAATCTGTGCACCCTTGATACCATGCCTAAGGTTAATTTCTCCCAACACATATTATATACATCGTTTTGGAGTTGAGTGTCGGTTGGATGAGTGTATATGTGATTGAGATAATGTTGCATATAGTTAGTTTGATTTATACCTATTGGTGAGTAATATTGCTTCAATGTATGAGCTCTAATGGAAGTAGTTCGAGCAGATCTATTTGTTGAAGCATAGTATTGATTCAGATCTTCAAATTTCAGATCAAAGATGCAGAGACTTGGAGTAGATTTTATTGATAGTGATGGAGATCTTTGAATAGCTCCAATTTTATGACTCTCGCACTTGTTTTTTAGGTTCTAGTAGTACATTTGGCACATAGCCATTGTGTTGTATGTTACTAATTGTATTATGCAAAAATTACAGTTTGGAGTGACAGTTTGATAATATGGTTGAGTGTGTGTTTTGTTTTTGTTGATGGTGATATTATTCATTTTTTTTTGGATGGATTGTGACCACTATTTTTCTAGAGTTGAGAGCATATGATTGTGGTGTTTTTTATTGATTTGATGATGATTTTTTGGTGTTGGAGATCGTATTGCAGAGATGAAATGAGTTGAGCAGAAAATATTGGGATCTAGTATGAAAATAGATGAAACAAGGTCCAAATAGAGTAGAGAAGAAGTGACTTCATGGGTGTTGAGCATTGATTGCAAAGTTTCAGTGAAAGGAATAGTTTCTACATCCAATCGGAGTTCAGCAACGGTTGTTTATCATGGCGACCTTCAGTGGATGGCAGTCGATAGATCCAAGTGAGAACATAGTCTTCCAATATTATCAGTAGAATAGATTCTACAGGATGATGGGATAGAAATTATTGTATATGAGGTCGATTCTCCTATATGATGGGAGTCAACAGTCTATGTAAAATACACATTTTTCTTAATAGAAGATTCAGGGTAGCGTAGTAACAACCAGGGTGGTTTTTTTCTCGGTGAATGGTTTTCCATGAGATATATTGTGTCTCTTATGTGATGGTTTTTTTGGATTTTTTTATGTGTTTATTATTTTTTCTCATATGTTATTTCGATTTAGCCACTTACATGGTTTATGTGATATGTTGTTAGTTATGTGTATGATTCAGTAGAAAATTTTTAATTGGTGAAAAATTATAATAATTCACACTATTGATTCACCACCCCCCCCCCCCTCCTCCCCGTCCGCCTCCTCTCGGTAGTGCACAAAAGTTTTCAAAAATTGGTATCAAAGCAGGGCTCTTAGTTGCATCCTTATCACTAGAGAGTAGATCTGAGGTTTTTTGGTGGAAATTTGAATTTTTTTCATAATGGTTGTCCTCACTACTGAAAATTACAAGGTATGGGCCAAAAATGTTAAATCTCAATTATTTTCTAGTGGATATAATATTTGGAGATCAGTATGTGAAGGTGGTGGCAAGGATCCAATTGTAGATTAATTTTTGTAGTATGATGCGCAAGCTAGATTCATAATCTACAAGAATCTTCATGATGATGATTTGAAGGGGCTAGTAGGTTTTAATTATGCCAAGGAAATGTGGGACAAGATATAATCCATATTTGGAGATGGTACTAGCAACGATATGGATATTGAGAAGGAGATAAACAAGAAGAAGAACAATAATAAGGGCCTTAAAAAAGAAGAAACTCAGCCACAAGAGGCCCATCCTACTAGTGCAAGTGACTCAGCTAATGATGAGAAGAAACTAGAAAATCATGAACCCAAATGTATAAATATTAATTATTTTTTGTTAAGTTATAATTTTCATGATTTAGATTTTGATCATGTTGAAATCCCTATTGAAGATGAGAATGATGTTCAGGGTCTTAGAGCTGAGATTTATAGATTAAAAATTGCATGCAAGGATCAAGAAAAATTATTGCAGATTTTTTATAATAAAGCGGCCAAACTCAAGGAGGAGATTGTCAGCCTAAAGATTAAATTGGCATAATCATAAAAAATTGAGGAAGGTATGAGGAATCAATACCAATAAAAATAAAATGAGTGTGAGAGATTAGAAGTTGAAGTGGTGTCCTTGAGAAAGCAACGTATGATTGGGAAGATCATTGTAGCCTTGGATAATTTTCTTGAGATCCAAAGATCACCATTGGATACATCTGGTATTCGATTTCAAAAGGGTGACTCTAGTTCGCATGCAAGAAAAAATAACAAATAAGAACCCAAGAAGCTTGTAGAAAACAACACTTGTGGCAAGAGTATGAACCAAGGAAACAAGAAGCAGAACAAGTAGCAGATCAAATAAAAAAACCAACTGTAGTAGAAAAGAAAACCTCAAGGAGCACCTACATTTATAAGATATTTTTCTCCAAGAGAGGATCATGACATATCTGTAAAATTCCAAAGGAAACAAGGTCCTTTTGTTCCTTTCATGCATAAAGTAGAATGTTATAATTTTCACAAATTTGGGCTTGTTGCAGCTAATTCTAGAAGAAAAATGTATAGATATAATTAGTGGATCTTTCAGTAGTATCAACAACCAAGGAGATTAACTAAGATATATAATTATGGTTTTATGGTTATTGTTACTCATGTAACTTGTTTTTCCATAAGGAAATATAATTTAGGTCTAACCAATGGAGGAGAAGCTTATTGCATGCAAGGTATAGACCTCGCATGAGCTGCAAGATATTTTAGCCTCTTTCTTGATATATTGGTCATGCAAAGTGTTGTACATGCCATAATTTTGGCCATATGGCAAGAGACTGGGTGGTGCACCGTTATTCATGGAAAAAACAACAAAATCAACAAAAAAAAAGAGGACCTAGCAGAAAAATAGTGAAGGAAGAAAATACGCAACCAAAGACCGTGTGGAGGAAGAAGGAGTAGAAACTCTTAAAGTAGAGAAGAGCATCCCCACCTGCATTCCATGATTATTTCTTGCATACTTATAGAGGACTGTAGATTTCATGAGAGGTGCATAACCTCACGGGGATCATATAGCAGTGTGATAGGTTATTGAGTACAAATTGTTGCAACAACATATGATCAGTTGATTTGAGCCTCATGCGCATTCAGGTCCACATGATCAACCTGTCTATTGGAGGTATATTGAGCTCAAGGAGAGCTATGCATGGTAGGATATTTTCCTATATTATTTGGAATTTTCTTCATTGTTTTCACTTAGATATTTGTAGATGTTATACATATGTTCTCTCAGTGAAAAAATACATTTTTAGCCATATATATGCTTTTGGTTTCAGTGACAAGTTGGTTGAAAAGTTGTACAACCATGCATATGTTGGAATATTTGTTGCAATCATGTATCGAGGATATTTGAGACATGGACCAGCCTTGTATGGGTTGTTATATTTAGTTTATTACAACCATATATTTTCCATTTATTTATCATTTTGTGTTGGTATTGGGACTAGTCATTAGTGAGTTGAGTCATCATGTTGATAGGAATGTTATAAAGGAGTCTCATGGAGTCATTTTTTCAACCACATGTATGGGCTAATGATGTATCATTTATGACATGTCATGTATTTGAGTCATTGGCCCATATGAGACGGTCATATAAGCCATGTTTTTATTGAAATATCCTTGTAAAATGCTCATGAAGCCATGTACTTTTATTGTATGTATCTTTGGGTCATTTAGTCATGAGTCATGAGGTCATATATTGGTCATGTATGAGGTATTATGTTACTGCTACAACCATGTATTTATCATGTATATTTTATTCAATCAGGGTCTTGTGGAGTCTATGTCCAAACCAGGTGCTTCTATTTGTAGAAAAGAAGCATTGTTTGCAACATAAGCAGATTGTTGTAGGTTTGAGCTAATTTTGGAGATGGCATGTGTTCAAGGGGAGCATATTATTTTCTCTTATTTACTTAATCCATCCATTGTTGGCCCTTATGGTCTGCTTGGAGGTTTCCATGATTTGCCTCATACTATGCTTTGACTATTGGGGTTCTTTATCTCATTGTATGAGCAAGCAGGTTAATGATGGCCATTAATTTTTCTGCAGTGAGGGGTGGTTCTCATATGCACATTGTTGCATGCTCTTGTTTATTATGGTGTTTCTCATTGATGCTTGTATGTTTTCCTTACGTTGGCATATTTTTGTTTTTTCTAGAGGTTTTTGGTTGGTATGTGCTCTGGATGATGATGATTGGTGATATGTGTCGCTTGCTGCAATTGATATGAGAGGCTTGGATGCATGTTGATGAGCATAATGTTTCAGCCAGGTAGAGATCAATTACTCCAATTTTTATGCTTCATTTTTTCTTCCTTATCAGATGGAGTTGACCTTTTTCCATTGATGTCAAAGGGGGAGTCATAGTTGATATTGGTCTGGAGTTTGAGTGTGGTTCCCATCAATCCCAAAGGGGGATAATGTTGGAATTATGGTGTGCATATTTCTAGATAGTTGATGTTGACATTGGTTCATGATGGAAACTAGATCATGTTGGCTTCAATGTCAACCCTATCTAGAATGGATTATGTTTGGATGTCTTCCTTGTAGCATGGTTGTAGCTAGTTGAATTGGAATTGGGATCATTATGTTGCCAATAATTTCAATTATATGATGTAACACTCATGATGGTCAGATGATGGAATTGGCATGGTTGATGGCTTTTTGGTGGTGATGTAGATCTACATGTCACGAAGATGACTTTTTGTAGTGTGTTGGCATTATGTTGATGATGGATATGTCTTACAGTGTGTTGCAGGTTTGTATAGATGTGTTTAGGCTTGAAAAGGTTGTTTTTGGAGGGTAGAGGACTTGTTCGCAGCCTTGCCAACTAGTTTTTATTTTCCTTCTAGGTAAAAATTTGGTAGTAGCACTTGGGCACATGTTTGATTCACTTGCAAAGGTGTTACTAGACTTGACAGAGGTTTGGAGGCATGTTCAGGAGCTGGAGAAGGTGACCTAACAAATAGCAGAGGTTATGGGTTGTGTTGGTTTAATGTTTTTAATTATTTTTTTCCCCAACTATTGGCATGAAATATTATGGAAATGGTTGAAAGGAACCAATCGATGGCATAAAATAATATGGGAGCAATTGCAAACCAGAGTAGCTAGTTTTGTGGGTGTGGTCGATCCTTTTCACATAAATTCTTCCACATTCCTCGCACAAAATGAATGAAAATTGGCATGGAAATTCCTATAGGCCTCTATATTGAGTTGTAAATGTCAAGAATAGTTTTAAAATGTCCTTCAATGATGTGAAATCATTTAGTGCACAAGTAGTGTTGATAGTGGATTTATTTTGTAAAAAATATTCACCCTTGAACCCATGCCTAAGGTGATTTTTTCCCGACACATATTACATTCTTCATTTTGGAGCTAAGTATTGGTTGAATGAGTGTATATGTGATTGAGATAAGGTTGCATATAGTTAGTGTGATTCAGACCTATTGGTGAGTAATATTTCTTCAGTGTATGACCTCTAATGGCAACAATTTGAGCATATCTATTTTTTGAAGCATAGTATTGATTCACATCTTTAGATTTCAGATGATAGATGCAGAGAGTTGGAGAATAGTTTATTGATAGTGATGGAGATATTTGAATAGCTCCAAGTTTATGACTCTCACACTTGTTTTTCAGGTTCTGCTAGTGCATTTGGCACATAGACATTGTGTTGTATGTTGATAATTGTATTATGCATAAATTACAGGTTGGAGTGAGAATTTGATATTATGCCTGAGTGTTTTTTTTTTTTTACTGTTGGTGATATTATTCTTTTTTTTTTATGGATTATGGCCATTATTTTGCTAGAGTGGAGATCATATGATTGTGGTGTTTTTGATTGATTTTATGATGGTGTTTTGGAATTGGAGATCGTATTTCACAATTGAATTGAGTTGAGAATAAATTCTTAGGATCATGTATGAAAATATATGAAATGAAGTCCACATAAGTAGAGGAGCAGTGAATTTATGGGTTTGGAGAAGTGATTTTGAAGTTTCAGTGAAAGGAACAGTTTCTCCATCCAATCAGAGTTGGATAGTCCAATCAGAGTTGGGCAAGGATCGTTAAACGTAGTGGCCTTCAACAGATGGTATTTCATATAGTTGTGTGAGAACACAGTCTTCTAAGTTGAACAATAGAGTCGAGTATTATAGCTAATGGGAGGTAGTTGATTGGATATGTGGTCAAGTCAAGTCTCCTTACTGATGGGAGTCAGTAATCTATTAAAAAGGCACATTTTTCTTAATAGAAGATTCATAGTAGTGCAACAACAACAAGGGTGGTTTTTTTCCCATTGAAGGGTTTTCCACCAGATATCTTGGTTCTCTTATGTGATGGTTTTTGTGGATTTTTGACGTGTTGATTATTGTTTCTCATATGGTTGTTTTGATTTAGCTACTTACATGTTTTATGTTCATGTTATAGCTTATGTGATATGTTTCTAGTTATGTGCATGATTCAGTATGTTATCTCTAAGTTGGTACAGATGGGCTGCTCCACCAGTCAACCTAGAGTAACTCTTTCAAACCTACTTTTAGCTAAAAATTAGCCTTTTCAGCCTGAGAGGGCTCTCTCACATATAAGGATGATTTTATTCAAATGAAGTTCAACAAATGGCTAACTCTAAAATAGTGTTTTAAGTGTGTTTGTATTCTGGTGAAAGATGTATAGAAATAACTACCATTGGGCATATGGAGTCAGTGTTAAGAAACTCAGTGACATGGGAACTCTTCTTATGGAATTTTTGGCATATAGATGTTTAGATGAAAATACAACATACACAGATACATGACAGTCTAATGCTTGAAGGAAGTTAGAGCATCATTTACATGAATTCTAAGTAATCAAACATCAAAGTATTGAAGAAAAAATAGCAGGATACATAAGAAAAGAGCTCATGAAAACATCAATGAATCTCACGCGAAGAAAAAACCAATAGCCATTGTATATTAATGATAAGAAATTTTTACAATAGTAGTTCTGCATTCAACATCATTCAACCCATTATAATCCTCCTATCTTCCTATTTATAAAATTAGACATATTTATATGTGGTTTTCCAGCTGGCTGGACCTTCGAATGCTCCTAAAGACACCTTATCCAAACAAGAAACAAATTACGATGGAATCTAGTGATATTTTTTTTTCATGGGTTCAAAACCTACTAGGACTCTAACACTATTTATTTCACTAACATCTTTTACATGATGCATTCATGATGAAAATTATCAAATAAAATCAGTTTGGATGAGGTCGAAATTCCCATAACTAAACAATAAAACAACCATATTAATATCTAAGGTCCGATCCTTGAATTTTGGGGATATGTTGTTATAGTTCATGATGTGTCCAAAATGGATGAGCTGGCAGCCAAATGACTTTCCGTGATGAGTGTTCACACTAGCCAAAGTCTCCAATGATACTCTTTGACCAATCCATATGATTAATGTGTTTCAAAAATGCATTAAGTACTTGAAAAACTCTGAAATTCTCCTTTTTTGTGAAAACAGAGGACTTTAGGCAAGTTCGTAGAAAAAGTTTGTAGCACTCTTCATTTGACCTTTTCTGCAACCTGTTTGACTTCTCTGCTCATTTGAGGGTGTCCACCAAGTCAAAATATTGGAATACATGATTTTACTTACCCCTTTTATCAAAAATTTTGGAATTTATAGGAAAAATTAATCTTTAGCAAGTTCATAGTGTTTTATGGGCTTCAAGCCTGGGACACATTACAAACTTTCCTAACAGACAACAAGTTTTGAAATTTTCAATTTCCACCTCAAAAAAATGTCCATGGTTGTGTAAGATGATAATATGAAGCATGATAAGGCAAAATTGGTTCAAAATGCATCTTACCCTCCTCAAGAAGCAGCATTTTCACCTTCAGCAGGTTCATCTACCAACAAAAATGGAGTTGTTTTTTTTCTTAAAACTAGGGCTCAACAATGAGCTTCTATATCCCGATCATTGATAGTTGTTTCAAAACGGGAGGATTTTTTTGAAAATAATATTTTTATGAAGAAAAACCTCTCTTAGTGTTTTGAAGAACATCTCCAGGTGTCTGGAATCTGCATTTGAAAAAAAATTCTAAAAGAGGAAAAAATACACTCTGAAAATAGAGCCCAAATACATCTTTGAATATCCCAATTTGTAGCACCTGTGAGAAAAGTGAAAAAGTTTAATTTTCTTTGATATGTTTTTGAAAATAACCTCTCTCATATATTTATAATTCCTCTCCATTTTTCCAGAAAATTACTTTGAAGTTGATTGCTCAAACAGTCAACAAATACAAAAATCCTCTTGTAACTTCTAACAAAATCTCATGCAGCCAGCTTTGATGAAGGCCTCTGCAACACTAGGGTCTTCCATGACCAATTTTAGGTCCATCGGTTCATAATTTACCATTTAACCTCCCTTTTTGTTGTTATTAAATGTTTCCATCTACTCCAAAACAATGCAGCCTTCTTTGAAAGTTTACACCTGCAAAAAGTGTATATGACAACAAGTTGTTTGTTGACAAATGGTGGAAACTAACCTAAAATAGCAGCTACAGCTATACTCAGACAAAAGGTAAAAGGTGGAAGAAGCTTCTAATAGGGATTGAAAACGTAATTGATTAGGCTAGAATGCATGAAGGCTGCATAAGGAAAGGAAAGTGGGAGAGGAAAACAAAATGATGTTGAAGTAATGATTGTTAAGCATGTCATACACCAAATACTAACTCATAATAGGTAGGCACATGGTGACATACTGACTCCTAAACATTAAAAAAAATGACAGCTCATCGATCCCCATACCGCTTGAAAAATACATGAGTTCATAGCGAATTCAGTTATAAAGTTGGCAGATTCGCTACGAACTTGTCAGGGGAGTTCATAGCAAAAATCACTTGTTTTGCATAGAATTCGCTACAGACTGAGGAAAAAATAGACAAGTGGCTAAAAACGAATTTTAAACCAATGCATGGAGATTTTCTATGGATTTATATGGATTTGACCATGATGGCACGTCATGTGGGACTCTTCAAACTTAAGATTATGAAAAATTCACAAAATTTTATCAAATTCATGAATTAATTTACTAAGACAATAGAACCTATGCCTAATTACCTTCTTAATGAAAAAATGAAATTTTATTGGTGATAACACAGTAGAAAAGTTTTAATTGGTGAAAATTGATAATAAGTCACACTACCGATTCAACCCCCCCTTCAATAGTGCTCAAAGGTTTCCAACACAAAATTTTCTCTAATTGTTCGACCAAACAACCACTTTCGGTGCACCAATAACCCCTCTTAAACAATAAATTTGGCATGTATTTTAAATCTTGAACTGGCAACCTCTGGTGTACAAACCAAACGAAAAACCAAATCTACCATGTGGTGTTATTTATTTGTATCAGTTTTTGGGTTACACCAAAGGATGGAACCCTCATCACATATCATCCATAAGAAGGAACCATCAAAACCTTGTCACATATTAACCATAAGATGGAACCAATGGAACCCTATCATATATAAAAAATATGAAATAACCAAAAAAAACTTGACACATATCAACCATACGGTGAAACTACCAAAACCATGTAATATATCAACCATGTAATGGGATCAACATAACCTTATTACATCTAAAAAATATGACAGAACCAAAAAAATATTGTCATATATCAACTATATGATGTGTTATCACTCCGCCAGATTCCCAAGGCCAAGGAAGGAATCCCAATAGAGGTAACCACAAACCAAAGCTTTTGACTTGGTATCTATCCCTACCAAGTCAGAGAGGGCTCTCTCAACAAAAATCACAGCCAAAAGGTCTGGATGAAAAGGCTTTAGGCTAGGTATGAAATGCAGGGATTTGTTTTGTTTTGATTGGGGTTGGGCTCACTGAAACGAGGATTAGGTCAAGGGGACTGAATTAGGAACAATGAGATGAAATTGTAGTCCATTCTATGGGGCAAGGTAGGTAGGAAGGTTTAACTCTTAAAGGTGATTTTGGTGAGATGAATAGACCGGTGAGGAGCTAGGAAGAGCATATGAGATGAATTCTCCCTAAACTGAAGAAAATGGACAAATTATGAAAACATTCCCAAAACAGAGCATGAAAAACATGAATTCTACCTTTCCACTTGAAATTAAGCATAACATAGACATTAAAAGGTTTATGAGATTACAATACATTCATACAAATTATCACAGAGAAAAAAATATGTCAAACATTCATACCACATGAATTCCAAAGAAATAGCTGCAATTTGTCATTAAAATCCAGACCAAAATGTTTCTTGATCAATACACACAATTTCAAACTGATGCCAACCCTTGAATCCTCTGAAAACATAAGCTAAATAGACCTCAAACCACCTCCTCTCATCCTCAAGGGTCGAATCCATGAGGTGAGGGAGATATTACATGAAAATCTGAACTAAAAGCTAGAGTGTAGGATGAGAAAAGTGACTCATTCTTATCTCCAGGAACTGATTCATTAGACCTCAACTGATTGACTTACCTAATGTATCTACCCTAGATAAAAGTAAAAACATGAATTTTACATTCATATTGACCATTTACATTAGTAATTTTTCATTTCTCAAGGTTAAAAGTCAAACTGGAGAAAAATTGCTGAAGACTGTGAAAATTGCAAATTTACTAGCAAACGCGCAACATCCAAGTAGAAAAACTAGCTTGTTTTCAAAGCTAGTTTTGAGTGCCTTCCCAGTGTCCCAATAAGCTCCATGATAGCTCATTGGAAAGATCTCTGAGTCTAGTTTCCAAATCTACCTCCAGTTTCCAAAAATTATGCTCATTTTCCTTTTCAACAACTTGATCTCCCAAGACTGGTAAACACGTAGCGACCAAGCCAAAAAGGAGGCAGAAACATGAAATTTTGGTGATTTTTTGCATTTGTGAGGTACCAGTTCTCCTCAAAATATTCTAAAACTTTCTAGGGTTGATATCCTCATCATTATCAACCTGCTGGTGGTGTCCATTTTTCATTTAGAGGTCCCAAAAAAGAGTGCAACATCCAGGTTGCTGCGCCTTTGGCAAAATTTCTGTGTTGAAAATTGCAAAAAATTACTGAAATTAACATAAGTGCAAAAATGTGCCAAAATTATGAGGGTACTTTCTCATTGATTGCTTGAGGCATGGAGAAACACCTCAGAAAGTATATCCAACCTTTCTTTCTCTACATGCTTGGTAAAATTTTCAATTTTAACATTGGCTCTTTTGAGCTTGGCCAATGCAATTCTCTCTTTTCGTGCATGAATTTTGACCCTTGTTCTCAACAAGTCCTTGTCCTTGTTGGCCTTCTCAAGAAAATTCTCGAAATGTAGGTTGGCTCTATCAAGCCATGGTTCCCTGTCCTTGCTGATTTATAGGGCAATTTGTTCATTTAAGGTAAGCTGATCTGCTAGCTCATCTTCCCTTTGTCTCTGTAGTGCTAGAGCTCTTTTCAGCCCTATAGTCCTTGGTCTTTGTCTTGGAGGCTGATCCTCCTCATCATCAAGTTCACCAAACCTTTCCAATGTTTCCTCAAGCAAGGCTTTAGCCTTTTCTGCCTCTCTTTGTGCATTGATACACTTCACCTCATTGATGGCCTGCTTGCTCTTCAACTGCTAATTTTCTTGCTTAAGGAAGTCAACTAAATATTTTTCCCTCTCAAGATTAGTTTCAAGTTCACTAATATTTTCCTCTTTGCCTTTGATTGCTGCATTGGTGATTTTTTCTTCATCTCCTTCACTTAATTCAATCAACTGAAATTCATGCTTTGTCTCATGTTTTCCCTCCTCATCATCGATGACTGGCCCTATCACTTGTTCCTCACCTTTATCTACCTAAAGTGATGATGAACAAGGCATGAACCCTTTCACTCGAAGTGAAGAAAACATGTGCCTATGACCTCTATGATAGGTATGTGCCAATGTGCCCAAATCATCCCTCTTAGGCTTGCTAATTTCACCTTTGTTAGGTTTCCATGATGTATTTAATGTCAAAAACCTAGGGAGATGATGAATGGAATGTGGGAGTGTGAATTGAATGGAGTTGTGGGGAAAGGAAGGAAATGGGAATATGTAAGGGAGCCTAGGCAAGTGAAACCCTAGGACTTAGGGCTATTATGGATGAGATTGTTAGGGAATGGGCATAGGGAAAAGGGATAATGATTTTAGGGATGTGAGGGGAAGTATATAACAATTTAGGGATTAGGTTTAGGGAGTGACTTAGGTTTTAATAATTACTAGGGTTTTCCTTACTTTAGAAATAAGTTTGAATGACTATGAAGCACAAAAATACATCAATGAGATGATGGTTGGGTTACTTACTCGTAAATTAAGCTTTGAAGAAACCTTGTTCAGAGATTTAACATCAATTTGGTGAAGTGGCAGGATAAAAGAGGTTTTCTAGCACTTTCTGAGTGAACGCGCAGCGTCCTACTAAACGCACAACGTCCTTCCTAAATGCGCAGTGACCTTCCTGAACGGGGAGTGCCCCTGCAACGCCTTTTTACAGACCACATTTGGAGGCCTTCCTGGTGTCCAAATTGGGCCCAGGATAGCTCGTTGGAAATCGTATAATGTATACTTCCCAAATACACCTTTGGTTTTCTTATTGGATTTGATTTTCTTTGTCAAATATTGATTTTCCCAAGTCTGGTAAAAAAGTGCTGAATGAGGGTGTAGAAATGCAGAGTGTTGATGCAAGAAACTTTTGGAGGCCTTCCTCAACTCCAAATTGATCTCATGATAGCTCATTGGAAAATTATCTTTGTCTAGTTATCATTTGAATTATCAAGAAATTTATTTGGACACTCCAGCTATGATAAAACTTTATTTTCCGAAGTTCACTCCAGAAGTGCAACAACTCTCTTATCGCACCTGTGTTTTTGCCATTTCTCTAAAACCATGAAACCTGTGTAAAATATGAAGGCTTTTTTTATTCCTTGACCTATGATGGACAAAAAACCCTCTCACGTTTTGTCAAAGTCATCTCGTTTTGGTAAGAAACACAGTTTGAAGAAAAACCGACCCTATGAGTGGCAAATGACTTGACTCTTGGAATGAATTCTCAAAAAATGATGGAGACGTGATGTTTATGAGCTGAAATGACCTCATACTTACTAATATTACCTACCTTATGGCCCCTCTGCTCAAATGTATCGTTTCCATAGCAAACCCTAGCTCAATGGGAGAGGAAATTAGGGTTTAGTGCTTGTGAACACTGATGACTTGGGCACCTTTGGGAAAAGACAACTCCCTTTGACATTTGATCAATTGATGAACTAAAAACTCTTTCAATTTGAAATTTTATGTGTTGGCATGTGGAACTCTAATTTGGTAGCCTTTGGGAGACTGAATACTTATTACATTTGAATTGACATAAAATTACATGAATAAATAAAAATTACATCTTGGAATGAAACTCACACTTGAAATCAAATTATAACTTTGGAAATCGTCTTGGAGGTCATCTTTACATGGTAAAGAGACATTATTGGGATCACTTTCATAATTTTCTGACCTTATGCAAATGAAATGGTGCATTTTTGGACCTTGAACAATGAAACCTAATGACCTAATGGGACCTTGAATGACCTGACTTCCATGGTTGAATTTGACTGAGACAAATCATGGTGAAAAGAGCTTTTCATAGGTGTTACTATGCTCAATAAAACATGGGAGTGAGTTAGCAAATATGGTTCTTTGAAGGAGAGCGAAATTTTATTGAGGAAAGCTACCATCAGTGAAAGAATTTTTAGCATGACCTAATGGAATGATGTAAAAATTTCAGAATGAGACACCTAAAATGAGAAATGAAGAGACGATATCAATCACTGATGGCAGAATGCATATTCTGACTCTAACATTTGCCTTATTAGGTATGGCACCTCTGATAGAGGTGTCAAGAACTACGTATCTCTGATTTGAGTAGATCAGTGTTTTCTTCCATTGGGCCAATGCGGTAAAAAATAATTGAAACTGAAAGGTAGTGTTGAGGAGGTAAATCCCCTCTGCGGACAGAGGCGATCCCTACTAGCCCAGCAGGGGTCTAGCAACAAACAAACAATGCTATGACGCAAGCTCCTAGTTACGAATGAAAGACTTGGGATAAGAGCCTACCTGAATTCCAACGCTAGATCTGAAGAAGAAGATGTCCCCGTCCTTCAGCCCTGGCAGATCACAATCCTTCCACGATCTTCGTGGATGAACACCTGCACACAGAAGAAACGAACAGATACATGCATAGGAACCGGCATACGTAACTAAACATCGGTCAGAAAAGATATTACTCGCATTAACATGATAGAAAAAGGAGTGGAACCATAATCATAGTCATCTATTAAAGTGATAAACGAATAGAAGTTACAACCAAGTTCTGACGTCGCGACTTCCTTCGAACGGGTCTCCGGTTGTCCACGTCTCGCAAAGCTCGCCAAGGAAAGGGAAACCTCTCCAGAGTCTCGTAACAATGGTCTCCTCGCTTGAATGGGCCTTAAGGGAAAGAAGGGATTCTTTACAGCACAAAGGCGCTTGGGAATAGGGAGATGCAAAGCTTCAGCACTTCAAGACTCTCAGCCCTTCAGCCCCTTCATCAATGGATGAAGGCTATATTTATAGAGGAGAGGAGGAGGTTGGGATCCCTACAATAGTGGAAGGGAGGCCTTGTCCTTTGGGAGGTTCCCCATATGGTGGAAACAAGAGGCCAAAGGAGGAAGGCCGTGGTTATTCAGGCGAAACCACTCCTGATGACTCATCCACGAAGTTGTTGTAATCGAAACTTCGCCTCTTTTTTTAAAAAAACTTTCCATAAACAGAGTGGCGCGGGTACAACACTGGGACAGAGCGCCAATTGGCGCGGGCTCAGTGTTAATTTTCCCCCATTGGCGCGAGTACATAACGGGCTACCAGCGCCAATGCAAAAACATGTGTTTTTAGGGGTCTGTTCAGGAAATGATAAACAGGAGAAATGTTGTCCTCATGGAAAGGGATACAATGAAGGTATTTTCAAGGCTTGACATTGCTCACAGGTCACATAATGGGTCCTCCATTGTGCGGGACGGGGAATGGTACGGACGGTGACAAATTACTGTGTAACAGATGCCCCCTAAAGCATGAGGCCCGAGAGAGAGAGAGGGGTGAAATGCTTTACGAGAACATGTTCAACTGAAGGCCCGCCGTCGGAAAACCTGCGTAGAAAGATACAACTGAAATCTCAAGTACATGATGTATATATATGGTATGGACGCAGCCATCCGAAACAGAGTATACGATAATCTAGATCCAGGGTATGGACGCAGCCATCCAACTAAGATCAAACAAATAGACTCAGGTATGGTCGCAGCCATCCAATCAGTGAGTCATGTACATAATGATAATAATCCACAATCGCAGCCTGGATTACAACAGACACAATCCAGGGTCTTGCGCTCCATCTCGACCCAACAGAGTACAAGTTCAAGCATGTGAATATGTGAGTTGAAGTCGAACATGCAAGAACATCGTCTGATTACCAGCCAATGATGAAAGCTGTTAACAGACGCGAGAGAAACCACCAATAATGAAAATGGTCCTCAAGGTACTACAGGTACAATCCACGGCGTGCGAATAAATGAGTTGATGTCGAACACCCGCAGAATCATTCGATCGGAAGTCAATGATGTAAACTTCACGTCGAATGCGACGAACCTGCCATTGAGGCATGCAGGCTCCAAGGTACCATCAGGAGTCTCTAGACCAACTTTCTGGATAATGAGTTGAAGTCGACAGGAAGTGACCTTGATCGAAGGTGGGCCATAATGATTCCCACATCATCGACACGAGACAGAGGAACATAATGTTTTGTTGTGAATCGGGACCATATGAGAAACAGAGGAAGGTTGATATTTGCAGAGGCCAACTTCTCTTGAACACATAAACGGCACGACAATGGACTTGGCAGTATTTGACATCAACGGATCAAAGGTCATGGTGACGAGGCAGTGAACAGATGAGAGGTCAAAAGAGATTACCCAAACCCATGGAGGCAAAGTGAAGCAACGAGATGAGATGTCCCCAACCCGACACGAATGCAGACAAGTGCCATGTTCCAGAGCGACATACTGCCAACGACAACGACGATGGTTCCATTTTTCCCCCACCATTTCTGGCGAGTACCCCAATTATTTTTGATAACAAGCTTGAAGGGGATAGCATATGCTTGTGATATAAGTCCGCCCTTCGGGCGAATCCATCCTAGTGCATTTAACGAGTCCTAGGAAGGAGAAACTCGGAGAACGTCATTTCGACGAAATCCAATGTCATCGGGGTTTAACGAGTCTGACAAAGGAAGAACTCGGCGTCTTTTCATGTTTAGAGAGTTTGAAAAGACAGCGGAAAAGAAAACTCCACAAGTCCCTTTTCGTAAATAGTTCCCCAGATCCGAAAAGGTAGAAAACAATATCCGGGAAAACCTCCTAGTCGCAATAGGCTAGGGTATTCCTTTTTCGTAATCAATCCATCCCGGCCCGAAAAAGGGTTAAATTTATACTGGGTGGATGTCGATTCGTGTCCATTTTAACGAGATCGAAACGACAAGGGCCTCGGCGATCTTTTCATATTTAGAGAGTCAGAAAAGAGCTGAAAGATGACTCCTCCTGGAGGAACGAGTGGTATAAAGAGTAGCAACTGGTTCCGGTAATGGTGGAACTACTCTGAACAAATAAAGGTCGAGAGGCTGGCTAACAAGACCACTCATAGCAGCGGTTCCTCAGGAACGGGTAAAAAAACCAAGTGAAGGCATATGATCGGCCAAGCAGATAGTGACAATGGAGTGAAAAAACCAAGGCTCATCTGGCAGAAATAGGCTGATAAAATGGCAATCACAAGAGGTAAAATAAGAATGGTTTCATTTTTACACAAGCTTGAAACAAAGATAAACTATGCTTGAAACCGGTTTCATTTTTACACAAGCTTGAAACGGAAACAAACTATGCTTGAAAAAGTAAGCATGCCCCCGGCATGGTGACTCAATTCGAGGTACATGCCCCCAAGCTTCAATCCATATGAAAAGCAGATGGAGTGAAGGTTCAAATTACAAGATCAAAAGAAAAGACTCGACTGGGATTTTACGAGATCTTATCAAAGACTCGAATTGAACGAGAACGTGTTTCATTATTTTAACGAGGTTGACACATTAAAAGAACTATCCTCAAACACCTTGTTTCATGGTTTAGGGAGCTTGACACAAGACCAGGAACTGTGCTCCGACAAATCTTGTTTCATTTTTTAAGGAGCTTGACACAAGACAAGGAACTATGCTCCGACGACCTTGTTTCATTTTTTAAGGAGCTTGACACAAGACAAGGAACTGTGCTCCGACAAACCTTGTTTCATTTTTTAAGGAGCTTGACACAAGACAAGGAACTATGCTCCGAGATCCTAGTTTCATTTTTTAAAGAGCTTGACCCAGGGAGGAAACCATGCTCTAACCGACTTACATCAAAATAGACAAGAAGGCGGTGCTTCCAAGAGTTCCACTCCTGACGGAAGGGAAACATCCTGGAAGTCAGGACCCAATGCCCCCAGCACATTATGCACAACGGCATCATCACTGAGCATAGGCACGGGGTAAGTAGCCACATAGTTGACCTGCGGTGGAGCAGATACAATGGGTGGATAAAAACCAGGAGGGGGTGATGGCGGAGCAGATGCTACATTGGGACCAAAGAACGACAGCTGATCAATGGTCACAATCCGTCCTTCATGTGGAAAACGGGCCACACGAAAAAGGGAGGAGACGAGCGCTCCCATGGCATAGGTGTAATCGCGCCCCAAAAGCAGATTGAAATCCAAGGGGCCTGGAACAACCATCACATCCATATGGACAGTTTTACCTCCCAAAGTAACAGGTAACCTTGGAAGGATCCCCAACGGTTGACTCGTCCTTCTGAATGTCAGCAGTTCTGGCGTAACGAGGGCGCAAGCGGTAGCGAACGAAAGCTTGCCGGGTAGTTGAAGACGAATACTAACGAGAGGCACCTTCGTACATAATGGTACTGGGTACAACCAGACCAAGAGCCTGTACTGTGATCTCGAAAGGCACATAAGACGGAAGGCGAAATCCTGCAAATCGGTTCCAATCAAAGGAAGCGACCAAACTACTCGGAGGGGCTACCATCGAAATGCGAAGGTCTTCCCTTGATGTTACAGAAGCAGAAGCCTCCTCCATGACCTCCATCTCGAAGGTGGGAAGAGAATCCCGCGGGACCTCCATCACAAGAGGCGGAGGAGCAACTTCTTGAGACACAGGGACAGGAGAATCTTTCTCCAAGTCCGAGGAATCTGAAGAAAGCAGCAGAGCATGGGGGGTGCGAGATCCACTCTCGACAGAAAATACCTGGTGCACCGTGGATGGGGCCAGCTCGACCGATCCGACGACCAATGGTTGGTCATGGACGGATTCGTGAATTTGAATTTCTGGAGGAGTGGGATCGACCAAGGATGACCCTTGACCAATCACGGCATCAGCCGGTGGAAGACTCAAAGAAAGCTGTTTATAACCAGCCGGGAGGCGTGGTGTAGAAATAGTCAAGTTGTCCAAGACTCGTTTGGCTTCATCCATATAAGGACAAAGGTGAATAGCATGGTGCCCTTCACACAACTTACAAGGATTAGTGATCTTACCCTGCTTCTTAGGAGCCTTACCAGTGCCCCGAACCTGACTCCCGGAAGCCAAAGACAATGGTGGGCGACCGTTGGACCATACTTCGAGTACCTTGGGAATGCCAGGGCAGTCTCGAAGAAGATGGTCTCCTGTGCACAACATGCAGGGGAACTTGACTTTCCGAGGAGGGTTGGAAGGGTTATCAAGAGAGGACGTTTCAGGAGCAGTAGCAGCACTTTTAACCTCTCGCTTATCAGACTTCTTCTTCTTTGTCTTCTTCTTCTTCTTCTTAGCCACCTGGTTACTCGAATCCAGACTTTCACCAGGCGAAGAGGAGGAGGAGGACTCAGAAACAGGCGAAGAAGGGGAGAGGTCCACCTTAGAATCAACATGATGTGGTTCGGGTGAAGGAACTGATTGACCAGTAACTGAGACATTCGGAACGACAGAGGTTGAGAACAACCAAACAGGCAACCCAACAGTTAACCCAGGAAGGGACAACGTTGCCATATAAGGAGCACCAACATTTCCAAAAGGAGGAAAATGACCAGGATTCCCTTCTGAAGGGATTCCTTGGCTGGTAAACTCTGAAAAAGTTGCCATCAAAACTCAAAACCACACACGGGCTGAAAAAATAGTTTAAGACACACGATCAAACGGCCAACAAGCAATATCTAAACGGGCGTGTAATCGTGGGCGATTAATTTTACCACATTGGAAAGTAAGAAATTCTACCGTTTCATGTTTCAAGAGTCGAGAAACGATAAAAGATGACTCTATCTCTTTCAGAGTTGACACAAGCGTGAAAGGACAAGCGCTTGACGGTCTTTTCAAGTTTAGGGAGTCAGAAAAGACCAAATGACTGCTCAGGAAAAACTAGGCACAAAGGGTGTGCCAAATATCCGTGAACTGCAATATACACCTTGGTTTCAAAAATGAAACAGAAATCGACCAAGGACTTTCCGTACGTGCAGGTAGTCTCCCCGAATGCTGTGTTCGGTGTATCACGGGTATAGGGCGGCAGACTCGGCTTCCTGTGGATAAAGGATTGAAAACCTAGATGGGTCTCCCTTTATATACGCGACGGTACGGGGAGCGCAAGTCCGTACTAGCGCTGTCTAAAGCCAACAGGCGAACGACAGCTGCTAGGTTTAACGACGCCGGAACACGTCTCTAGCCTAGACCTTCTAAATATGTTTCGTTAAGTTCCAATGCTGCCTTAGGTTAATTGAATAAATTTTACAGTTGATCTTCAATTAAGTTTCAATTTTCAAGTCCTATCGTATGTAGTGTCTCCTGAATGCAAAGCTATATGAGAAAAGAAATCTTTCAATTCGATGAATGCTATCCAGATAAAGGAAGAGCTTCAAACAATGATGCAACAAACAGCAAAACTGAAAACGAAACTTTTCCAAACTAGATGACTTTCACTATCCAAAAGTACTCTAAAACATTCAACTAAGCGAATAATGCAATGTAATCTATGCAAAATTCTTTTTCCGAAAACTATGCAATTGTAATCTATGCACAATTTCCTTTTCTTTTCAAATGATAAGAATGCACTCAATGCATTTTTTGACAAAATGAAAGTCTACTTAATGCAAGCTTTTAATCAAAAGAGAATGCACTCAGAGCGATTTTTAGTTTTCAATCACTAAACAATGTGATCTAAGTCCAATGATGAATCTCAAAAACACTTTTCGATGCAATGTAATCTAATGCATTAAACGAAAAGCAAACTATGAGACGAAAACCAAAAGAACGCAAATCTTCTTAATGAAAGATGAAAGCGAAAGGGATGCAAACAAACACTAAGAATGCAATCGTTGTTTCAAAATACTTTGTGACAAAATCCCTCAAAAGTTGACAAGACATATGCGGTCAAACACAAAAAGGACTTCCAAAGAAAGAGATCAAAACAAGGCATTCATCCCTTTTACATCAAACAATCATAGAAAGAAGACATTCCAAATAATGAGCAATGTAATCTATGCTCATACAGAGGAAATACCCGAAGGGAAAGACGCACTGTTGAAGGATTAAGGGAAAAAAACTCAATTTTTATACACCCTGAAAGTGGCCCGACTTGTACATTGACAACTAGCGCCACTTGGCGCGACTTTTACTTGAAAACTAGCGCCAATGGCCAAGTGGCGCGGGTTGATAACTGACAACAAGCGCCACTGCCTGAAAATGAAAAAACAAAGAATTTCTCCCAACCAAGACCAGACTTCCCACTTCAAGCTGAATCTAAAACAAACCCGGAAGCAAAGTACTGACCAAAAGAAGCTTCCGAACAAGGGTAACCCTACCACCTACAGGAAATGGCGCGACTGTCTGGCTGTAATCCGCGCCAGACAGGGGATGGCGCGAGTGATAAACTAACAACCTGCGCCAACTGGCGCGACTGTGAGGGCTAAACTCGCGCCAATAAAGCCAACTATGAAAAGGTGAAAATTCGGAAAAGCAGAGGTCAGATCTGATCCTCTGGGGGCTGAACCAAAAGCCAAAACACAGAAAGAACCCAACCCAGAAGGTTCATCAAGCAAGGAAAAACGATCAAAGCGAAACAATCATAAACGAGACAAGGAAAACCGGACGATCCCCAGCGGAGTCGCCAATTTGTTGAGGAGGTAAATCCCCTCTGCGGACAGAGGCGATCCCTACTAGCCCAGCAGGGGTCTAGCAACAAACAAGCAATGCTATGACGCAAGCTCCTAGTTACGAATGAAAGACTTGGGATAAGAGCCTACCTGGATTCCAACGCTAGATCTGAAGAAGAGATGTCCCCGTCCTTCAGCCCTGGCAGATCACAATCCTTCCACGATCTCAGTGGATGAACACCTGCACACAGAAGAAACGAACAGTTGCCGCCGGAACACGACGCCATTAACTAAGCATCCCGGTCCAAAAAATGTGCTAGCATTAACATGATGGAAAAAGGAGTGGAACCATAATCATCGTCATCTATTAAAATGATAAACGAATAGAAGTTACAACCAAGTTCTGACGTCGCAGCTTCCTTCGAACGGGTCTCCGGTCGTCCACGTCTCGCAAAGCTCGCCAAGGGAAAGGGAAACCTCTCCCGAGTCTCGTAACAATGGTCTCCTCGCTTGAATGGGCCTTAAGGGAAAGAAGGGATTCTTTACAGCACAAAGGCACTTGGGAATAGGGAGATGCAAAGCTTCAGCACTTCAAGACTCTCATCCTTTCAACCCTTTCATCAATGGATGAAGGCTATATTTATAGAGGAGAGGAGGAGGTTGGGATCCCTACAATAGTGGAAGGGAGGCCTTATCCCTTGGGAGGTTCCCCATAAGGTGGAAACAAGAGGCCAAAGGAGGAAGGTCGTGGTTATTCAGGCGAAACCACTCCTGATGACTCATCCACGAAGTTGTTGTAATCGAAACTTCGCCTCTTTTTTAAAAAACTTTCCATAAACAGAGTGGCGCGGGTACAACACTGGGACAGAGCGCCAATTGGCGCGGGCTCAGTGTTAATTTTCCCCCATTGGTGCGAGTACATAACGGGCTACCAGCGCCAATGCAAAAACATGTGTTTTTAGGGGTCTGTTCAGGAAATGATAAACAGGAGAAATGTTGTCCTCATGGAAAGGGATGCAATGAAGGTATTTTCAAGGCTTGACATTGCTCACAGGTCACATAATGGGTCCTCCATTATGCGGGATGGGGAATGGTAGGGACGGTGACAAATTACTGTGTAACAGGTAGGAATGATTTTATGACAATTAAATGACACAAAATGAATGAAACTAACTCAATATGACTTGAATTGACTGAAACAAGACTCAAAAATAGAACTTACCCTACTTATTGATGGTAGTACATCACCAAGACTTGAGGGCTTCAAATCCTGATGACAACCACATGCCTGCTGAAGACATATGTACAATCATGTAAAGTGATACTTCTAGTGTAACCAATCCAGAAGATGGTTACTTTCTTTAATTATGCTCTCACTTTCCTTGAGAAAACAGAAAAAACAAAAAACTAGGCCACTCCAAGTGTCTACTGAACATGTGCTTCTGGTCCATGAAAACAAGAAAATACATCTTCCATTCTAACTGTAGCAAATCAGTAAAAGGATCTTCAAAAATATGAAATGTTACCTTGTCTTGAGACTCAGAAAAAACACAAGCACACTCTTCATTCTGATCTGAAAGAACACTTGGTTGTTAATCCATATGATAGTATAGGGAAGTATGATTTTATTCTATCTGAGTGTTGGCTACAAATTCCTGAAGCATGAGAAACTCTGATTCTTTCTCTGGCATATTGTCTCTCTTAGGCTCATACTCCTTAAATTCATATTCTAAGTCATCTTTGAACATAAAACATTCTTCAAGATTTTTAAACATGGCATCCCTATTTTCTTCATGAAAGACAACGATCTCTGTTAGTTGATCTCCTTGTAGGAAATCATCATCACAAATCGGTTTACTCACAACAAATTTTGGTATGGCTTCATCAGTCTCATGAATATCATCATTCAAACCCAGACTTTCATTTTCAATAATGGAAGATGCTTCAATCACACATTATTGACTGTGTGAATAGTGTAAAAGTTTCAAATCTACATTCGCTTGGGTTGTAATATGACTGTTCAGGAGATGACCTATCTCATCTTCAGATAAAGGAGAAAACTGAGTTTTAAATCAATTTACATTGATTTGGTGATTTTCATTTTCAGAATCGAGAATTGGCACTTCTCTTTCTTGGTCCCAGTCTATCTCATCTAAGGAGGGGGCTACTGATTCTTGTTGGTGATGAAAAGGGTTATCATGCAAAGGCTCAAGGATCTCTTCATCCAAAGAGGAAACTACTATTTCTTGTTGGGAGAAAAATTCATTAAGGGATTCTATGAGCTCATCATCTAGACACTCTTCATTCCCATACAAATTTTCAATAAACTCAATGAAATTATCATAGATCTCATAACAAATATCAATCATTGACATGGAAGAATTAGAGCTTTGATAATTTTGAAAGAAAATTGAATGAAAGTCCTTTAGAGAATATAAACTAGCAGATGGTAGACTCTCATACCATGATCTCGCTTTTTCCTCCAAGGTAGCCATAAACATCTTCATCATGCAATCTTCAGGAAACTCAATCTTTATTCTATGAATATGAAAATGAAATTTGACCAAATGAAAACTAGAATCTTCACCGCCTTGACCCTTAAACTTTGACAGTCGTGATTGCCAATCTATACGAGGAATACGGTTCAAAAAAATAGGAATATGAGCTTGATTCATAGGATTATACCTTCGAGTAATCAAATCCATTTTGACAATAGTAATTCACCAAGAAGTTCTTCAGGCTACTGGTTCTTGAAGAGTGGAGTCGCCATGAGAATTCTGAATCTTAGGATTTTTCGACACTGGAATCGCCAAGTGAATGATGCACAGACTTCTTGTTCCTAATCGTTGTTCACAATCAACAATCAAATCTGATATTTGTCGTACACCCAGGGAAAATTTTGTCTCTTCGTTCCCTGGAAACAGCGCCAGTATGTTATCACTCCGCCAGATTCCCAATGTTGAGGAAGGAATCCCAGCAAAGGTAACCACAAACCAAAGATTTTGACTTGGTATCTAGCCCTACCAAGTCGGAGAGGGATCTCTCCACAAAAATCACAGCCAAGAGAGCTGGATGAAAAGGTTTTAGGATAGGTATGAAATGTAGGGATTTGTTTTGTTTTGATTGGGGTTGGGCACACTAAAACAAGGATTAGGTCAAGGGGACTCAATTAAGGCTAATGAGATGAAATTGTAGTCCATTCGATGGGCTAAGGTAGGTAGGAAGTTTTAACACTTAAAGCTGATTTTGGTGAGATGAATAGACCGGTGAGGAGCTAGGAAGATCATATGAGATGAATTCTCCCTAAATTGAAGAAAATGGACAAATTATGCAAATTTTCCCAAAACAGAGCATGAAAAACATGAATTATGCCTTCAAACTTGAAATTAAGAATATCATAGACATGAAAAGGTTTATGAGCTTACAATACATTCATACAAATGATCACAGAGAAAAAACTATGTCAAACATTCATACCACATGAATCCCAAAGAAATACCTACAATTTGTCATTAAAATTCAGACCAAATGTTTCTTGATAAATACACAAACTTTCAAATTGATTCAAACCCTTGAATCCTCTGAAAACATGAGCTAAATAGACCTCAAACCACCTCCTCCCATCCTTAGGTGTCAAATCCATTAGGCGAGGGAGATATTACATGAAAAGCTGAACTAAAAGCTAGAGTGTAGGATGAGAAAAGTGACTCATTCTTATCTCTAGGAACTGATTGATTACACCTCAACTGATTGACTTACCTAATGTATATACCCTATATAAAAGTAAAAACATGAATTTTACATTCATCTTGACCATTTAAATTATTCATTTTTCATTTACCAAGGTGAAAAATCAAACTGGAGAAAACTTGCTGAAGACTGTGAAAATTGGAAATTTCCTGGCAAACACGCAGCGTCCAAACATAAAAAATAACATGTTTTCAAAGTTGGTTTTGAGTGCCTTCCCAATGTCCAAATCATATCCATGATAGCTCATTGGAAATCTCTCTAAGTATAGTTTCCTAATCGACCTCAGGTTTCCAAAATTATGCTCATTTTCCTTTTCAAAAACTTGAACTCCCAACACTGGTAAATGCGTAGCGACCAGGCCAAAAAGGAGGCAGAAACATGAATTTTTGGTGGTTTTTTGAATTTTTGAGGGACCAGTTCTCCTCCAAATCTTCTAAAACTTGCTAGGGTTGATTTACTCATCATTATGAACCTTCTGGTGGTGGCCATTTGTCATTTAGAGGTCCCAAAAAAGAGCGCAGCGTCTAGGTCGTTGCACCTTTGGCAAAAATTTTGTGTTGAAAATTGCAAAAAATTACTGAAATGAACATAAGTGAAAAAATGTGCCAAAATTATGAGGGTAATTTCTCATTGAGTGCTTGAGGCATGGAGTGACACCTCAACAAGTATATCCAACCTTTATTTCTCTCCATGCTTGGTCAAATTTTCAATTTGAGCATTGGCTCTTTTGAGCTTAGCCAATGCAATTCTCTCTTTCCATGCATGAATTTGACCCTTGTTCTCAACAAGTCATTGTCCTTGTTGGCCTTCTCAAGAAAATTCTCCAAATATATATTGGATCTATCAAGCCATGGTTCCCTATCCTTGTTTATTTCTAGGGCAAGCTGTTAATTTAAGGTAAGTTGATCTGCTAGCTCAGCTTCCCTTTGTCTCTCTAGGGCTAGAGCTCTTTTCAGCCCTCTAGTCCTTGGTCTCTATCTTGGAGGTTGATCCTCCTCATCATCAGGTTCACCAAACCTTTCCAATGTTTCCTCAAGAAAGGCTTTAGCCTTTTCTACCTCTCTTTGTCCTTTGATACACTTCACCCCATTGATGGTCTGCTTGGTCTTCAGCTATTGATTTTCTTGCTCAAGGAAGTCAACTACATATTTTCCCCTCTCAATATTAGTTTGAAGTTCACTTATATTTTCCTCTTTTCCTTTGATTGTTGCATTGGTGATTTTGTCTTCATCTCCTTCACTTAAGTCAATAAACTGAAATTCATGCTCTGTCTCATGTTTTCCCTCCTCATCATCAATGACTGGTCCTTTCACATGTTCCTTATCTTTATCTACCTGATGTGATGATGAAGAAGGCATGGCCCCTTTCACTCCAATTGAAGCAAACACGTGCCTACCTCTGTGATAGGTATGTGTGAATGTGCCCAAATCAGCCCACTTAGGCTTGCTAATTTCACCTCTATTAGTTTTCTGTGATGTATTCTGTGTCAAAACCCTAGGGAGATGATGAATAGAATGAAGGAGTGTGAAGTGAATGGAGGTGTGGGGAAATGAAGGAAATGGGAATATGTAAGGGAGCCTAGGCAAGTGAAACCATATGACTTAGGGCTATTATGGATGAGATTGTTTAGGGAATGGGGATAGGGAAAGGGAGAATGCTTTTAGGGATGTGAGGGGAAGTGTATAATAGTTTAGGGATTAGGTTTAGGGAGTGACTTAGGTTTTAATAAGCACTATGGTTTCCTTACTTTAGAAATAAGTTTGAATGACTATGAAGCACAACAATACATCAAGGAGATGATGGTTGGGTTACTTACTCTTAAATGAAACTTTTAAGAAACCTTGTGTAGATACTTAGCATCAATTTAGTGGAGTGGAAGGCTAAAATAGTTTTTCTAGCACTTACTGAGTGAATGCGCAGTTTCCTTCCTAAACGCGTAGCGACCTTCCTGAACGCGCAACACCCCTGCAACACCTTTTTTCAGACCACATTTGGAGGCCTTCCCGGTGTCCAAATTGGGCCTATTATAGCTCGTTGGAAATCTTATCCTGTCCACTTTCCAAATATATCTTTATTTTTCTGATTGGAGTTGATTTTCCTTGTCAAAAATTTATTTTTCCAAGACTGGTCAAAAAGTGCTGAATGAGGGTGCAGAAATGCAGAGTGCTAATGCAGGCAACTTTTGGAGGCCTTCCTCAAATCCAAATTGAGCTCATGATATCTCATTGGAAAGCTCTCTTTGTCTGTTTATCATTTGAATTATCAAGAATTTTTTTTGGAAACGCTAGCTATGATAAAACTTGATTTTCCCATGCTCACTCGAGAAGTGCAACAACTCTCCTGTGGCACTTGTGTTTTTGACATTTCTCTAAAACCATGACACCTGTGTAAAAACTGAAGGAATTTTTTCTTCCTTGACCTGTGATGGACAAAAAAATCTTTCACTTTTTGTCAAATTCATCTTTTCTTGGTTAGAAACACAGTTTGAAGAAAAACTGACCCTATGAGTGGAAAATGACTTGACTCTTGGAATGAATTCTCAAAAAATGATGGAGACATGATGTTTATGAGCTTAAATAACATCATACTTACTGATATGAACTACCTTATGGCTCTACTGCTCAAATTTCTCGTTTCCATAGAAAACCCTAGCTCAGTGGGAGAGGAAATTAGGGTTTAGTGCTTGTGAACAATGATGACTTGGGCACCTTTGGGAAACGACAACTCCCTTTGAAATTTGATCAATTGATGAACTAAAAACTCTTTCACTTTGAAATTCTATGTGTTGGCATGTGGAACTCTGATTTGGAAACCTTTGGGAGACTGAATACTTATTACATTTGAATTGACATAAAATTACATGAATAAATAAAAATTACATCTTGGAATGAAACTCACACTTGAAATCAAATTACAACTTTGGAAATCATCTTGGAGGTCATCTTTACATGGTAAAGAGAAATTATTGGGATCACTCTCATACTTTTATGACCTTATGCAAATGAAATGATGCATTTTTGGACCTTGAACAATGAAACCTAATGACCTAATGGGACCTTGAATGACCTGACTTCCATGGTTGAATTTGACAGAGACAAATCATGGTGAAAAGAGCTTTTCATAGGTGTTATTATGCTCAAGAAAACATGGGAGTGAGTCATAAATATGGATCTTTGAAGGAGAGTGAAATTTTATGGAGGAAAGCTACCATCAGTGAAATAATTTTTAGCATGACCTAATGGAATGATATAAAAATTTCAGAATGAGACACCTAAATGAGAAATGAAGAGATGATATCGATCACTGATGGAAAAATTCATATTCTGACTCTAACACGATGAAACCCTATCACATATAAAGCATATGATGAAACTAGCCAGGGCTCAAACCAAATACCACATCCAACAAAGCACCAGAACCTTTTTTCACTAACTACATAACCACCATTCTACATGTTTTTTGAAATACAATGTTAGTTTTTGTTCTTCCATACCATGACTGGGTCATATATATATATATATATATATATATATATATATATATATATATATATATATATACCCAACTTTTATTCCTTGGGGCCGACCATACAACTTTTCAATGTAACCATGAATTAATTTCCACAGTATGACCCTCGGTCACTTGGGGGTTACCCCTTATTCCATATGAATTGATCATTGGAGGTCATTGGGCGATCGCGTGTGATATTAGCATGATGTCATCACATCATGTGGCACCTAATAAGTGGTCCCATGTGTCACCCAAACTCCCATTTGTACCTCCCACATGGCATTAATCTATAATGTCACGTCACAATACTGACATCATCATGTGGATGTGGCATGATATTACTAGGTCATGCTTGTTGGCTGACGTCATCTTATTTGAGCCATTCACGAGCAACCATGTGTCAGTATAAGCCATTTAACCAATCATGATCTGCCACCTGATCATCCAAATCGAAGGTGCCACATCACACACATTTGTGCTAAGGGTACACATGGCATCCAAGCACGGGAATTTTTAACGCCTAACACGTGCCACTATTGTGTTGGTCCAACATGGAGGAAACAAACTTCATTATCCTTTGTGATGTGTTGACACTTCATCCACCATTCATGTGATTTTCAATGACCATATATGCCCAAAGATGCTCAAAATATAAGCAGGTTAAATAGTTTGCAAGTTCACAAGCCAACTGTCATTGATATCCATCAAGGAGATGGATCGAATCCAAATATGCATGATATTTAATTATTTGGTGCTTTTATTAATAAATTTGGTGTTTTTTTCCTTATTGTAGCTGTCAAATTCAAACTGACATAATTCCTCATCCATGAAGAGCTTTTCCAAGTGTTATACCTTGTTGGAAAGGTCTCGGAGAGGAATATCCAACCATACTATCCATAAATTCATTTTACAATCATAAATTCAACCAAAAATTGATAATCTTCAATTTATTTAGCATAATTTGATGAGATCTTGTTAAGAGATCTAACTATCGTATTTCTTTATTTGATTCGTTAATGACATAGTTTCTTCCTTAGACTTACCCTTGACATCAATGACATTGGTTGTCATCAAGACAACACTATTTCCAACAATATCCTCCTCTGTCATTGATGGAAACACCACCAAACATTTATGGCAATCGAAGGAACTCCCCATGTCATGTTTTTGGGAACTCACCGTTTCATGTTGTTGGGAAAACATTTGTTGGCTGTGAAGCTTTCTCTTTTTTTCTTTTCTTTCTCTTTCTCCTTCAATGTATACTTTATCTTAAAGCTCCTCTTCAATATATGCTTTCTCTCCCCCTTTGACATAAATGGAAAATGAATATGCAGATCATGGTTTCTTACAAGGAGACTACTTGTTAATGCTACATATCTATTTTTGTATCTTCGTGAGACCTGAAATTTCTGTGAATGAAATGCCCCTCTAAGAATATGTTCCCTATCATGTGAATATCCCCTTGTTAATAAGCTCTCTTCTTGAAAATACTTCCTACTATATATATCTTCTTGCTTGTCATATTTTTTCCATCATACTCCCCTTGTGAGTAGGATGGGAAACATCATGTATTTTATATATGATATATCACCTCTAAAGGACCTATACAAATCCCCAACCAATACAAGTGTCCAAGCCTTTTCACTACTTTATTGCTCTTACTAATAACGCCTCTCCCTATAATTTTTTCTTCTTTAAGTTCCATCTATATCACACATACTTGAAGAAGACTTCACTAATGGATTAGATATGAGTGGTCAGATCTATCTTTGGTTCTTCAAGTTTCCTCCATACTTTAGTGATATTCCTTGTACTAGCAGAGAACCCTTCTTCCTTAGACCATCTTATCTTAATTTTGCAATCACGGACTATATGCCCAACATTGTGGCATTTGTAGCATATTGTACTGAACTTGAATAATGACATAAATGTTAAAAATTGTAGCAAGGAAGGCTCAATTTGAATTTATCCTTAGTCAAATTGAGTAAATTGAATTTACACATCAACATGACAACTTGCAGGAAGTTAACTTGTGTGACATGGCTCTTGTCACTCAGTTAAATCAGAAAATTTGAGTTAGTGGGCTTGGATTATTGATTGATAGATTTGTTATTTCTACTTGTTTCTCTTAAATTTTCAGTTGTACTCAGTTAAGTTACCTCTAATTATTAATAGAGTCAGTTGAAGGTTAGTTTTGCAATGGGAAAATATTATAACTCAATGATCTATTAGTTAATTGATCAATCAACACAAAATAGCTCATGCATGCATGGAATTCAAATTCCTTAGATGGAGTGGAGGAATCAAGGGTAATGTAAAATTATTTGTATACTAGTGGAGTGTACAAAATTTTTCATGTAGGCATTTAATCAATCCTTGGAAATTGTGCAATGAAATAGGGACCTTTCCTATTGTTTAGGAGCTTGAATTATCTCAGATTTGCACAAGAAGGTTGGAGGAGGCAGAAATTGGCTAAGTGTTGTCTAGAGGCTCTCATTCAACAGAGAGAATAGTGTTTCTTTTGCAGGTTATGCTTGGAGATGGAGCATACAATTGTAATAGTTTATATATTCAACTGATTAATGAAAAGAGGCTCAAGGGGTTTTTCCCAGTTGGGTTTCCATAGAAATCATTGGTACTTGTGTTTTTTCTTGTTTCTTGTCTATGAATGTTTTTCAAATTTGTGATTTCCATTCCATGAATTAGTAGAGTAGAATTTGTGTCTCCTAATTTCAGTTCGAATTCTTGACCAGTTCCAATTTATATCAAATTTTTGAAATAAATGGTTCATAAGATATGTTATTATAAATTCTGATTTGTTTTCCCATATATTTATTTATGGAAATATGATAATATCATTTTTCTTTGATATAACCATTCTTGGCCTAGATCCTACAATCCCTTGCTTTATGTCAAAATCTTGTATATGAAAAACAATGAACAAAAAATGTACCTTCGTACCTGGTTGAGTGGGGTTGTCTTGATGTGGTATTCATTCTAAAGTTGTTACACCTTTGAAAAGGTTCATATTCGTTTTTATTCTTGTGTCCAAATCCATTTTTTCTTGTAGATCCCTTGAGAGAGTTGGAATGGTTTTTCGATGTAGAAGTTCCTTCAACATCATCCTGATTTATTCCCTTTCTTTGGTTAGCTATATGAGAATATTGTCTCTTTCAGTTGAATTTCAATCGAATCATGGAAATCTGAATGTATTTCCATTAATGATTGGGAGATGTTCAAAAGAGATGATAACATGCCAAATTGTGGAAATAGATTTTTTGATACAATGGCCTGCAAAAATTTGTTAATCTTATGTACATACGTTAAATTATTAATCGTCTTCTGTGAAGAAAAACTTCCCAGATATCTTTCAAATGAGTCAATTAAAAATGGATGGAAATTTTCTATATTTAATGAAAGATCATTAATTGAATTAGATTGATGGTCATATTGTGAAAATACACTGCCATAAAAATACACTCTCTTGCTGGAATTTCTTTTGAGAAGAAAGAAGAAATTGATAAGAGATGAACATCAATTGGAATTGGAAGGGTAATAGCTCTTGATTTTTATGAAAATAATTTGAACCTTCATGTTCCCATTCAGGAAGTGCATTAATTGAGTGATAAATACTGAACTGCTCAATATGTCAGTACAAAGTATCTAAAAATCGAAAAATGAAAAAAAAAAAAAAAATTGAAATCAAACAAAATAAATGAAGACACAAAAAATAAAATTAAATCATAATTAGCACAATTAGTGTTACAACATAATTGGGATTGATTTGAAATGATTTCCTTTTCACAAGGATTTTCCATAATAACACAATTAGAATTATTGCCAACAACAACTTGTGAATTATAGGGAAGATCATGAGTATGAACAGGAATGAGAGCTTGATCGGCATAAGAATCATAAATTCGGATTGATTCTTGAATGTTGAAATCATGAAGATAATTGTTTGCTTGAGAATGAGAATTGGTTGGAACAATTTTTGAGTTAGAGTGTTCTTCATTTTCGCATGTGATTTGAATTTTCTAATGAGGATTACTTGAGAAAAAGAGAAATCAACATCCTCAATGTCAGAGTAATTATCATAAATGAATTCACAACATTCTCTCGAGTCCCCTTCAACCTCATCTGATGTGTTAAAACAAGGAATATGGAGCAAATATTCATTAATGCTAAAAGAATGATCAATGATTGATTCTCTAGCTTGATAAAAAAAAAATTGGTAATTCATTTATATCAACCTCTTTATTTTCTGGAATAACATTAATTTCAAGAGGGGATAAATTTATATTAGCAAAAATATCAAGATAGAGGTAAAAATGATAATCGAAAGCAATGAATTAAAAAAATTCCATGTTTGTGAGCTCTTGTGCATTTTCTTCATTGCAAGTTTTATATTTAAGATCATTTCCTTGGTTAATTGTGTTTTCTTGAATAATGTTGCTTGGCTGCCCTGAATTTTCCTTTTGATCAACATGATCAAATTCAGAAATTTGTACAACAAATTGCATATTATTGGAAATTTGAATTTATGCATGTACTTTCTGATTTATTAACTTATTTTCTGAATTTATTTGAGGTTAATTTTCAGATTTGAAGACAATGTTTTCTCCAATATTTTTGCTAGTATCTTCTTGGATTTGATTATCAAATTCTTGCAAGTTTTGTGAGAATAATTCATTAGTATGATTATCATTAATACCGTAAGAGGTGTGTATTAAATTTAGGAAATTATCATACATGGATGAGGCCACTTTATCATCATTAATATGCACATCTATATCGGAATTTTTGATAATATTACAAGGAGTTGAAAGAGAGTCATATTCAAACTAGTCTATTAATTCAAATTTGGAAGGTTTGTCTTCATCTTTGAATCCTAAACAATTTAATTGAAATCTAATGGTAAATTCCATGAAAGATTCATTTTTAAACCTTCGCAAATATTTGAATTCATCACATACCTGTTCGTAGTCATAGCCATCAAATTTACAAAGGAAAATTGTGATAAATTGATCCCAATTATGAATAGAGGCAACTGGAAGATTTTGACATCAGCATCTCGCTTTTCCTGAGAATGTAAGAGTAAAAATTCTGCATAAAATACTTTCATCAATATCATGAAAAGTAGAATTTGAAAAAAAATTGGATGAATTGTAAAGCATGATTAAAAGCAGAAAAATTTCTCTTACCGTTAAACTTTACCTTTGACAAGTGTCTTACTATTTCTGGTGGAGTATTGGAAGATGCACATGCATAGATACAACTCGAAATTGGAAGTTTGAGAGGGGTCATTGTGATTAAATAAAACTTTAAAATACAAAAACTTCAAAGTACAACAAGTCTTTAGGCCCTCCTTCTAGCGCCAAAAATGTTGAAGGCTCGAAATTCTCTACCTACAACTTTATAAGGGAGACCACCTGGTTCGGACCTTAAAGAAGCTCATTTTCTATTTGGAATGGTGGATCTAACTAGTTAAACTAGGTCCAATTACCTTCTCTCTATCTCTACCGTCTTAAAGTATAAATTTTAACTACCAATAGAGAAGAGACATCAGATCAACCCTCTTGTTGATCAAGCAAGAAAGTGATCCTTAAGTTGATTTGGGGCTCAGTCAAGCCACAAGTAAGTTTTTCCTCTTAAAAAGATGACTTTTAGAATACAAAAGCTACGATAACACATGCAAGATCTAATCGAATATGAAATTAATCTAACCTATCTCGATTGACGAAAAGGGAAATCCTTTTCTCAACCGAGAGCCAATCAACTTAAGAGGGAAAATAAGTTTTAAATAATTGGAATTAAGATGGAGGAATTAGATCAAGGAGATAGCTCATAAGATATGATTACTCATTAACATAAATACTAACAATTAAACACATATTAAATAGTTACATAATAGCCTATTGAAAATATATCCAATTCCTTATTTATCGTAGGCATAAGAACTAAAATGATTCATGATGAATTATTGAATTAGTTCGAATAAGACATCATGTACGAAAGCAAACAATTATTATCCTAAATCATAATATAGATTTCCGATCTAAGATTATAACTATTTGTTCTTATGAAAACGGAAGTTTTCATGTTATATCTACAATTAAGCCTGTAAAATATTCTAAGAAGGCATTTAAAGGAATTAATGCTACAGATTCAACAATAGTGCATGAATCTGATTATTAACTCATAAATTTGAAATATAAATTAAAAGACCGAAGTAAGAATTCATTTCAAATAAATTTTGTAAACAATAGTACTAAACATCATTAAATAAATTAAATAAAATTACATATCCTCATAACATGGTAATAGAACACAATCCTATGGGCCTGCAATCGATCTCTGCTTAAGGAAATGACCTCCTCCTTACAATAGTAGTACATAATAAAAAAGAGTTTCTCTACAAACAGATGAAGACACAACAATATCGAGCCTTCTTCCCCAAGGATTTGAATCCCCATTCCCCCTACAACTCTAAATCCCCATTACGATAGTGATTTTCAAGAATTCTAGAATTGCAGGGAGGAGCTCCTTAATACATTATTCAATCCACTATTTATAATAATACAAAAGGAATTCCCAATAGGAAAGTTGTTGAAGAGTAGTTTTTCTCATTCAATTTTTATTGGCCCAAAATCATATTCTTCTATTACTGGAGTAATCTTATTGACTGAAATATTTTTCTCTTCATCTCTTCTTTGTTTCCTAAATAAATAAATAAATAAATTAAATTAAAATTAAATTAAAATGCAAAAATAAAATCAAAATACCAAATCTGAAATTAAAACAACACATCCAATCAAAGTTAATTAAATAATTAAATGTAAAGAAATATGAGTTTTCTATTGATGCCCATGAAGATCTAATTGGTTAACGAGAATATATACTAATGGATCTGCGCTTAGTAGAAGTTGTGAGCCAATGAAAATGCAGTGAATTAAAAAAAGAAAATTAGTTTTGTTTAAAAATTAGGAGCTTGATCTTCTGTTGAATTTTAGACACATTAAATGATAAAATCTAGTAATGAAATTATTCAAAAATATTCTTCATGATTTCATCTACCCAACGAGCCATCCTAGGCCTCATTTGGCCAAACAAAACTCAACTTATGAGCTTCTAAAGTTGAAGAATGAAAACTGCCAAAATTCTAAAAAATTTGTTGCTTAGGCCAAAAATAATTTTTTTTAATTAAAATCTAATCCTAAATTAAATTAAAATTATTTATTAATCAATACTAATTTAATTTTAACATATGTTATAAATTTAATTAATTACCTATTAATTAAAAATAAATTTTAATTAATTAAAAATTATAATTATATTATATTTAAATTATAATTAAAAATATAATTCTAATTTAATATAAAATTATAATTTTAAACCATCCCCAAAACTAAAACACATTACGTGATGTTTTTAAAAGGCCACGAAAATGGAGGAGGTATGTTGGTGAGGTGGAGTAATGAGAAGAGGATAAGGTTGGTAGGATAAGGCATCCAAGGAATAAGGAGAAGCGAGAGTTGAGCAAAAGCTTTAGGTTAAATCAAAATAGCCACTCCATAAAAATAAAATCGCGAATCACAATTTTTAAAATGAGTACAATTTTTTTTTTTATCACATCCCACTTTTTAAATTCCAAATTTTTATTTTGGCATTTTATTAAATTGGGATTTTGGAAGGAAGGAGGTGATGTGGAGTGGGGTCCACATAGAATTAAAAATTATATAAAATGAATTACAATTACTTTGTAATTTTCAGATTTCTGGGTTTGGCAATTTTTTTTTAAAATAAGAAATTGGAACAAAAATTACCAAGATCTCGAAAACATGTTTTTTAACTGTTCTACAATTTGGTCGGATCATTTTGTAAGACCATTAGTGAAAAAACAAAATATTAGTAAAAATTAACTAAGAGTTAACATATACAATGAATGACTTTTTAATTGAAAAAATTGAAATATTATACATTATATACGTTTTTTTAACCCTGATCAAACTTCAAAGAATTGTTATTTGCAAATCGGTTAACCAAATGAGGCGAAACAAGTATCAATGGAAAGCTTGTTAAAATTTGAATTCAATGAATCAATCAAAATGAAAATCCAACGAAAATGAAAAAAAAAAGAAGGAAATCACAAAAGTTGTTTAGCCAAAAATTAATAGAAAAGGTCCCCATTCTTTAAAGTAAATGAATGAAGAATGAGGGGCGTTGGGTTTTCCCTACAACAATTTGTTGATGTATTGCTAATGGATGTTGCAAAGGTTATGGTTGTTATGTTGTTGATCTATTCATTGGCTGAAAATAATATTTGGTGAAGCATTTATTTATTTTAATATTCAAAATCTCCAGAGGTGTGAAACAAATGAGTGGAATGCAAAAATACAAGTCATTTCACTTCATTTTCATATTTGGAATACCAACAACCATCAAAGTTTTCTTATAAAATTGTGAGGTTGCAAGGCTATAGGGTTAGAGAAGGAGAGAATGTCAGAGTTGATTGTAGAATTATTCATTAAATACCTTGTACACATAGAGATGAGATGTAAATTAGATATGAATAGAGGAAAAAATTGAGACAGAAATGGAATTGTGTAGAACTATAGACATTAGAGGAAATTTCAACCTAAAAGTGCCCATAAAAATTTCACGTAATTTCCATGTCATAATATGTAAACTCAAAATCCTCTAAATTTAAAAAGAGGTACATGTAAATATTTTGGAGAGAAATGCAGAAAAGATACCTTTTTTTAATTGTAATTTTGACTTATCTCCTTATAGGTTTACTCAAGTTTCAAGTGTAAACATTCATTGGATGTGGAGTTAAATTTCGCATCCAACGAGTACTCATTATGCATACTTTTGAGAAGACCCACATTGGTAAAAATTGAAGATACATTAAAGAAACGGTTTCAACGCATTTTTTTAAGAAAACATAACTAAACATAATATATGGGCTACTCTGAGACATCAAATAAGAAAAGAAACACGTAGGAACAATGTTGTTGATAGTCGAAAGGATATCATATTTACATCAAATTTAGTAATTATATATAAATAATAAGGCCAAATGATATAATCATAAATTCTGAGGAAAAAAAAACCCTGATGCTTTTTCCTTTAAAATTTTGGAAAATATCATAAGCTGCAACAAGTACAACCTGAGGAAAACATGTATATATGTAGTACACATGAAAATTAATGTGTATATTAATATCCTAAGGGAATTTTTGTCTTAACATGACCTAAAGGATTGATAATGAGCATAGGGGGATGTGATCACAAAATAGGTGAAACGGTCGAACAAGGTAATGTGGCACGTCAGAAAAAATAAAAATAATAATAATAATAATAATAATAAAAAATAAAAATAAAAATAAAAAATAAAAAATAAAAAATTGTGTTAAAGAAAATTGTTGGTAGCTATGTATGTTGTCATATGGTATGTTAACATGGAAAGCACAACATGTCACCATTCAATGGTACCCTAGATAAGTACCTTAAGAACTTCAAATGACTCTACATACACAAATTATAGAAATATCTAAATAGATTCAACTGGTCTTTTAATGTACTAAAACAAAATACTGAATCAATTCTACCAATTCGCGGAAACCAAATACGATCACACAATCACATAAACAAGTAAGAAAAAGAATCAATCAATCGCACAACACAAGATGTATCCAGGGAAAGACTTAGCTAAAAACACCGCTATCTGTATATTGCATTAAGTCAAGAATATGAATTAATACAATGTTTTTCTCAAGCTCAAGAGCCCTCTGCATTATCTCTAACTGTCTCACACTACCATATTGTGCACAATATTATATTGGCATAGATTTCTCTCACAAGATCCACGCACAAACTTGTGCTACCTATTTCTTGGTATCACCAACTCATGCTCTCCAAAAACAATGATTAAACTTTTGCCTTCATTCCTCTTTTTAAAGACAATTTTCTCTAATTAAGGAATGATTTATTTTAGGTCTTCTTCTGACTACATGCATCTCCTATACAATTTGGATTATTATACAACTGATATTATACTTCCCTTCAACTCCAATATCAATTGGGTCTTTCTCAAAATTGACATGCATGAGTTATTTATGAGTAAATTATCAGTTATCTGATTGATAACTGCATGTGAATTAAATCATATTTAATTCACTGGACCTCTCACTAGTTGCTCCATCAGTTAGAACTAGTTAAACTGATTTTAACTCAAATAATTAAGTTAAACAATTAAAACTCAAAATAAACTACAATTAGACTCTCTAAAATTTAGAGTGAACTCTACATGCCTCTAGTTTGACCCCCAACTTGAATTGACAAAGCTAACTAAGTCTTCCCAACTCAGTTAACTCGTACAAGTTGTCATCCGATGTGGAATTATAATTTCCTTCTAATTTAATTAAGGGAAAATTAAATTAGAAGCTTCATGGGTGCCATTTTCAATATTTCTTCTTTCCATTTTCAACAAAAATAAATCTTGTCAATAGTTGATTAGAATGAACTTATGATTATAAAATCATCATATAAAGATAACTACACTAACATAGGGTGTTGAGGTATCCGACAAGCACAAAGATGCAAGAAGGGGAATACCCCATAGTTGGCTCTACTTCAACAACAAGGGGGAGTACATATGAATACGTTGTAGAATAGAGAAGGATGAAAACCTCAAGAAAATATTTGAAAAAACTCATAGGTGAGGCAGGTCGGAAAGAAAACCAATTAAATTATAGAACTCTAATTTTTGCATGAAACCACTTGCAGAAAATACATGATAGTATTTAGCGTGAAAGTGGTAAGTTGAAGTAATTTCCATAGAACTTGGTAATATTTTGTTGCAAGCCATCATGGGAACAAGGAAATAAAGTGTTTCTTGTGACGATGATAAGCATGGATATTGTATGAGAGAATACTAGGATAACCAATTATTCTCAGGTTGGAAAATAATTATTGTGTATTAATATACCATCGGACCTTATATATCAAATATGTTAAAATAATTCGTTGTTTAAGGAAGTGGATGTGATTCGATTCATAAGGAAAGAACCAAATTATAGTAATATGGCGAATATGAGATGGTAAATATGCATACGAGTGTAAGAGGTAGAAGCCCCACGACTGTATAGGAAAGAAAATTTGCATATAAATTACATTAATAACCTGTAATATATGACAAAGGGGCCAAAGTTGAAAAATACTTTAAATTTGACCCTTGGTTGGCGCTAAATAAAATTTCAAGGCAGCCCAAGATGGGCGTAACTAATTTTACTTGGAAAAAGTAGACAACAACATGGCCATCTTGAATATGACAGGAAAATAGAATTTATCTTAAACTCTACTCATGAATGAATAATGTGTATATAATATATGAATTAAGATAAAGTATACTAGTTTATTTAGTGCAAAAACGCACTAGTTGAAATATCCCCTAAAATATAATAAGCGTAAATGGTTTCTCAACATATTATTATTCCTAAGAAAATAGTGCAGATGGAATTGATACCTCTATGGTCTGAAGTTTATAGTGGGACCACATGGTGGGTACTTTTTGATTGACATAGTTATTGGGTAAGTACATGAATCTACAATGATGAGTGTATAATGATGTTGCTAACTCTTATTGAGTACAAGTTATCGACCGTTGTTGTGTTGTGATGCATGTTGATGACCCTTGCTGGGTATATAAATAACAATTGATGGTGGTTGTAATTAAAATTTAAACTATTATATATACGTTCTTAAGTAATGATTGATGAAACTAATGACCATAATGATTGTGGATGCAGGTCAAAACAGATGGAGTAATCCTATTCAAGCCTATGCGCATTCTCAATTAGAGAGAAATTATGCTACAGAACCAATTGGTTACCTAGGATTAAGTATAGTGGAAGCACTCCAACCAAGAGAGGATACTTGGGAAGACAAATACTATTTGAGTGAGGAAAATTGTAGCCTTTTTTTCAAGGGCTAAGAAACACTGAGGACGGTGTTTCACTCGAGGGGGGGAATATGTAACACCCCTTGGTAAAGTTGTAATTGTTTCATTTACTGCAAATGAATTCATAAAATTGTGGGCCAGGTAAAGGCCTAGAATGGATGGTTGTTGGACATGGTACCCCTCGAAGAAAGAAGTTAGAGAAATAATCTGCAGATCAAGGAGAGGAGTGCACAACACAATGTAAATTTTGAGTCTTAGGGGCTTTGGGGTGGGTCAAAGCTACTTATTTTGTAAAGGGATGGGAATATTTTGTGAACGTTGAACTCTGCCCATGGTATTCAAACCATGGTGTATTAATGTAAAATACTATATAAGGAGTCTAGGATAGAAGTCATAAAAAAGTCAATTAATAAGATGCACTTGGATGTAACATTGTTTTGAGTCTGAGTATGTGGTTCTGAGTTATAAGAAAGGCTCCTACATCTAAGTGTGCAGAGACCTCAGGAATTCTGTTGTAGAGTGCGCATACCCTTGCAGCTGAGTGCGCAGGGTGGAATTGATTGTATGAGAAATATCTGAGCATTAATGAAGTACTTTTGAAGACCGATTAGTGTCTTGAGTTGATTTGTTTAATTTACTTATATTTTATGTTATTTTTGCTAATTAAGGGTTTTTATCTATAATTGCATAGTGAAGTTCTATTTATGGTTGTTTACATTTTTTATGCTTGAATAAGTAAGATTGCACAATCTGTAAGTGAGTTTAATATATGTGTTGAACAGTGATGATATAGTTGATAGAAAGGAAGCGAAGCCCTAAAGCCATAGTCCACTGTCCCTCTAGATGTAGAAACCTAGTTCTAGCATCCCCCTATATTTCCTCAGGTGATACTTCGACCTATGCAAGCATATCATTGCTTAAAGGGCCGGTAATAGTGGTTTTTGTTGGTTCGTGCAACCATATTTGAACCTAGGTGTAGGCCCCATCAAGCCAACAAATGGTTATGTTGTCAGGACTCAGATCTGACTGAGGGATATGTGGATGTGGCATCCATCTAAAAAAGAGATTCAAGATTGGGTAGATCTGAAAGAACGCAAGTTTGTTGCGCAAGAAAACAGAAAACCGCAAATATCTACTGAAGAGTGGTTACAAAATTATATTTTTATAGATCATTACGAGATATTTTTGTCGTTGTTTTCTAGAGAGTTTTACGAGTGGATATCAAGGCTAACTCATCAAACAACTCATTTCAACAATAATCCTACTGCGTGGACTCCTGAGTTGATCAAGTAGTTGAAGAAGACTAATAACGAGATCATAAGGGTTGTTGATTATTATATCGATAGTATCATTGGAGGTTTTATTACTGAGTTCGCGATCGATTCCTTAGTAACATATAGCGAAGAAGAGCAAAAATTTTTCAAAGGTCGAGATGGTAAGTACCTAAATTCACTGAAGTTGTGGATTAAAATGTTATTATGTGAAAAGGGTGTCCTATAGATGCGCTCAGATTGATGTTCGGAGAAAGAGACCTGGTGTTACATGAAGCGGTAAAATATTTAGGAAAAATTGGGGTACTTACGTTGAAACTAAATATAGTCCTTTCTTTGGATCTAGAGGAGGAGAAAGAAACCCCACTATCCCAAGAAGTGTGTCACTAAGATCTGAAAATCATCAGAGAACTGCGGAGATTCCCCAACATTCCGCCCACGTCATCACCCACCTCCAATTCCTTCCACCACCTCCACCTCCCCCATTCACCATGGCCCAACCACCAATGATATTTTTGTAAGCACAGTTGGTTACAATGCTGCAATACAAATAATTCTCTTGGTATATGAAATATACTACAACGAATGCAAATGCTACATTGGATAAGATGAAAATTGTGTTGGACGTTGAGTTCAAGAAACCAAAGTCACAGTCCCAGTGTATCATAGAGATCAAATAAATTAAGAAGTTGGTTACTGAGACTGTGTGGGTTGTAGACTAGAGATTTAAGACATTACTAAGCCAAATCAGCTTCAAGATCCCTAACGAACAACATAAAGAATGGTTTATTGTTGCGTTGTTGCCTCATCTCGGATTTTCATTGTCACAACAGAGGATTTCAACTCAAAAGGAAGCGTTAGAAATCACGATGAAGCTCTAAGCTTCGCTGGTAGCTGAGACTAGCATAGGAGTTCACCAGATTTAAACCCAATTGGTGAGCTTGCATATGGAGCTCCAAGATCTAAAGAAGGGAAAGGAGGTTAGTTTTTATATAAGGTAGAAAGTGTGATGTATCAAGTGCAAAGCGGAGGGTCACTATAAGGTGCAGTGCCCTATTTATAGGGATTATTTGGGCGTTGGGATGCCGTGTCCATTGAAGCTTGGACTGAGCGTTGGGCCAGGTGTAGGGCCTATGTCTGGTGTATCATATGTGAATTTGTAGGCCAGCATTCCACTGATACTTTTCATCTACTGGAAAAATATGTTAGATCATCAAAGAAATTATTTTGTAACTACTGTAGTTCGGTGGGACATGATGAACAACATTGTCGAAGTTACCATCTCATGATGCAACACATTCCTGGTGCATATAGAATGCAAGTAGAAGTTTGAGAAGCTTCGGGTTCACCAACAACGTGAGGAGGTTTCCAAGGCCAAGGGTATGGACGAGGAGGAGGCGTTGGTCATGGATAAGGGTAGATTATATATTACAACTGCAAATAGCCTGGACATTTTTCCAGGGATTTTCAGAATCCTATTGTAGCTTTCTGTAAGTATTATCAATAATTTGGTCATGAAATCGAATATTTTCCCATTCTATTACCTAAAATGAAGGAGAAGTGCAACCAACTATCGTCTTAGAACATACAAATGATGAGGGTTGAACAACGTGAGGCAGATATGAGTGTTAACATAGTAACGTGTAGTGATGTGAATACTAGAGAAGACCATGTAGAAGGAAATTGACCTATGATGGATACATGAGTTCAAAAAGCTAAAGATAAAAATGTTGGGTTCACTATATAGTGTGGGAAAGAAATATTCATGGAAGCGAAGAAGACATTTATGACTCTTAAAGCTTCGACATCAATCATGCAGAGACAATTGTTCTCGCTGAAGAATAAGCCTAAGGAGAATACTAAAGCAAAGGAAGCCGATACATCCATATTGGTGTCCTTTTTGTAGAAGTGTATGAAATTGCTAAGGGATCATAAGGTTGTAGAGGGGTTACAGGAGCTAATAGATAACTACGCTAGCAAGAAAGATTCATGATTGGAATAGTGCGCAGTAAACAAAGTATGCAAAATTAAGAAGAGAACTGGTCAGGAGATGCGGTTGAATATGCAAATCAGAGAATATGAGATGGACCAAGTCATTCTGGATCTGGGATCAGATGCGAACATTCTGCCAAAACAGACATGGGAATGGATGGGAAGGCCTAAGCTGCAGTGGTCGCTGATTTAGCTAAGGATGGAAAACCAACACAAGATCATTCCTATGGATCGATTGTAGGGCTTTAGTGTGGATATTGATGGAGCAAGCGTGTTAGACGAATTTGAAGTTATTGAGATCATTAACGATAGCAATCCATATCCTTATTTTCTTGGATTTGATTGGGCTTACGACATGGACATTATAATCAATATGAAGAATATATATATGTTATTTGAGAAGGACGGTACTTGATTTGTTGTGCCATTGTATCCCTCCGAAGGTGCGCGCTATTCATAGCCTGTCCAACATGAATATGGGGAATCGGGGATGCTGATATTGATCAGATCTATAAGCTTAATGTGCATGATGAACATTGAATTAACCCCACTGTTGATGGCATAATATGTTGGGAGTGCCATAGTTCATGCATTTCAGACTTCGATGAAGAGTTGGTGCATTGTCATAATCGCTTACATGAAGTAACTACAAAACGATGTAACAGGGTTACCAAATCACTTCGCAGTATCACATCAGAAGTGCGTGACTTGTCATTCTATCATGGAACTGGGAATGTCGTCCTATTTATGGAGGAATTTTACCAGAAGGTGCCTCAGGAACAAAGATACAAATCTTTTGACTTCGCATTGAGGTCCACTTTAGCCCAATGGTGGGACGCGCATAGAGAAATCTTAGAGGGATGGAAGGAGTTTTGCAAATTGATAAGGCTCAGGTTTGGTCATGTAGACATGAAAACCGCGGAGAAGTATGAGGGTCAGGATGATCCACACAAGAATTTATCTCGTTGGACCGCATCTTGGGGCGAAGAACCTCAACCAGAGTGGATGCACATTTTCTTTCATTCCTTGGGTATGATACCTCAGCAATGGTATTTGGAAACTGAGTTGCACCATGGCACTACAGATTGGTATGCAATGACTAAAAGTTTCTTATTTACCTATGGCTTTGTCAATGGTTGGGAGTGTATTAATGAGGTTATTCAAGAACAGAAAGTAGGACTATTTTGAATTACCACTAAGCCAAAAAATCTGGTACAACCTGGTTGGGTCGCAAAGTTGGAACAAGCCCAAGAATGTTACAATCCATTTGGTTTAAAATACTTGGTCAAAAATCTGTGTTGGGGGAGGAGATCTCCAAGTGCCTACTTGAAAGAGAGTTTAGGACTATAAAAAATTATGTCAAAGGGTGGCTTACATGCAGTAGAAGTATTGCACATAATGGGGAAAGAGGGCACAGATGGAGGAAATTTCATCAAGGGAATCAGAACTTCACCAAATGGGTGAGTCTAGCAGAGTTAGACCAAAAAGTGACCGTTGGAACAATAACGGTTGATTGGACAATGATTTGGACGTTAAAAGGAGTGGGAAGGATGCATTTAATTGGAATATCTGGGCAGATATGCCACCAAATCTGCATTTTTGAGGCGTATATGAAGCCTATGATGGAGGTTTAATTTTAATTTCTATATAAAGCAGCCATCTCGCTCCCCATTTGAACACTTTGTGCGCTAATATTTAGAAGTGATCGTTGTTGTCTGCAAGAGCGTCGAACGAGCTGCTACATGTCAGAGAAGAGAGACAAGGAGATTGAGTAGTAATTTATCCACAGAGGATTAGGATTCATCATGACAATCATGCCACTCACAATTGTCACAGGGCCAAGGTCACCTAGGAAGCAGACAACTACAGGCATAGTGTTGACCAAAAATCCAAAGAATTCGGTGTTAATATCGTCGCCTCAGAATAAAATACCTAAGGAAAAGAGGAGTAAGGGGGCCTAATAACGATAGAATAAGGTTGTTGAGATCGAAGAGTCTAACAAATAAGAAGTCGCCCATGAGGAAATAGATGCCGAGGAGGTCAAACGTATCTCTAATTTTCCTTCGTATATCTAGCCATGGAAATCGGATGCTAAGAAGCCAACAAAGGATCCAGACGTTTAAGTACACGATCTTTACACCATTGATTCTGGATGAGGTGTTGGTCGAAGGGGTTTATTTGGAAAGGTGCCCCAGCTGCGTATGGAGGATTGGGATTTCAACGATCGCAGTAAATATCGGTAGTTAGAGCCAAGCCTTTTTTCGATTCACAAAGGTGGATTATTATAGGAAACCTCTAGGCTTCTCATTCAATTGTCAAACCAGGGCAAGTCTTCTTATTTCAAGAGTGTAAGAACAATATATGCGAGTGAGGTAGACTGATAGTTACTCCATATTGCTTATGAAAAGGATTATCTAATTCTCGAAGTTCAATCAACTCAAAGAGAAATGAATTGGTAGAATGCAACTAACTATTTTGTCTAGTTCAGAAGGAGAGAAACCTATGATTGAACAGCATAATGATGAATTGAACAGCAATCTTAACGAATTAAAAAACAACCTTAACAAATTGAACAACAACCTGAATGAATTGAACAGCAACCTGAATAAATTGAATTAGCAATTACTTATATAATTTTGCAATGGAATTCTCTTTACAAACTGAATAATTGACATCTTACTGTACTTAATAAATAATTGGATGCCTTATCATACTGAGGGAACAATCTAGTTAGTAAATATAAATAACATTGAATAGTAATTATTATACGATTCATAAATTGACTGCAAAGGCGTTGGGAGAAAATTAAAACATCTAACAGCGATAAAGCGTTATTATAAACCAGAAAGCACGAATGCTAAACTATTATGATGAAAGAGAAACTATAACCTCATGTATTTCTACTTTATTAAGTGGAAAAGTAATTTACAGCTACATCAGATAACTGGATATTGATTCTGTAACTAATGCATAGCACGGAAATTAGCGAGGAAAATCCCAGGGGTTGGGCCCAGACCACGAGAAGCTCTAACGCAATGAAAAACTCAAAATATGATTGTTCAAAACATCAAAACTCTTTATTAAATCAAAGGATAATACAGGGGTACAATTGAACAGTTATGTCTTGATGCGTTGATTACAGAAGAAAATTCCTCTTCGACCCCCTATCTAGTTCATCCTTGGTCCTTTTAAAGGTGTTTTCACGCAGTGGGACGGTATTTTCCAAATGACAACCTGCTGCGCATGGCTGTCGTTTGGGTTCTTGAGCTTGGATCTGTCTTTCTGCCTTCTGTCAGTTTATGTAAGTTACTAAGATTCCATGATTCTGTGTCTTTCGGTTTTCTTTCATTTAACGTTGGTTCAACTTCTTTGATTTCCTACATACATAGATACAATAAGTCAAATTTCTATTATAAAAGCATTTCCTTTTGTCGTTATCCCAATTGCCCTGATTTTCATAAACCTTCTCTATATTTATTGTTAAAATGAGGAAGAATTCCAAAAACTGTGTCACAATTCGAAGCAATCATAGGGTGGAAACATACCTTAATTCCGGCCCAACATACTCCCCCACTTACCTATTTGCATGTCCTCGTGCAAACATATGGTTGAGATGCAACTGTGTTAAGGTGTGGACAGGGTAGACCTCTTCCTTGTATGCTCTGAAATCTTGTTTCTGTCTAATATTTGCAAAGGCAGCGTTTGTGTGCCCTTCTGGAAATTTGTAGTCATGATCATAGCCCTCAGGAGGATACCAGATAAGAGGGCATCTATATCTACATCCTAACCATGCAGGACCCATGTTGAAGACCAGGTTACTATATGAGAGGAATCTGGAGGCAGCTGCCTTGAAATTTCTGTAGCCAAATGGCTTCCTATTATTTACATTGTTGGTGGAGGCCATCCATATTTGTTTAGCTGCTGCCGGGGCTGCTTCCTGAATGTCTCCAAAATATTCCCGTCCATTTTCTATAATGTCTTTATGGATGGGTCCCAGCCTAGTCCTTACACCTTTCCTTCACATGAAGTTCTTGTGTTGGATAAACAACTGCAAGGGTTTTGTAGGCTCTCCTCTAACCCACAGGTATAGGCCATGTTCTCTCTTTTGGAAGATGTTATAGGCTTTGACCCACCTAATCTTGTTCTTAGCGAATGAGAGGAAAGCTTGGAACTGAACATCTCCTATAAAGGGACTAGGATTGATGTCTGTGTCCTCTTCTAGAAAGAAATTGTGCATGTAAAGTTCACATAAAAGGTGTTGGACCTGTTCATCTTGATCGTTGTAGCAGTGGACGAACTCTTCTACGGTTTTGAAAGTTGTGGACTTCCCTTCCCTAACGGCCTTGATTTTTAGCAGTAAATATCGTTTCGTTAAGAAGAGGGCATAGTTGGTGGCTGGTGCCCTGCATGTTAGTGCATCATAATATAGAGAACAAATCATAGTGGTTTTTTTCTTGGCTTGCTCCACCTGTTCTTGTGCCCTTTTTACCTTTTTCTACTCCTCTCTGAGTTGGGAAAATGTTTCATCTTTTGTGGTGGAAATGTTTGTGAATTTTTTTAGTAGTGCTTGATATTATTGTGCTGGAACTACCTCCTTTTTTCATTGTTCCAACTCATGTTGTGTTCGATTTAACTCATTATACCATTTTTTATTGGTAGCTCTTTCAAGTAGAGGGGCATAGGCAGGGGTTTTGCTCGTTTGGGCACCCTTTTCATTGGTGAATTATTGCCTAGTTGGGACAGAGGCTTCAAGAGTGTCCACTGTGTCTGTTTGTACCTCGATTTCAACGGTGCTTGCTAAGTTAGTCTGTATCCCAGCCTCAGAAATATCTACTAGGTCAGTTTGCATTCTTGCTTCAGCAGTCTTTGTTGGGTCAGTCTGCATTCCAGCCTCAATAGTGTCTAACAGATTGGTGACCAGTTCTGTTTGGGTTTCGGCCGTGGTCAATTATTTCTTAGTCTTTCGAGCCTTATTTACCTCTTTCAATTGTTTTCTTAAATGTTTCACCATTTTCCTCAATATTTTGCAGGTCCTGCTCATTTTCTTAATCTTCTTTTCAGCTATATTCTCACCTGACCTGATTTCAGCAGGTGGTGGAGGAGCAACATTCTCATTTTCGGGGATGGTGCTACCAACCTCAGGGTTGCCTATGATGGTGTTTTATACTTGAGCTTCTGAGTTTACTTCTATATGAAGGTCCTGACTGGGTGGGACAATGCTACCTTCAGGTGTCAAAGGAACGGTTTCTATGCTTGTGTTTTGCTCTAAAGGGATAGTGCCTCCTCACTAATTTTCTAATTATGCTCTCCCCTCAGCCTTCCCTTCACTATTTACCTCATAATTCTTGAGATGGGACAAAGCCCCAAAGGCCTGTGATTCCTCTTGGTGGGGTAGAACCTCGGTGTGGCCATAACTCCTGGTAGTGGCAGACTTGTCTATAGGTTCCTCTTTCTCTTTGGCTTTTGATAGGCTTCTAGATTCATGGCCTGCCCTCATTTGCTCCAGGACTCGAGCCATCTCTTCCTCGTAGTCTTGCAAGTTTGCGTTTTGAGGGCTTGAGGGTAGTGAACAAGATGGCCTTGCCTCCTCTATGAAGTCCGAGGTTCCTTGAAGTGTTTTGGACCTCTTTTTCCTGCTTGGTTCTGAGGTTGCGATATGGGTCCTTTTCCTTCTAGGTATGCTTACCCTGGGGAGCTCAATTTCGGTTTCACCAGGGTTTTCCTCAAGTACTTGTGTGGCAGGGTTAACAAAATTGTCCCAGGCTATCTACTGCTTGTCCAACTTATGTATGGTGATTATTTTGATTAGCCCGTGGCGACTGACAACTGCTTGGGGGTTTTTATCTCTTCTTATTTGAACAAAAGTGTTATGCAATATAGAATTTAAGAAAGAAGGCAGGTTAACTGAAATATTTTGCTTAAGCATAGCTAAAAGTTTAAGTTGACAAGGTTTTACCACATCTTGGTGTCCATCACATGTAATGAATCTTTGGATGAATGCCGTCAGTTCCTGCCATGGTTGGTGTAGAGAGGTAGGGTTAATCCCTTTTCCTTTTCACTCCAATGGCTCTTCTGGATCTTGATATGCTACAACTACCTCTCTTAAGAGGAGATTTTTCTCTATCCATCTCTCTCCTTCCGCTGGTATTCTAGATACTTCAACAATAATTTCCTCTGTGACTGGTATAACTCTTCCCTTGATTCTAGTCTATCCCTCTTGCATGTTTTGCAGAAACTCAATTGCTACTTCTGTATCAAATCCTTGTAATCAGTGTACATAGGCCAACCATCTGGCTTGCTGGAGGGTAGCGTTAGCTGCATCTGAAATCAGGAAGTTTGAAGGTTTTTTCTGAAGAGAATTTCCTCCCATGGCTGGTGTGTTTTCCTGTGATTTTTCTTCTGATTGTATTCTCTCTCAGCTCTGTTGTTTCGAATGAATGTTGTATGCAAGAGAAAGAGAGATTGTGGCCTTGTGCAGGTAACTCCATGCCTCAATTGCGATGCTCCTTTGGTCTTATCAACATATCTAATGGGATTTGTGCAGAAATTTTGCATGCCTGCTAATTTATGGCTCATTACACCCCCTCCATCAAAGTAAGGGCACCCACGTCCTCAAGTACAAAAGGGATTTTTCCAATCATGACTGCGAACGGGGTAATGTCAGGATTCGATAATCACGACCTGTACGTGAGAGAGGAGGTCGTGGCTTTCAAGTTTCAGGGGGTGAGGATTAATTGAGTAATTATGAGCATACGCAGTGTAAAGGTCGGATTTGGAAGTTTTGACATAAATGCATCTCGTGTGGAAGTGACCAGAGAGGGAGAGAAAATAGTATAACTCTTATTACGATATGATGTCCTTCTTTAATGATAAGTGTGACAGAAGCAAGATTGAGATAGGTAATGATTGGCGCTATCATCCCGAGGTTAAAAAATGTAAGCATATCTCCCTTATAGTTATTTATGTGGTAGATTAGAATCATCACTAATTCGAGTAGTGGCTTATGGAAGAAGGATGGAACAGAAGGATATATGTAAGAGTAATTGGCTATTGATGAAACATACTCTCATACCATAAGCAGATCCAATACTGCCAGCAGGTGTTCATAGCCTCGACAGGGTTGCTATTTTAACCCAAAACAATGAGCTAGGATCCTTATGTAAAAATAGTTATTCTGCCAATTTTGTGGAGAGATCACGATGCTAGTATGATAGCTAGATAACCGTAGTGCCACTCACTAGAGCTGTAGAAAATTGATCAGGTCGGCTCGTGATGAGACCTCCTGTCCTTCAATCAGTTGAGAAGGTCATTACCCTGGTGCGGTGGCCATTGTGGGCATGACACTTGCTAAGCTCTTATGAACATGGTAGGCGGGCTCGTAATGAGACCCCCTATCTTCTTTTGAAAATTTGCATGTAATCATAGTACTGCTTTTTGAAACATAAGCATTTCGATTTATAAGGAGGTCACTGTGCTGGTGTAATGGCCAAATAATCACAATGCCATTCAATAGGATTGTAACAGAGTGATCAGGTCAGCTCGTGATGAGACTTCCTATTCTTCAAGTAGATGAGAAGGTCATTAACTTGGTGTGGAGGCCATTTTGGGCATGTCACTTGTTAAACCCTTATGATCATGGTAGGCTGGCTCATGATGAGACCCCCTATCCTCCCTTAAAAATTTGCATGAAAACATAATAGTTATTCTTTATACATGAAGGGAGGCTAATTAACTTCTTAAGAGTTAGGGGTGGTAAGAGAAATAAAAAGAATGCCAATACAATTAATATCCCTTATTCCTATTTCTTATTATTGGAGGGAAATACTACACGAAAGTGTAGAAGGGTATACCATCATAATATCATGTATTGTATGATAACATAATTGATTTGGGAATTACTTAGCCTTTCATTTCATATATGTACAATGTCAACTTCCAGATTAGAGATTATAGTGTCAAAGAATCATCATATTTGTAATTTTTATTGTTTCCCTCCTTTCTTCAACTGCCACTTCCCCTACAGAGATGCCTTTTATAGCTAGGGTGCGGATCGAGGGGGGGGTATCAACAAAGGAAGGAATAGAATGAAAAAATAAGGTTGTTCAATTCGATTGAATAACAAGGAAAAACAAAAGAGGTTGTTCAATCCGATTGAACAACATCTATTCAATTGATTTGAACAGTAGTCATTCAAAGAATTTGAACAGCAAGGATAAAAACACAAAAAGCATGGTTGTTCAATTTGACTGAACTGAACAACAACTATTCAATTGGATTGAACAATAGCCGTTCAAAGAATTTGAACATCAAAATATTAAAACACACAAAAAGCACAGTTGTTCAATCTGATTGAACAACAACGATTCAATTGGATTGAACAACATCCATTAAAATAATTTTGAATATCAAAAGGTAAAAACACACAAAAAGCACAGTTGTTCAATCTGATTGAACAACAAAAGATAAAAACACAAAAAGCACGGTTGTTCAATCCGATTGAACAACAGTTGTTCAATTGGATTGAACAACAGTCATTCAAAGAATTTGAACAACAAAAGATAAAAACACACAAAAATCACAGCTGCTCAATTTGATTGAACAACATATGTTCAATTGGATTGAACAGTAGCCGTTCAAATAATTTGAACAGAAAAAGATAAAAACACAAAAAAACACAGTTATTCAATCTGATTGAACAACAGTTGTTCAATTAGACTGAACATTAGACGTTCAAATAATTTGAACAACGAATGATAAAAACACAAAAAGCACAGTTTTTCAATCTGATTGAACAATAGTTGTTCAATTGGATTGAACAACAGTTTTTCAAAGAATTTGAACAGCAAAAGATGAAAGAGGATGAGAAAAAGAATATACTTTCGGGCGTGAGGAATGTACAACAAAATAAGAATTGTGAATAAATTATATACAGTATTTACAAATGACGGTAGAAAACTCTCATGTACTTGAGGTTGTGGGGTTATCGCCCCCTGTTGTCACAACTTGGATAGTGGGATCGTTTTGTACCTATTGGAAAAAATATTCATTTGTGAGAGGTTTGCGAGATAGGCGCACTTTGTGCCCATTCACTCGAAATGTAGAACCAGACCCATCTATGGTGGTCAAGGTGAGTGTACCATTGTTGTGTACTTCTTGAATTTTGTATGGACCGAGCCACCTTGTTTGTAATTTTCCCAGAAAATCTTGGAATCTGGAGTCATAGAGGAGTGCCCAATCTTCTTTTTGAAATATCTTCTTCTTGATGAGGTTTTCATGCCACTTATCTCGCTACTGTTGGATGATCATTGTTCACTATAGAGCCAGTAGCCACATTTCATCAAGCTCATTTATTTGTTGGAGTCTTTTAACCTAGGCTTCTGTTAAGTCCAACCCTACCTCCTGGGTTGTTATTAGAGTCTTGATTTCGAATTAAATATGGAAAATAGGCTCTCTCCCAAATACTAGATGATCTGGAGAATATCTAATGGTGTTTCGCCAGGTTGTGCGATAGGCCCATAAGGCTTCTGGTAATCTAATGGCCTAGTCCCGGCGATGTCTTGATACAATTTTGGTAAAAATTGCCTCCAAAACTTTGTTGGTGCTTTCGACTTGCCCGTTTTTCTCTAGGTGGTAAGGAGATGTAACTCTATGGATGATATGGTGATTTTTTAGGGTGGCCGTAATTTTATTACCTACGAACTATGCCCCCCGATCGATTATCACTTCTCATGGAAAACCATATCACACGAACAACTCAAAAAGGAAATTAATCATAGATTCCTCCGTGGCTCTTGATAAGACCACTGCTTCTACCCATTTCGTTACGTAATCAGTGGCAACCAATATGTAGGTTTTCTGGTTTGATGGTGGGTTGAATGGCCCAACGAAATCTAGTGCCCGTTGTTGGAGTCCTGTTTTTTTATAGATTGGCTAACCAAAAGACAAGGCAACATCAGAACCAATATTTAGAGTTCCAGGATCTAGTCCTCCTCTTCTCAGAGAGGGATCTCTCAAATTGTTTGCAAAGATATGTCTTGTTTGCTTTTAAGTATTGATTTTAGACTAGTTATTAAGTGCAGGTGTTTGTTTGGTTGAATTTGCTTAGCAGAACATGAAAGATCTAGGTAGTATAGATAGAAAGAAGAAGTGTCAGATTCATTGGGCAATGGAGTCAAGAAGAAGTTTACAACAATCTCATAAATGGATTTGGGATATCAAAGGGCAAATCTAACTTGGCCACTGGATCCTTTGGTTTTTGTGAGTGAGATGGACATTAATGATTTGGAAAGAGAAATTGAATTCTCAACAAAGGGAACTTAAAAACATAACTTGAACAAAAAGAGGTATTTGATAGACAGGGCTAACCATGAATTCTACAAACCACACTTTAAGCAAATAATGACTTCAAGACAACTTTTAAAATGAAATCTGAGATTCGGGAGAACATCCTATTTCCTCAAAGATTTTATTTCAAAGGAATTTAGAAAACATGAAAGATTCACTAATAATTGAAGTCATAGAAGAGGGAGCACCTAAACATCCATGATTAAAACTATAAATACATTTAAAACAATTATTTAAGAAGGAACAAAGGGCATGATCAAAACAGACCTCCTTGGCAAACTGTAAAAAATGATACTTCAAAGGAAGACTTCAAAAATAGTTTTCAAGAGGCATCAAACAAGCAGGGAAAACCATAAATCATGTTGGAACCAACTGTTTGAACTATTCGAGAAATAAACAAGCATAAGGCTTCAAGAGAATGATTAAAGACTCTAAAATTCCTCAGCAGAATAAAACATAAAACAGTGAAGGATAAACAGGTCTAAGGTGCTTCCAGGAGTCATTTCTTAGCCTAAAATTTTCACCCTACTGTAGTAAGAATTGATGGAACATAATGAAAACAGGAAAAAACAACTGACAGTTCAGAATACATCACCAATAGCCAGGCTCAGGGATCCAATGATAGAGCCTTCTCAAGAACAAGCATGTCAAAACATCATTTGGCTTCAAAACTTCAATTTCTTCTTCAACTTTCGACAGACTATGTATTATTTCAAAGAGTTCCAATGTTACAACTAGTGACCAACCAACCCAAAACCATGTACTCCTCAAGGAGATTTTATAAGAGAATGAGGAGGTGGAAGAGTTTCTAGGGTTTGAGTGTCATTAATTCCATACTAAATGAAACTCCTAGCCTTGAAGACCATGCAAGGTATAAGGCAGGAATGCTTTTAATTACAACTTTGTTTCATTAACTCTGTTTTTTGCTTTTTGGGCTTAGTGGGTGAAAAGATTGACTTTTAGGCACTTTCTTATCTTTACAATAAATTTTACTGACAGTTTGAAATATTTGTTCTGTTTGCAATAACTGTTAGTGGCCTTTTGCCTTAATGTTACTTTACTCAGCCTTAACAGTGTATTCTTTTGAGATAAAAAGGTTGTAGGTGTCAATTTGGTAGCTAGGGGATTCAATTAGCCCCTTTGATGTGGCATTCGAGGTTCTTCTGGATCTGTCTTCATTCTCTTTCCTTAAGAATACTGATTTTATTTAATACTAGGTTTATGCCTTGATCCTTTTCAAATCCAATTAGTACCTTTAATCTTTCATTTTATGCTTTGATATTCTGTCTTCGACACTGATACTCTTTAATTAACTGATGCTTATGGTGTTTTAGTTGTTTGTAGGGGTGCAGAGGGTTTGCTCGATTGGAGGGTTTAGCTTAACAAATCGATAATCATGACTCATCGACCCAGACTGTGAAATCAAAACTCCTTAGATCCCTTTATCTTATATCTAGGGCCACGAGGATCGTCATCTTCGTCCCATGGCACTGCAACTAGCAACGGGAGGGTTTACCCCTGTAACTTATTAAACCTGCATAAAACAAATGAAAGTTATTTTAAATCCTATGAATATTGGTTTTGAAATTTCTTTGGAGGGTTTATGGAGGCGGTCGGAGCTGTGAGGAAGAAGGTATTTGCAGCGAAGGACAGGTTTCTATGGCAGAATCATAGAACCAGGGTTTAATTTGAAATATGGCGCGAAATGAGAGTTGGCGATTTCGTGAAAACCATCAGTGGTTTTCGCGCAACGAAATGGGGGTGAGTGGTATTAGTCGAAGGGAACGAGATACCATACATCACCTGACACGCATCCCTCCTAATATCGCCCATTTCGTGCAATAGTTGCATGTTGGGGGAAAAGGGTTAAGAGTTACACGATATTGATCGCTAGTCGTTGGATTGTCGGATGCAGATCCAACGACGCGGATAGAACGCGATAGGTGGAGAGATGCGAGGTTAGAATCTTGGCGGGGTCCATGATGACGTGTGTATTTTTGTCGTGGAGCGGCAAAGTCCAATAGCAGGGTGAATTTCGGGTTATGTTTGGGCCGTTGGATCTTTTGATCGGATGGTGGAGATGATCAGAGGGCCGATGAAGAGATGGGGGCATGAAGAAAGTAAGTGAGGTCGGGTTTGTGCGAACGCCGTTGATTTGGCTAATCAGACGGCTGGTATAAAAATCAGGGTGTAGATGATGGATGAAGGGGTGGACGGGAGAAATCTCGATGGCCGTTGATCTTCTCAGACCAACGGTTAGGATTTGTTTAAAACCATAATGTCGGGAGTAGAAACATAAAGGAGAAAAAAGGACTTAGGAAAGGAAAGGAAGAAAAAATCTTTTAGCGCCTAGTTACGGAGCTCGGTTGTATGGTGAAGAAAGCGGCTGAGTTTAAGCTCTCGGGGGCTTAATAACCCAAATGTTAAAGGACTATTTTTAGGCTTTTCAAAAGGGATTCTTAAGCCAAACAAGGGTTCTGATAAACCAGAAAGGAGGATTTTGACACTTCTGGAGGTAAAATGGAGGGAAATAAGGTGTTATAAATGGAAAAATAAATGATATGAGGGGGAATCTGAGGATAAAAATGGAGGAGAAGAAGATGGAAATTAGGCCATAAAAGACAGTTTTCTTTATAAACAACAAGGTCCTTGAGGGTTTTATAGTGAAACAGCAGTGAAGATTAATTTCAAGGATAAAGAACATCATAAGACTTCAAAAGACGATATATTTTCACATGAAATTATCTCTTGAAGGCTTGCAAACAAGATTAGACACCATTGGTATACAGAATTTATAGGTGACTAACAGTGGCTCCACTTAGGGAGGACAGCTTGCCCTTTAAGTGTCCATAACCTCAGCTTGTAAATCTCTGGCCCTTGTCAGCAAACCAGTGCCTTAATCCATTGGGCAGCAATTTTTCTTTCCTTGGCTGACCTTCTTCTGAGCTGATAAGATTTACAACAATCTGGAACAATGGAATTATTTCAAACAACATCTCTACCTACCCACTCTTATTGATTCTAACATTTTTTCTTCTTTCAGAGTGCACTTGGAATGGCAAACTCTTTTCTTCAACATTTTATTATTTTTGAAAACAGGAAACTAATCTATTTCTACTCTTATTTTTCCATGATCTCAATTTAAATAGTTGAACTCATAAATTCACTGCCTAAACTGTTTATTTGCTAAGATTAAGCTGTCTAAAAAATGTGTATTCTCTAAATTCTAAAGACAAAAAATTTAAATTCAGCCAAATTAGGATTAGACTGTCTGATTTGCTGAAATTTCTATGGCTGTATGTACAAGCTACACATAGAATTTATTTGTAGAAAAATAAAACAAAACTTGGAAGGCTTAAGATCTGAAAGTAAATAACCTTTTTCATTATTTCTTCAGCTCTGGCTTTGATCTTGTTTGAGCTGTCTTTTCTTTCTTTTCTGGTTCAAGTTTCGGAGCATTTTGGAACCAGTCCTCTTTGTCCTTTTGGCTCAGATTTTGATGTGATTAGAGCCATTCTTCTTTAATGATTCATAGGTTTAGGTTTTGAATTTGTTTGAACCTTTGTTTTTATATCCTAATCTATTTATACTGATAAGCCAAGATTGTACTGTTTGGCTAATCTAATTCACTAACCTATCAACAGTAAATTGAAAACTAATTAGTCATGATTAGGCTGTATGAATAAAATAGCAATGTGTTTTTTAGTAGTGGCATTTGAGCTTGCACACTTTCAGATTTTTGTCTCTATTTTTGGTATGGGGCTTGTACCTTTCTTGCTTTATCTACCATCTTTTCCTTTTCTCTTGTTTTTTCTATTTTTGTTTTTATTTCAAAATTCAACAGACAATGTTATATACAATGAATGAAAGCTTTGAAATCTAGGACTCTTGACAGAAATAATGCTTGAGCATCCTACCATTGACAGGACCTCCATATAGATCTTCTCCATTCAACTCTTTCAAGAAAAATGCATTATGACCCCTCTTAGCATGAATAATAAAGGGTCCTTTCCAAAAATTCTCAAACTTGCCATGTTTTCCCTTTTCTTCCCTTCTTGAACCCATTTAAGAACTATATTTCCAGCTTGGAAATTATTTGCCTTAGTCCTTTTGTCAAATAGTTTCTTGATATTTTCTTGGATTAGTTGTGTTCTTTCATAAACTTCCTCTCTGGACTGCTATAAATGAATTGTTTGGTTGATTCTTCTCTGCATATCATTTTCCTCAATTTGCACTTCTTGAAGGAGTTTCATGAGTGGAACTCCTAATGATGTTGGGAAGACTGCATCCATGTCATAGAATAATTGATAGGGGGACATGTTTATTGACTTCTTAGTAGTTAATCTATCAGCCCATAAGGCATGAACCAACTTACTGTGCCATGATTTATGATTTTTCTCCAACAACTTTTTGATGATATTGATGAGGCTCTTGTTGGAGGATTCATCTAATCCATTTCCTTGGGGATAGTAGGCAGTAGAATGGCCTAAGGTGATGTGGTATTTGCAAAAGAAATCAACCATTATTTTAGACTTGAAGGCATCAGCATTATCTGTGATGATTTTTCTAGGACAACCAAATCTGGATAGGATGTTAGTTTCCAAGAACTTGATAATGACAGAGTCAGTAGCATTCCTAGATGGTATGGCTTCTATCCACTTGGTAAAATAATCAGTGGTAGTGAGGATCCACTTATGTTGGGCTGATGAAGATGGGTGAATTTCTCCAATGAAGTCTAAGCCCCATTGTTGGAAGGGTGCCTCAACATAGATAGGATGTAAAGGTAAGGGAAGGAGTTTTCTTTTGCCATCAAAAATTTGACACTTATGGCAAGACATGACTAACTTCTGAGTATCTGGGAAAAGGGAGGGCCAATAGTAACCAGATCTGAAGATTTTATTTGCTGTGGTCTTCCAGCAGAGGTGTCCTCCACATTCTCCTTCATGCAGCTCATGCATGATTTTTCCTGCACCATCCTCAAGTAAAAGCAAAATTCCAACAACATTTTTCCAATACAATACTCCATCTAATATGCAATAATTTAAAGCCTTCTGTTTCAAAAATCTAGCTTTAGTTTTAGACAAAGAAGGAGGGGCATTAAAATATAAAAGTACATATATGATATCAGCATACCAAGGTGAATTCAGAAATGTTTCTTCAATGAAGGGAGCAGTGAATTATTTTATTTCTTCCAACACATCCACCATATTCATATCTGGTGCTTGGAAGTTTGACTCAGCCATGAGTTTTTCTAATCTCTACCCTTTGATTAGTTTGGTGGGCCTAATTTCTAAGTCATATTCAAGAATAGTAGCAATAGATTTTCCCTTTTTACCATCATGGTCTTAACTTAGAATATCCTTGAAAACAGTATGTGGGACAAAAGCAATGATGTGAGAGTGTAAAATGTAGACTCAAGTCTTTTAATGCTTTCACTAAGGCAAAGTCTTGTTTTTCCATTATGTTGTACTTCAGAGGTGCATCTCTTAATGCCTTGCTAAAAAATGTGATAGGCTGCTCTTGTCCATTCAAATTTTTCTGTAATAGGACAGCAGCCACAACGTGTTCTGATGCAAATGAAAAATGAAGAAATATTTTGAAAAATCAGGACTAATAAGAACTGGTGTTTTGGTGAGTGCTTGTTTTACCAGTTCAAATGACTTTTTTGCTTCTAAGGTCCATTTAACTCCTTCTTCCTTTTTGAGCATGTTTTTTATGTTTCTAAGGAGTTCAACTAGATTGGGAATAAACCTTCTCAAGAAATTAATCTTTCCAATGAAGGATTGAAGTTCCTTGATGTTTCGGGGATGGATGATTTGCAATATGCCATCAATCATTTTTGGGTCTATCCTTATACCCTCTTCTGATATGATATGTCTAAGAATTTTACCTTCTTGGAGACCAAACAATGTTTTCTTCGAGTTTAAGGATAGTCAAAATTTTCTGCATTTTTCAAAGACTTTTCTCAAATGTATTAGGTGTTCTTCATATGTTTTCGAATAAAAAGTTATATCATCAAGGTAAATCACAATGAAGTAACCTATTTCTTCTGAAAATGAAATGTCCATGGCTCTCTGAAATGTGGCACCAGCATTCATCAAACCCAAAGGCATTTTCAAATACATGAAAGTACCCCAAGGTGTATTAAAATTTGTTTTAAGTTGATCATCAGGATGTACCAGGATTTGATTGTAACCTGAGAAGCCATCTAGAAAAGAAATTCTTTTAGAACCAACTACCTTTTGTAAAATATGATCCATTTTGGGCAAAGGATAGTTGTCCTTGAGTGAGGCTTTGTTTAAGTTTCTAAAATTGATACAAAGCCTTATCTCTTCTGTTTTCTTCCTAACTGATACAATATTAGACACCCACTCTGAGTATCTAACAGGGAAAATAATTCCAGCATCATACATCTTTTTAATTTCTTTCTCTACCAGAGGTAATTGAACAAGGTTGATTCTGTGCAATTTTTATTTAAAAAGGTTTCTGGTTTTCTTTGTGGGGTATCTTGTGCTGAATTATTTCTGTATTATAGGACTTTAGATCTTCATATCTCCATGCAAACACATCAGAGAATTCTTTGAATAGCTCAATATATTTCAGTTTAATGTGAGCTGGCAGTGTTCTGGATATTTTGATTATTTTGGGCTTTTCCTTACTGCCTATGTTGCATTGTTCTGCTTCGGATTCTATGGGTTCTAGTTTTGGCTTTTTGGCCACATCATTTAAGTCAAACAATTTCTCTAAAGGGACCAGTCCTTTTGGCAAGCTTTGGTATTTGGATTGCAGCACTTCTAAGTCTTCATTCTCTAAATCTGTGCTAATTTCTGTCATATGATTGGGCTCATAGGTTAACAGATCTATTTCAACAATCTTGGGAGACTTTTCTTCTTCAACAACTGAGTTATCTTTAGTAGGACAGTCTTCATCAAAATTTGAATCTGAGTTTGTTGTTTCAAATTCATTTTTGGACTGTATAAAGTCTTCTATTTGTTTATCTCCTTCAAAAACTTGCCAATTTTTTTCATTGTCTGGGATAGCTGGCTTAAATTTGACTTGGGTGGTGCAGTGCTTGGTTTCATAAGGTGTAAGACAAATTCTAGCAGCAAAGGCTAAACCATTGGCAAGGACATTTTGGTTTCTTGGGATGAAGATAAGTTGAAATTCATCAAAAGATCTTAACAAGTCCATGGCATCATCTCTATAGGCTCTAAGTATGGGATGTTTAGCACTATATTCCCCATTTACTTGCCTAATAATCAACTCAGAATCTCCATGAAATTTTATCTTTTTGGCCCCTAATTTTTTCAATAAATGCAGGCCTAAAAGGAGAGCTTCATACTCAGCTATGTTATTGGTACATTGAAAGTTTAATTTGTAGGAATGCCCCTCAGCATGATTAATTTCAATATTATGTAACCATATGCCTGCTCCTGCATCGTTTTTAGCGCAAGACCCATCAAATTTCATGTTCCAAAGAGGACTATTTTCAGATTAGAGATTTATTTCATTGTTGTCTTCTTTGTCTTCTTTGTTATTTTGTTCTGTATAAGGGTCTGCACTACATTTTCCTAAATTTTGTTCTTCAGGTTTTTCAATTTTTTGAGGTTTTACTTCTTGATTTTCCTGATTTGTGTTATTTGTATGACTATTGTGGACCTCAAGACCTTTAGTTTGTTTGCTATGAATTTCTAAATCATCAGACTGTTTTTTAATTTCCTTTATATTTTCCTCTTCATCCATGATTGCAACTATGTTTGAATGTGAAGTGATTCTGACATTTAATGTTTTTCATTTATCAGCTCTTTCTCTTTATGAATATCGTCATTAAAAAGAATAAAAGAGTCAAGGTCAGTGTGAATGGAGTAAAGAGGAGAGTTTTCTAGTATTTCTTGGCTACTCACCATGTATTTCATGTGGGTTTCCCTATAGAGTCTTCTAGGTTGACTGAAGACATGGATGGTGGCATAAGTCATATCCATTTGCATTGTGCCTTGTAACTTAGCACCCCATGATCTTGAAAGGAGCATGCCATATTTGGGGGGTATATCAGCCACTACAATGTCCATTACTAAACTCTTGGCTGGTATTTGGGCTAAGTTAACACACAGATCCTTTATTAGGCCTAGGCATCGCACGCTACTTGAATCAAAAGAATATAAATCTTTGTAGGGTCTAGTTATCTCTAAGTATAATCTTTCCATTATCACCTTGGGCATGAGGTTGTGTGATGCTCCTGAATCAAGCATGGCATTGTGCAAGATATTTTCATGAATGTTTAAACTAATGTAGAATGGAGGAGTTGTTCCTTCTTGAAATTTCCCTTCAATTTTTGGTCCAAAAATTAACTCTGGGGTATCATCATTTAAGTTGACTATGTCATGAATATCTTCTAAGTTTAAAGCTTTCAAAATCTGACCTCTATATACATTTTGAGAGACTAATTTAGTGAGTGGAACAAAAAAATTGATTTTGGATATTTCACTCTCTAGGCTGAAGGGAATCTGGTTTTTTAACATGTTTAGTTCAACCTTCTTAGTCACTATTTCATCAACAAAATCAACTTGCTGATTTTTATTATCTACAGTAGTTAGAATGGTTTTTTTAGGAGCATTAGCTGAGGTGCTAGTGCTACTGGGGTTAACACTTTGTTTTTCATTGGATTGAGTGTTTTTTACTTTGTTTAAAAAAGAATTTACAGCCACTATTTTGTGATTTTCAACTATCTTTTTGGGTGCATTTTCAGGGCTGTTTTTGGCAGATTTATCAGAGGTTTTGTTCCTGGGAGTTTCTTGATTCTTCTTACTTCTGAGGTCATATTGTTTAGGTGAACCTATGATGGCATTTTCAGAGTATTGTTCATAATAGTCAGTTGGTGGTCTTCTATCATCATAAGGTGTATATAGACCTTGTTTTCTTTCATAAATGAGGTCAGAATCCTCATTACTTACTCCCAACATATTCATGTTGTCATCCTCTGTTTTTTCATTGGTTTCTTCATCCTCATTAACATAATTTTTTTGGAAGGGAGGTCTGATCTGTTGATCATCCTCTCTTTGTCTGTTTTGAGGTTGATTTCTCCTAAAGTTCTGATTTTGATTTTGAGATTGATTTCTATTTTGGGGAGCTGATTGGTTTTCTCTAGATTGTGCTCTCTCAAGTATGCTCATTTTCTTCATCATTTCCTCCATAATTCTTTTCATTTTTGAACTATATGTGGAAGGTGCACCTTCCTCCCTAAATTATACTCTCTTCTCATTCCTCATCCTAGCTCTTTTCTCAATCATATTTACTTCCACAGCAAGAGCTCCCTTCTACATGTCTTCTAGAGTCAAAGGGTCCCTTTCTCTTAGCTAATATGCCATTTTAGGGTCAAATCCTTCAGGAAATTTGGCCAAGGCTGAGCCTTGTGGAGGTTTCAAGTCTGGGGGTAGGGCATTATATACACTATTGAACCTAGTGCAATAATTTTGAACACTTTCCCTAGTGTTTCTTTTGAGGTTGTTGTAATCTAAAAGTATTTGGAGAGGGTTTTTTCTAACTTCCCATTTTTTTAGGAATGACTGATGGAGAGTCTGAATATCATTAATACTGTGAGGGGTTAAGCCTTTGAACCATTTTCTTGCTTCTCCCCCTAAGCTTTGAGCAAATAATCTGAGTTTGACAGTTTCATCATCTATCTCATTTCTATCAAAATAGTCATTCATCTTGTCCACATGTTGTGAAGAAGTGGTGGCACCACTGGCATCATATAATTGTATCTTGGACTGGTAGTCCTGTGGTAGATTGACTAAAGGTAAATGAAGGACTAGAGAGGCATACCATGTTGCCATGATAGGAGTTTGTGGGGAAAATGGGGTGTTTGCAAGTGGAGGATGTAAGATGGGGGGTGGTTGGTGAAATGGAGTGGTTTGAATAGTGGGTGTATGGATAACAGAAGTGGTTGGATCAACAAGAGACTGTTGAGCAGATCTAGGATGAGAGAAACCAAAATTATGAACGAAATGGAAATCAGGAGGGGTAGTTTCTCTGCTACCAGGATGTTCACCTCTATCTTGGGATGAAGGTGGAGACTCAAAGTCTATTTGATCTATATCATTAAGTGACCTAGTTCTGAATGGGCTTCTTAAGTTAGCTTGTGAATCTTGTAGGGTTGTGAGGTTTTCAGGAACAAAATTAGCTCTATGTACTGGCCTAACAATAGCTGAAGTTTTAGCCTTAGGAGATTTCCTAAGTATACTTTCTGGATTATCAACTATCTCAGGAGGGTTTGGGTTGGAACAGGCCCTAGTATAAACTCTTCTAGGAGCCACTATGCTATGTTTTCAGACCTGATGATAAGAAAATTTTACCCAAATATGACAATCTTTGTTAGGCTAACTGATCTTTTAACAAGAAAACTTAATTCTTCAAAGTTTCCTTAAGCTGAATTTGTATGATGTTATGATGGTAATGGGTTTCCCAGTGGAGTCTTTAGGTCTATTCATGATTTTGGAGTCACCAGGTGGAAATTTTTAGCTTTAGAAGGTAAAATGTTTTGTGGTCCACCACCATTAATAGGTTTGAATACCAATCTGAAATATTTTTGGGTTTTCTGAGTTTTTATAGTCTTGTGGGTTATGAGAGTGTCCTAAATATGTTTCAACACTTAGCTACGGTGATGAGACAAACAGAGTTACTATGTGGCTTACTAGATGATTTCTCCAAGGTTTGATAAGGGTCTATTAGAATGCTAACAGTTACTTAGTTTGTCACTGATTTAGACAAGTCCTATCATGATCACCAATATGCTTGGTAGTGCCTGAAAAAAAAAACTATTCACTTTGTACTGAATGTTGAGTGTTTTATTTTAAGGATTTTACTCAGATGTCCCATCGTGATCGCCATTATGTTGGAGTCCTGTGTTTTTATAGATTGGCTAACCAAAAGACAATGCAACATCTGAACCAATCTTTAGAGTTCCAGGATCTAGTCCTCTTGTTCTTAGAGAGGGATCTCTCAAATTGTTTACAAAGATATGTATTGTTTGCTTTAAGTATTGATTTTAAACTAGTTATTAAGTGCGGGTGTTTGTTTGGTTTGTTTGTTTGGTTGAATTGGCTTAGCAGAACATGAAAGATCTAGGGAGTATAGATAGAAATAATAAGTGTCAGATTCATTGGGCAATGGAGTCAAGAAGAAGTTTACAACCAGCTCATCAATGGATTTTGGATATCAAAGGGCAAATCTAACTTGGCCACTGGATCCTTTGGTTTTTTTGAGTGAGATGGACATTAATGATTTGGAAAGAGAAATTGAATTCTCAACAAAGGGAAATTAAAAACATAACTTGAACAAAAAGAGGTATTTGATAAACAAGGCTAACCATGAATTCTACAAACCACACTTTAAGAAAATAATGACTTCAAGACAACTTTTAAAATGAAATCTGAGATTCGGGAGCACATCTTATTTCCTCAAAGATTTTATTTCAAAGGAATTTAGAAAACATGAAAGATTCACTGATAATTGAAGTCATAGAAGAGGGAACACCTAAAAATCCATGATTAAAACTATAAATACCCTTAAAACAATTATTTAAGCAGCAAAAAAGGGCATGATCAAAATAGACCTCCTTGGCAAATTGTAAACAATGGTACTTCAAAGGAAGACTTCAAAAATAGTTTTCAAGAGGCAGCAAACAAGCAAGGAAAACCATAAATCATGTTGGAACCAACTGTTTGAACTATTTGAGAAATGAACAAGAATAAGGGTTCAAGAGAATGATTAAAGACTCTAAAATGCCTCAGCAGAAGAAAACATAAAACAATGAAGGATAAACAGCTCTAAGGTGCTTCTAGGAGTCATTTCTAAGCCTAAAATTTTCACCCTACTGTAGTAAGAATTGATGGAACATAATGAAAATAGGAAAAAATAATAGAAAGTTCAGAATACATCACCAATAGCCCGGCTCAGGGATCTAATGATAGAGCCTTCTCAAGAACAAGCATGTCAAAACATCATCCGGCTTCAAAACTTCAATTTCTTCTTCAACTTCAGACGGACTATGTATTATTTCAAAGAGTTCCAATGTTATAACTAGTGACCAACCAACCCAAAACCATGTACTCCTCAAGGAGATTTTATAAGAGAATGAGGAGGTGGAAGAGTTTCTAAGGTTTGAGTGTCATTAATTCCATACTAAATGCAACTCCTAGCCTTGAAGACCATGTAAGGAATAAGATAGGAATGCTTTTAATTACAACTCTGTTTCATTAACTCTGTTTTTTGCTTTTTGGGCTTAGTGGGTGAAAAGATTGACTTTTAGGCACTTTCTCATATTTACAATAACTTTTACTGACAGTTTGAAATATTTGTTTTGTTTGCAATAACTGTTAGTGGCCTTTTTCCTTAATGTTACTTGACTGAGCCTTAACTGTGTATTCTTTTGAGATAAAAAGGCTGTAGGTGTCAATTTGGTAGATGGGGGATTCAATTAGCCACTTTGATGTGGCATTCAAGGTTCTTCTGGATTTGTCTTCATTCTCTTTCCTTAATAATACTGATTTTCTTTAATACTGGGTTTATGCCTTGATCCTTTTCAAATCCAATTAGGACCTTTAATCTTTCATTTTATGCTTTGATCCTCTATCTTCGACACTGATAATCTTTAATTAACTGATGCTTATGGTGTTTTAGTTGTTTGGAGGGTTTCGCTTAATGAATCAATAATCATGACTCATCGACCCAGACTGTGAAATTGAAACTCCTTAGATCCATTTATCTTGTATCTAGGGCCACGAGGATCGTCATCTTCGGCCCATGCCACTGCAACTGGCAGCGGGAGGGTTTTACCCCTGTAACATATTAAACCTGCATAAAACAAACTAAAGTTATTTTAAATCCTGCAAATATTGGTTTCGAAACTGCTTTGGAGGGTTTATGGAGGCATTTGGAGCTGTGAGGAAGAAGGTATTTGCAGCGGAGGACGGGTTTCTATGGTAGAATCATAGAACCAGGGTTTAATTTGAAATATGGCGCGAAATGAGAGTTGGCGATTTCGGGAAAACCATCAGTGGTTTTCATGCAACGAAATGGGGGCGAGTGGTATTAGTTGGAGGGAACGTGATACCATACATCACCTGACATGCGTCCCTCCTAATATCGCCCATTTATCGCAATAGTTGCACGTTGGGGGAAAAGGGTTAAGAGTTACACGATATTGATTGCTGGCCGTTGGATTGTCGGTTGCAGATCCAATGGCACGGATAGAACGCAATAGGCGAAGAGATGTGGGGTTAGAATCTTGGCAGGGTCCATGATGACGTGTGTCTTTTTGTCGTGGAACGGCAAAGTCCAATAGCAGGGTGAATGTCGGGTTATGTTTGGGCCGTTGGATCTTTTGATCGGACGGTGGAGATGATCAGAGGGCCGATGAAGAGATGGGGGCATGAAGAAAGTAAGTGAGGTCAGGTTTGTGCAAAGGCCGTTGATTTGGCTAATTGGACGGCTGGTATAAAAATCAAGGTGTAGATGATGGATGAAGGGGTGGACGAGAGAAATCCTGATGGCCATTGATCTTCTCAGATCAACGATTAGGATTTGTTTAAAACCATAATGTCGGGAGTAGAAACATAAAGGAGAAAAAAGGACTTAGGAAGGGAAAGGAAAAAAAAGCTTTTAGTGCCTGGTTACGGGGCTCAGTTGTATGGTGAAGAAAGGGGCTGAGTTTAAGCTCTCGGGGGCTTAATAACCCAAATGTTAAAGGATTGTTTTTAGGCTTTTTAAAAGGGATTTTGAAGCCAAACAAGGGTTCTGATAGACCAGAAAGGAGGATTTTGACACTTCTGGAGGTCAAATGGAGGGAAAGAAGGTGTTATAAAGGGAAAAATAAATGATATGAGGGGGAATCTGAGGATAAAAATGGAGGAGAAGAAGATGGAAAGTAGGCCATAAAAGACAGTTTTCTTTATAAACAGCAAGGTCCTTGAGGGTTTTATAGTGAAACAGCAGTGAAGATTAATTTCAAGGATAAATAACATCAAAAGATGATAGATTTTCACAGGAAATTATCTCTTGAAGGCTTGAAAACAAGATTAGACACCATTGGTATACAGAATTTATAGGTGACTGACACCCGCTACTTGAACGGTTCTATCACCAATTGTGGTTGCAGTGGCATTTCATCTGCTTGGCCCAGGCGGCCCATTCTTTGACAGCTATCACAGACTTGGACATATTTTTTCATGTCTTTGAAAATCGTAGGCCAATAGTAGCCTAATTGTAACACTTTGTGCCCCTTTCTTTGATCTGCGAAATGGCCACCACAAGGCTCATCGTGACAGGCTCGTAGGATGTCATAGATCTCTTCTTCCCTAATGCATCTGCGTATCCTCCACGGATCTAGGAGAACCTTGTGCTGTGTTGTACAATCAGTTTCCGTTATCTTGATGTTAAGTGTCTGGGCAACTTTCCTACTTCCAAGTAATTTTCCATGTTTGCGTACCATGGCGTTTTTACCACTACCGCAAGCAAATGTTCGTCAGGAAACTGATCATCAACTGCTAGCGTATTGTGTGTCTTTGGAACCCTAGACAGGAAGTCTGCAACCACGTTTTCCTTTCCTCGACGATCCTTGATAGTTATATCGAATTCCTGTAGTAGCAGCAACCAACGAATTATTCTCCCATTCGTGATTGGTTTATTAGCTAAATATCTAATGGTAGAGTGATCAATATATAAGAGTACTTGATAGCCAGTTATATAATGTCTAAATTTATTAATAGCATAAATGACAGCCAGGAACTCCTTTTCAGTCACTGTATAATTTAACTCGACAGGAATGAGTTTTTTGCTGATATAATAAATAGCATAAGGCTTTTTGTCTTATTCTTGGCCAAGAAATGCCCCTATTGTTGTGTCAGATGCATCTAAAGAGATGTGAAAAGGTAGTTTCCAATTAGGCCCTTGTAGAATTGATGTTTTCGAGACCAGTTTCTTTAAATCTGCAAAAGCAATGTCACATTTATCAGTCCATTGGAATTCAACATTTCCAGTTAATGCATACAAAGGTGCAGCTATTTGTGAGAAATTATTTATAAATCTGCGATAATATCCTGCATATCCCAAAAAACTACATACCTTTGTCTGTGTACAAGGTGTGGCTAATAGAAGGATTACCTCTATTTTTTATGGATCTACCTGTATTCCAGTTGCAGAGATGTCTTGACCTAGGATTACTCCCTCGGTTATCATCATGTGACATTTTCATTTCTTAAACATAACCTAGTAGCAATACATCACTCCAACACCTTTTCTAGTGTTTCTAATGCTTGATCAAAGTCCTCACCATATGGTGTGAATTCATTCATATAAATTTCAAGCCCCTCATTTATTAAGTCAAAAAAAATGTTTATTATGGCTCTTTGAAATGTTGCTGGGGAATTACATAGCCTAATGGTAAAACTATGTAAGCAAAATTAAACCATGGGTAGGTAAAGGTTGTCTTATCCTGGTCTTCGGGGGTTATCTGAATTTGATTGTAACCACTGAACCCGTCAAGAAAGGAAAAGAATTGTTTCCCTGCCAATGTGTCAAGGACCTGGTAAAGGAAAGGGAGGGGGAAGTGGTCTTTCTATGTTTCTTTATTTAGTTCTCTTTAATCCATGTAGATTCTCCATTTCCCATTATTTTTAGGGACGACTACCAAAGGTGAGACCTATTTTCTATCTGAAATAGGATAGATGAAATTTACATCCAACAGTTTTTGTAGCTCATCTTTTACAATATCTTTTAAGTGTGGGTTTAGCCTTCGCTGAGGTTGTCTAATGGGTCAAGCTTCCTTATCAGTATAAATGTGACAGGTGCAAAGTTGGGGATCTAAGCCTTTCATGTCTGGGTAGTCCCAAGAAAATGCCCCTTTATGCTTCTGTAGAAATTTTATGAGCCTTTTCTTTTGGTTACTATCCAGATTTCCATTGATATTCAGGATCTTCCCTAGCTCAATCTCAATGGGTATGCTATTGTGCATGGTGGTTGTGGGAATATATTGATCCTCAAGGTCTGTCAAGGGGTCCTCTTGAAATTCATCTTCAAGGATTGTTTTCAACATTTGGCATTTTAAATTTTCAGACGTGGGTGGCTGATTCATAAAATTATTGATTACATCATCTTCAATTTGATCTTTAAATTCAAGAGCTTCTATTAATGTCAGAGGTGGGTGAATTTTTTTCTCCCAATATGCATATGGATTTTTGTGAATTTTTACTATGGGCAAGATTGGTTTGGCAGGTGGATAAATAATGATATTTTTTATGGAATCTCCTCTAGTGATGGTCATGCTGCCTGTTCGGCAGCCTATGTAAGCATCGGCTGTCACCAGCCAAGGTTTCCCCAAAATCAATGGGTGCCCTTCCATCCTATTCTTTGGATTAATAACTAAGAAATCGGCTAGATACTCCCATGAGTCTATGGATACCAGGATGTCCTGCACTATTCCTTTTTGTCTAATAATAGACCTGTCAGCAATCTCTAGCAACATAACCGTGGGTTCTAACGTTGATATGCCTAGATTTTCATAGGTTCCCGTAGTTAGGATGTTAATGGCTGCCCCTAAGTCGACCAATGTGTTTGGAAAGGAGTGTCCAGAGATCTACATAGTTACTATGGGATTTCCTGGGTTTTCATATTTTACAAGCAGTTCCTTACCCAGTAATAAGTCAGATAGCGTCCCTACCACATGAACGGTGGGTGCAACCTTTGTTTTTTTTACTTTATTTTTCCCACATATCTCTTTAATTGTTTTTGCGTAGATGGGAATGTCTTGTATGGCCTGGAGAAGAGGAATTTTGATACAAAGGTTTCTTAACTCCCCTAGGGTGTCAAAATATGGATAGACTATTGGTCTAGGCAGAGTTAACCTTTCAGGGAATGGAGACAGAGACATCCTAAGTTCTTTAGGCCCCGGTTGGTCAACCGTTTCTTTTTCTTGGCCTACCTCTATTCCCGTTATATTTCCTTGGCTAGGCTCCATTGAAGTTCCAAATCCGGATTGAGGTGAGGTTGTAACTTCTGTTGGTGAGATAGTACGTCCTGATCTCAGCCTTAGTTCATTGCATTGCCTCTGTTCAATGTCGAGGTTTGGATCTTCTATAATCTGAATTAGTTGAACCGGTCTGTTATTGGGGTTAGGGTTGGGTTGAGATGGTAATTGAGGACGTATAATAGGATGAGGGTTGTGCTGCACTAGGTATGGAGCTGGAAGTGTAGGTTGATTCTAGACCCCTGCTCCCATTGATAGGTTGGTCATTCCCAAGAGTCGCTACTAATTCTGAGGCCAATTAGTGGATTGAGAAGGGGATGCTGGCCACTAGGCTTGATATGGAGTGTTTTTCCAATAAGGAGGAGAACAGGGAAAAATTGGCCAATTATTCCCTGATGAGGGTTGTGTTGGCCAGGGTGGTATTGGAAATGACTGGTTCGGCCAAGTAGAAAAAGGGTTTTGATTTTGCCAAGTTGCAGCAGGGTTTTGCTGGTTAAACTACAGTGAATGAAAGAACTGAGGCAGGTCTTGAGGCATACCTGGTCGTGCATGCCCTTGTCGACGCTGATTCATTAAATAGACTGGTTTTTTCTCTTCCTCTGCTTCCTTGTAATATGCTTTCAGTCCCGGGAGTGAGGGGCACTGGTCCATGTTATGGTCCTTAGTACAGATGGCACATGTCTGAACCATATCTAAGGGCATTCCCTTTGGCTGTGTTTCTTCCGAAGGCGTGGGAAAAAAATGGCCAAGTTCTCCTCTGCCCTAGCTTGCTTCTGCTTAGCTTGTGTTAGTTTTAGTCTTTGCAGCCTTCCTCTAGTGATCAAACATGCTCTTACAAGGTGATTTTAAGGTTCCAAGGTCAAATTTTGTCATTTCAGTGAGTCTTCAAGCAAAATTTGGTCACTAAGTATTAGGTCTAGGGTTTGCTTTCACTCCTTTCAAAGTTATCCAAATGTCGGTCCATGTCACCATTCAGCTGAGTGTACCATCATTCAGAGGGTTTTCATCACCATGTCAAGTTCCACTAGGTCATTTTACACCTTGTTCATGCTTCAGTTGTGCCTAGGTAAGGTTCATTTCCCTCTCCTAGGGTTTTGGACGTAATTTCTCTTGGATGGTCAAATCATCAGCAGAACTTGTATTTTGATGTTCATGCACCTTTCCCTATCCTTAATGTACCTTATTAAACACTTCCCATCAGTAATATCCCCCAAATTCCTCATTTTCACACAAACCCTAGTTTCTTGCTACAACTTGACAATTTTCTAGGCTAGGCCTGTGTTTTTCCCTTTTGCACCTATTCCCCTCACTAAATCTCTGAAATTAAACTTTGCCCTGCTTCCTAACATCCCTCCCTACTTCCCAAAATTTTCTTAAGAATTTAGAAGCCCCTTATCCCCTTCATTTCGCTTCATTTTGACAAATCCCCTGTTCCACACATCGGGATAGGTTTTACTCCAATGATTTTTTTGAGAAATAAAAGATGCATTCGGGAAAAATGAAAGAGGTTTTTGTCCAAAATAGGCCAATGAAGAAAAACATCCTTCAATTTTTACACAGATGTCATGGTTTTAGAGAAATGTCAAAAATACAGTTGCCTCAGGAGAATTGATGCACCTCTGAAGTGACCTTGGTAAAATCAAGCTTACTCCTAGCTTGGTTGGCCAAATGACTTGCTTGATGAGTCAAATGATAACTAGACACAAATATATTTCCAATGAGCTATCATGAGCTCAATTGTGAGTTGAGGAAGACCTTCAAAAGTTGACTGCAACAGCACTCTGCCTTGAGGCAGCCTCATTTTTCTCATTTTGACCAGTCTTGGGAGATTTGATGTTTGTCAGGGAAAATGAACTCCAAATTAAAAAATTCCAGTTGGATTGAAAGGTAGACTCAATAATATTTCCAATGAGCTATCCTGCGCCCAATTTGGACACTATGAAGGCCTCCAAAAGTCTCCTAAAAAAATGCGTGGTGCATAGAGATGGCACGGCGCATTGGCAACTCTTTGCAGTGTAAAAAATGAACTGGCGTGACACATTGAGATGGCGCGGCGCATTGGGCTAAAAAGCTTGAAATCCATTCAAATATTACACCAAAGCTCTCAAATTGCTAAATTCTTCATTTCCCAAGTAATTTAACATACCTCCATGACCAATGAATGAATTTCTCTTGGTGCTAATGGTGATTTAATGAGAAAAAATCAAAACCCTACCTCTTTACATTTCTTGCCAACAACAGTTGTATAGGGTTTGAAAATTGCATGTTTCACTGCCAATTCTACTTCTAGCTATCTCTGACTCTCTCACTCCTTTATTCCTTCATTTTTTCCCTTTCGTTACATTTCATCCACTCATTCCTTAATTCCCATATACCTAATCAACTAACCCTAAATCCCTAGTCCCACTATCCCAAACCCTAGTCAAATATCCCCAAAACCCTAATTGCCATCCCAAACCCTAGATATCATCCCCTAAACCATTTCATTCCCTAAAATCATACAGCTAGCATCAAACCCTCCCCTCATCAGTCCCACTCATTCATGGAGCTCCAAAACATGAAAGCAAAACGACAAGTTGCCCAAAGGAGCAAAATCGAGATGGCATCACTTGAGCAAGAGATTGAGGCTGATCGTGAAAACTTGGCTTGAAAGGGTAAATATTCATTTGGAAAAGCTGTTGGATAAGGCAAACAAGGAAAATAACATGTTGAGGCACATGGCGAATCATTATTGGGCAAGAAATCATGTTTGCAAGGCACGAATCAAAATCTTGAAGGCCAAGTTGAAGAAGGCCTCAAAGCATCGGAAAAGGCAAGATAGAATTCATATTTTGGCCGAGGCTTCCTTGGCCCAACATAGTACATGATGGAGGAAAATCAACCCAAATTTCAAGAAATTTGGGACACATTTTGCAAATTGTGATTTTTTTGGCCTAAACACAGATTTTTCAGCTCTACGCGTCGCGCCACTTGACATGCGCTTATGATTGGGGGCTCCTTTTGATGAAAACTCAGCATTTTTGGATTTTTCATGGAAAATTATGCATGCCTACCTATTGCCAAGATATTTTGACAGGTTTTTGGCTTCCAGAAGGGTCAAAAACACTCTAAAAATGACCTTTCTGCCCATTTTTGGACACACAAGAAGCAGTGTTGGGAGAACTCATTTTTGGAGGGGAAAAGGAAGACCAAATTAAGAAATTCCACTTGTGTTGGAAAGAATACATGAAGAAATTTCCAACAAGCCCACTTGGAGCCAATTTGGACACCAGGAGGGCCTTCAAAATCAGCTCCAAACTGGCGCGACGCATAGAGAAATCAGGCGCGGCGCATTGGGGATTTTTGCTCATTTTGGACTCAGTAACTCTGTTTTTCGCCTAGTTTTGGACAGTTTGACTTTATTATCTCAAAATTTTAAACTCATGATGTAATTTTATGTAATTTGATGGGTCTTGATGTAATTTTGTCAAATTTTTACACATGGAGGTGGATTCATCCATCAAAAGGTGAATTGCAACTGAATGAATTAGTTTCCTATCTTATAGAGGCAAGTTGTTCCACTGCCTATTTTCCAGTTCTCAGTTTAGATCTTGTTGAAACAGCTCCTAAAATTGTGAGCTCGAACCCTAGAGGCTAGGGATGAGTTAGTTTTGTATATATCTTGTATTTTTTCAGTCATTAGCACAGGTTGGACACTTGGGATTGCTTTGAGCATCATTGTACATTTCATCTCTGTAGTTTGGCAAAGGAATAGACCAGGGTTTGCAGCACTCCTTGGGATTCATGTGGCTCTTTTTTTTTATGATGTGTTTCTCTTTGTTATTGTAAGTTTACTGGTGCTTTATGTGTATCATCTTCCCTCTTATTTCTTCTTAAGTTAAACAAACAAGGATAAAGGTGGAATTCATTAGATTTGCAGTGCTCTACCTTGAGTTTTGTTTAATTTTCTATGTTTTCAACTGTTTGAAGAGGATTATTGAAATTTTCTTGCCCTCTTCAACTCCTCATCGGTCTAATCTATCCATCTCATTCAAAATTGAAACATCGAAACAGTTTCCTACCTTGCCCTATTCAGATCTCTGCAAAAACTAGGCCTCATTCCCCAAACCCAAAATCTGCCTTTCCCTTTGATCCAAAAAACACCCTAAAAATAAAATAAAACTCTCTTACATATATACCTAGCCTAAAATCAGCCTTTATTCAATTCATCTCAAGCCTCACTAATTATTTTTCTGAGATTGACCAGGAGAGAGCCCTCTCCCGATCTGGTAGGGCTAGCTACCAGGTTAAGTGTGGTTTGATGTTACCCTAGATTCTTCCTTTTTCAGCCTGAGGTAGATTTAGGCAATAACATAGTGGCGACCATACTGGGGAAGAAAAGTTTTTTTTTGCTTTATAAACTACAGACGGAGCCTGAAGTTAGCCAGGTAGCCTTCGAAACGCTCTTTCTTTTCATTAGCGAAAGTAGATGAATGCTGCTTCAGTCAATCTATGGTCTAGTTTATGAACTGAACATCTGGTTTCCTCGGTAAGATCTAATCAAATTTAGATCTGATTGTTGATGGTGGACAAAAATCAGACATCGGAAGGCTGAAATCATTCACCTAGCGACTCTAAATCAGTTTCAAGATCAGATCCAAGGACTCCACTGGAGGATGAACCTGACTAGCAGAAACATGAAAGGACAATATGGAAAGATCAGGTATTCAAGTTGGAATTTCATCCAAGACATTTTGTTCTTTGTCATAAATTATTTCTTCTCTTTTCTCGAGAATATCAAGAAGGCTTTGCAAAGTATATTGTATTTGAGAAAAGATCCTCGGCCTGCATTTGATTCCTTCCCTTTGAAGATTGTGAATACCAAAGATTTGCATGCTTTTGAGCTTGATCAAGTCCTTTCTTCTGAATCTTATGATGACCATCTTCAAACTGATGAGCCTCAAGAGACCAAGAATAATTTTGTAGCATTTGTACATACCCCTATACCTTGTAAAATTCTAGATCGATATAGGCCTCTGATTTTACCTCCTATATCCCATGCTTTCCCTAAAAATCATGACCTATATCTACCAAGATTTGATGGTGAACGCGACAACATCACAGCTGAGAGACATGTTCTGAATTTTGAGTCTTTTCTTGACCTTTTTGAAGTTGATGAAGAGGATGTCAGTATTAGGCTTTTTTCTCTTTCTTTTCAAGGCAAAGTCAAGAGTTGGTTCAAAGCCCTGCCTGATGCAAGCATCTCAAATTTCTAGCAGTTCGTCAAAGTTTTCCTCGACAGGTGGGTGGTTAGACAGAACGCTTTTTTGATTATAGAAGAGTATAACCAGCTGAAAAGACTACCAGGGGAGACAATACAACAGTTTTCTGCCAGATTTAACCAAGTTTATTTTTCGATGCCAATTAATATAAGGCCTCCTCCTGGATCTGCTCTCTTGCACTACCTGGGTGCCTTTGATCAGGAAATGGAGTTTCAGCTGAGAGAAAGGAATCTTGCAACACTGAAGAGATGCAGAACAGTGTAGTAGATGTAGAGGCTCATTTGCTAATCTGAAGGGCAAAGTTGAAAGAAGAAGAGATGAAAAACATAGATCCGGAGGAATCGACATCTCTAGAGGTAAAGCTTGACATGTTGGTAAGTGCAGTGGAAGAGATGATGCAAAATATCACCACAAGGAATGAGTATAATGTTCAAGCCCATGGCTCGCTGATTGAAGAAGAACAAGTTGCTGATCCAAAACATCTTTTTTCTTATCCTAGTCATCATAGATCTGATAATGATTGTTTTATAGATCATCTTGGAGAAGAGAGAGCTGTTGATATGATATGTATGATTGATGATTTGTTTTATACTGATGATTTGCCTCATTTTGACCAGTATGATGACGATTATGTTCTCCAAATAGTAGCTAATATTGCAGAAAAATCAGCAGCTAGTTTTTGGGAGGAAGAAGTTCACTTTCAGCAGCTCAAATACAACGTTCAACCATCACATATCAGCTATGGAAATGATGAGGAAAGTGCAACAAATTTTGAAGTAAGTGAAGGATCTTTGTCTTTTTGTTTTGATTCGTTTCAGTTCATCAGAGACAACATTCATGCAATCCGAAATCAACTGTCGACAAGTCTTGATCTGGACCATCTTGAGGGCAATGAAAACCTTGTTCAAGAATTCTCATATCCAAATTTGCAGCCCCCGAATGCCATTGATTTTCAAGTTGCAGATGAGGACTTGGAAGATGGCACATATGATCAAATGATAAAAGATGATTCTGTACCATTTTGTTTCGAATCATTTCAGTTTTTGAAGGGAAATTGGCATAGTAAATCTTCAAATGAGCAGCTTGTAGAAAATCATGTAATCTCATCAGAAACAATAGAAAATGGGTTGCAGCAGTATTTTCATGTTTTTCACGATCCAATAGCTGATGTGTTGGATGATGTCTACAGTCAAAGTTTTTCTCCATTGACTACATGTGAACTTGAAAAAAGTATTGATACAAACTTGATCCGGCAGCCAATTTCTTTGTCATTTTTAGCAGGAGTCTCGTCACAAAGCTCAGATCAAATTTTGCATTCATGGTATGAGGAGAAGAGAAGTAATCCATTGGATGAGCTAAGTCCTAATGTGCATAAACTTCAAGATCCTTATGCAGTGTTTTTGGAGGCGGATAGAGAATCCATATCATTCAACGGATCTGTTTCCAATTTTTCATGGGAGTTTCCTTTCGGTAGTTCTCTCTTGATGTTCATAAGCGAGCACTTGTGGAGAATTCAAACAACAGCTAAAATACTTACTTGGTTGCATTGGTTGTTTCATTTCACTTGATCAGGTGATGAATGAAATTGTTAGAGTAGGTTTTGATGAATAAGCTCCATTTTGAGCATATTTTCCATTTTGTCGGTTGTGTTTCAGTATCGAGTCAGTTTTTAGTTGAGTGAGATTCTGTTTGTGTCGTCAAGTCATCAGTTTTCAATCATGCATTTCAGCTTGAGTTTTTTATTCCATTGCCTAATGGATGAAGGCACTTGTCTGCTCTCCCAAAGATCTGTCGTTCTTGGCACCTCCAAGGAGCTACCATCCCCATTGGAGCCAATGTTAGTGTCAATATTTGCAGCCTTCCTCCAGTGATTAAACTTGCTCTTACAAGGTTATTTTAAGGTGTCAAGGTCAAATTTTGTCATTTCAATGAGTCATCAAGAAAAAATTGGTCACTAAGTATTAGGTCTAGGGTTTGCTTTCACTCCTTTCAAAGTTATCCAAATGTCGGTCCATGTCACCATTCAGCTGAGTGTACCATCATTCAGAGGGTTTTCATCACCATGTCAAGTTCCATTGGGTCATTTTACACCTTGTTCATGCTTCAGTTGTGCCTAGGTAAGGTTCATTTCCCTCTCCTAGTGTTTTGGAGGTAATTTCTCTTGGATGGTCAAATCATCAGAAAAACTTGTATCTTTATGTTCATACACCTTTCCCTATCCTTAATGTACCTTATTAAACACTTCCCATCACTAATATCCCCCAAATTCCTCATTTTCGCAGAAACCCTAATTTCTTGCTACAACTTGACAATTTTCTAGGCTAGGCTTGTGTTTGCCCTTTTGGACCTCTTCCCCTCACTAAATCTCTGAAATTCCACTTTCCCCTACTTCTTAACATCCCTCCCTACTTCTGAAATTTTTCTCAAGAATTTAGAAGCCCCTTATCCCCTTCATTTCGCTTCATTTTGACAAATCCCCTGTTCCACACATCGGGATAGTTTTTACTCCAATGATGTTTCTGAGAAATAAAATATGCCTTTGGGAAACATGAAAGAGGTTTTTTTCAAAAATATGCCAAGGAAGAAAAACCTCCTTCAATTTTTACACAGGTGTCATGGTTTTAGAGAAATGTTAAAAATACAGTTGCCTCAGAAGAATTGATGCACCTTCGAAGTGACCTTGGGAAAATAAATCTTACTCCTAGCTTGGTTGGCGAAATTACTTGCTTGATGGTTCAAATGATAACTAGACACAAATATATTTCCAATTAGATATCATGAGCTCAATTTGGAGTTGAGGAAGACCTTCAAAATTTGACTGCAGCAGCACTCTGCCTTGAGGCAACCTCATTTTGCTCATTTTGACCACTCTTGGAAGATTTGATTTTTGACAGGGAAAATGAACTCCAAATTAAAAAATTATAGTTGGATTGGAAAGTAGACTCAATAAGATTTCCAACGAGCTATCCCGTGCCCAATTTTGACACCAGGAAGGCCTCCAAAAGTCTCCTACAAAAAGGCACGACGCATAGAGATGGCATGGCACATTGGGTAGCCTTCTGCAGTGTAAAAAATGAACTAGCGCGACGCATTGAGATGGCGCGGCACATTGGGCTAAAAAGCCTGAAATCCATTCAAATATTCCACCAAAGCTCTCAAATTGCTAAATTCTTCATTTCCCAAGTAAGTTAACATCCCTCCATGACCAATGAGTGAATTTCTCTTGGTGCTTATGGTGATTTAATGAGAAAAAATCAAAACCCTACCTCTTTACATTTCTTGCCAACAACAGTTGTATAGGGTTTGAAATTTTCATGTTTCACTGCCAATTCCACTTCTAGCTATCTCTTACTCTCTCACTCCTTTATTCCTTCATTTTTTCCCTTTCGTTACATTTCATCCACTCATTCCTTAATTTCCATATACCTAATCAACTAACCCTGAATCCCTAGTCCCACTATCCCAAACCCTAGTCAAATATCCCCAAAACCCTAATTTCCATACCAAACCCTAGATATAATCCCCTAAACCCTCCCCTCATCAGTCCCACTCATTCATGGAGCTCCAAAACATGAAAGCAAAACGACAAGCTACCCAAAGGAGCAAAACTGAGATGACATCACTTGAGCAAGAGATTGAGGCTGATCGTGAAAACTTGGCTTGAAAGGGTAAATATTCATTTGGAAAAGCTATTGGAGAAGGCCAACAAGGAAAAGAACATGTTGAGGCACATGGCGAATCATTATTGGGCAAGAAATCATGTTTGCAAGGCATGAATCAAAATCTTGAAAGCCAAGTTGAAGAAGGCCTCAAAGCATCGGAAAAGGAAAGATAGACTTCAAATTTTGGCTGAGGCTTCCTTGGCCCAACATAGTACATGATGGAGGACACTCAGCCCAAATTTCAAGAAATTTGGGACAGATTTTGGAAATTGTGTTTTTTTTGGCCTAAACACAGATTTTTCAGCTCTACGCGTCGCGCCACTTGGCGCGCGCTTATGATTGGGGGCTCCTTTTGATGAAAACTCAGAATTTTTGGATTTTTCATGGAAAATTATGCATTCCTACCTATGGCCAAGATATTTTGACAGGTTTTGGGCTTCCAGAAGGGTCGAAAACACCCTAAAAATGACTTTTCTGCCCATTTTTGGACACACAGGAAGCAGTGTTGGGAGAACTCATTTTTGGAGGGGAAAATGAAGACCAAATTAAAATATTCCACTTTTGTTGAAAGGTAGACAGGCAGAAATTTCCAACAAGCCCACTTGTAGCCAATTTGGACACCGGGAAGGCCTTCAAACTCAGCTCCAAACTGGCACGACGCATAGAGAAATCAGGCACGACGCATTGGGGATTTTTGCTCATTTTGGACTGAGTAACTCTGTTTTTCGCCTATTTTTGGACAGTTTGACTTTATTATCTCCAAATGTTAAAATCATGATGTAATTTGATGTAATTTGATGGGTCTTGATGTAATTTTGTCAAATTTTTACTCATGGAGGTGGATTCATCCATCAAAAGGTGAATTGCAACTGAATGAATTAGTTTCCTATCTTATAGAGGCAAGCTGTTCCACTGCCTATTTTCCAGTTCTCAGTTTAGATCTTGTTGAAACAGCTCCTAAAATTTTGAGCTCGACCCCTAGAGGCTGGGGATGAGTTAGTTTTGTCTATATCTTGTATTTTTTCAGTCATTAGCACAGGTTGGACACTTGGGATTGCTTTGAGCATCATTGTACATTTCATCTCTGCAGTTTGGCAAAGGAATAGACCAGGGTTTGCTGCACTCCTTGGGATTCATGTGGCTCTTTGTTTTGAGGATGTGTTTCTCTCTGTTATAGTAATTTTACTGGTGCTTTATGTGTATTATCTTCCCTCTTATTTCTTCTTAAGTTAAACAAACAAGGATAAAGGTGGAATTCATTAGATTTGCAGTGCTCTACCTTGAGTTTTGTTTAATTTTCTATGTTTTCAACTGTTTGAAGAGGATTCTTGAAAGTTTCTTTCCCTCTTCAACTCCTCACCGGTCTGAGCTATCCATCTCATTCAAAATTGAAACATCGAAACAGTTTCCTACCTTGCCCCATTAAGACCTCTGCAAAAACTAGGGCTCTTTCCCCAAACCCAAAATCTGCCTTTCCCTTTGATCCAACAAACACCCTCAAAATCAAATAAAACTCTCTTACATATATACCTAGCCTAAAATCAGCCTTTATTCAAGTCATCTCAAGCCTCACTGATTATTTTGCTGAGATTGACTAGGAGAGAGCCCTCTTTCGATCTGGTAGGGCTAGCTACCAGGTTAAGCGTGGTTTGATGTTACCCTAGATTCTGCCTTTTTTAGCCTGAGGTAGATTTAGGCCCTAACAGCTTGTAATACATCAAGCTGCGTTGTCAAAGTACCTAAAATGTGAGTTTTAAATTTTTCCAAGAGATTACCAAACTCAGCTCTAGTTACATTGCCACCTAGACTGCTTAAGGTATTTTTTTATTGAGTCAAGTTCACTAGACCTATTACGCGTACTACCCCTAGAGCACCTAATACATAGGGAAATGATCTCATCATATTCTCCCTAGGAAATTTCCCCTTTTCCAATTATGTTAAGTGTTACAACCCATTCTTCTTTCATTCCCTTAATCATTGTAGCTTTTAAGATGTCTTTGGATAACGTGGTATATGGAGACCTTTGTAAATTGTATTGAAATGTTTCTACGTATTCTTCCAATATTTTATTTTCCCTTGCAGAAATATTGAAGATTTAATTTTTTAGTTCTTGAGTCCGGAAATATTCTTGATATTTATTAAGAAAAATGTTCTTCATTTGAAGAACAGTTATTGATGGTTCCCCCACCCAGTCCCATGAACCAGCGTAATGCTTTTCCCTTTAAAGTAGAGGGAAATAGTTTCAATTTCTGAGGGTTGTTGTAGTATAGTGGTGAGTATTCCCGCCTGTCATGCAGGTGACCCAGGTTCGATCCCCACCAACGGTGCAAAAAATGTCGATTCACAAAGGTGGCTTATTATAGGCAACCTCTAGGCTTCTCATTCAATTGTTAACCCAGGGCAAGTCTTCTTATTTCAAGAGTGTAAGCATAGTATATGCGAGTGAGGTCGACTGATAGTTACTCCATATTACTTATGAAAAGGATTATATAATTCTCAAAGTTCAATTAACTCAAAGAGAAATGAATTGGTAGAATGTAGCTAACTATTTAGTCTAGTTTAGAAGGAAAGAAACCTATGGTTGAACAACATAATGATGAATTCAAAAACAATCTTAACGAATTGAACAACAACCTTAACGAATTGAGCAGCAACCTGAATGAATTGAACAACAACCTGAATAAATTGAATCTGCAATTACTTATATAATTTTGCAATGGAATTATCTTTGCAAACTGACTAATTGACATCTTACTGTACTTAATCAATAATTGGGCGCCTTATCGTACTGAGAGAAAAATATAGTTCGTAAAGAAAAATAACATTGAACAGTAATTATTCTACAATTCATAAATTGAATGCAAAGGCGTTGGGAGAAAATGAAAACATCTAACAGTGATAAATCATTATTACAAACCAAAAAGCACGAATGCTAAACTATTCATATGAAAGAGAAACTGTAACCTCATGTATTTCTACTTTATTGAGTGGAAAAGTAATTTACAACTACATCAGATAACTGGATATTGATTCTGTAACTAACGCACAACATGGAAATTGGCGAGGAAACTCTGAGGGGTTGGGCCCAGACCACCAGAAGCTCTAACGCAATGAAAAACACAAAAGATGATTGTTCAAAACATCAAAACTCTTTATTAAATGAAAGGATAATACAGGGGTACAATTAAACAGTTCTGTCCTGATGCGTTGATTACAGAAGGAAATTCCTCTTCGACCCCCTATCTAGTTCATCCTTGGTCCTTTTAAAGGATTTTTCACGCAGTGGGATAGTATTTTCCAAATGACAGCCCGTTGCGCATGGCTGTCATTTGGGTTCTTGAGCTTGGATCTGTCTTTCTGCCTTCTGTTGGTTTCTAGAAGTTATTGAGATTCCATGAGTCCGTGTATGTCGATTGTCTTTCGTTTAATGTTGGTTCAGCTGCTCTGTTTTCCTGCATACAGAGATACAATAAGTCAAATTATGTTTCCTTTTTTTGTTAGCCAAATTTCCTTGATTTTCATAAACCTTCTCTATGTTTATTGTTAAAATGAGGAAGAATTCCAAAACCTGTGTCACAATTTGAAGTAATCATAGGGTGGAAACATACCTTAATTCTGGCCCAACTCATGTATCTAGACCAGCAAACCTATGAAGGAAAAGCAACAATATTGGAGCCATTTAAGTGGGTAGTTGGTATCCAGCATGGAGGGATACTCAAAATTTTGTATGTGCCACACCTTGGGTGAATTATAATTAGCACTATTTTTGTACGCCAATGGTTGGCATTAGTGCACGATGATTGCTTGTGGCTGAGGAAGAAGATCCCTATTGATGCTATGCTAATACGGAATATTACGAGCCTTCCTTGCCTCGGCTTGGACACTGTAGAAGAATTTGTGGGAAAATATCAGGAGAAGCAACTCACAGACCAGATGAAGGAATATTTAAGTATGAAGAAGGGAACCAGGGTTAGTCAACTAATTCCATCTTTGATAGATCAGTGCACTTTTCCACACACATTTTAGTTGGGAAAATTATGAGAAAGAGTCACGTAGAGGAGGTTTTTGTGTCGGTAATATGATTGGCGATAGAGTGGACCAAAGGCGTATTTTATAATTGGATGGGGTATCTATGTAGTGAATTCCTCGTAGATTGTAGATAAGCTCAAGAAGAGGGAAAGTAGTTCCACTACCCGTGGCTCTTTCTATTAATATAATTTATGGCTTGGAGGGAGACCGAGGAATCGCAGTTATCCACTATGGACCGTGATTTGTGTGAGGCTTCCATATATGCCTCGTTATGGCATTCAAAGGATCCAACCAAGGTCATTGTGAACAAATTTGTTTGGGTTGGATTCGAAATGAGTCTACACCCTGTGATTATAAAAAATCCTCGGCTATCACCAAGTATTGTGAACCATTACTGGCATATCGCGGAGTTCAAAGAAAAATTCTACCACATTCATATTCAGGAGAAGAAGGACCTTGTTGGGGTCTGGTACGAGCTTTCGTACCTAGTCGAAGAAGAGGATGTTGAAGCCATCATGAATGAATGGCAAAGCGATTGGTTAACTCCACTTACTAAAGGTGTGGAGTAGGCAGGGATGAGTGGTGTGAAGTCCCTTGTAAAGATAGGAAAGAAGGACACTAAAAATTTGCAAAAGAAAGTTACATTCATGCCCAATACAAAGACAACAACGGAAGTTCAGATAGAGATGGAGATTCTCAAGATAGGAGGGGGCGATGCTCAAGTTGATGACATAATTATGGATCCATCCGACACCCCCTCCCCTTTTACTACTAAAATACGATAGCCACAGAAGGGCGACACATGGAAGAAGGTGAAGTCTGATACATCCTTTAGCATGGAAACAATGGTCCTCACTGAAGGGGACCTCGACGAAATAGGAGATACTGTTAAGAACTTCACATAGTACCTATGTGGTAATATTGAAGAACAATAAAAGAAGGTGTTGGAAGAAATCCATAAGGGCCTAAAAGACTTGCAAGTTCAGACGAGCGTGGTTCAGGCAAGTGTGAGTCAAGTGAGTGGGCTACAAGCAAGTGTGACTCAAGTAAGTGGTGCACAAATAGGTGCAAGCACAAAAATGCACGAACTGGCACTAACCATTGATACCCACATTGTGTCTATCCCTATGGACACATTAAGTTTTGATACTACGAAACAAATGAAGCAGGTAGTACACTAGCAGAATACAAGGCTTAATTTTGTTGCGCTACCTCTAGAACTGTCTGAATAACTATAGATCAGAGAACAATGTGCCTTATTAATCATTCAACATGTTAAGCGAGAACGATAGAGCATGGCTGAAGAAAATCAGAGGGTTGTACAAGAGCATGATGCTGAGACTACACATATATAGAGGCTAGAGGAAGCCATCTCCAAGGCTTGCAACGAGCTACCAGAGCTCCAGATTCAGGTTGTAGTGGTACGAGAGGAAAAAGAGGCCAAGATTGCGACCGCAGTAAAGGAATCCAAAGCCAAGGTCGATGAATTGCACCTCAAATTACAAATAAATATAGTTGAGTTGTAGTTGAAATTGTAGCCTGCCACTCCACCAAAGATCCGAGAGTAGCGCGGAGCAGATCTTAAGTTTGCCAATAAATTTATTGAATCTACCATCCAAGAGTACGCGATCGTTTTTGGAGATTTCATAAATGTATGGGCCTCACTACAAGACCCTCAGGTGTAGAAGATAGAAGTAGAAGTTCAAGAGATGCTAGAGCAGTTGGACCAGATTAAGGTCACAACAAAGACCTTAGCATTGATGCAGTAGTATACCCATCTACAAGAAGGTAAATTACTACAGGAACAGGTTGATGTGTTGTGCAGGAAGGAGAAGCTAATTACAGCTAGAATGAAGTCATGGGAAGTTGAGTCCAGTTAGCTATCCCAGACTGTGGAAAATAAATTTCAAGCACTATGCCAGGCCCAAAGAGGATTTTAGCAGAAGATAGTCGGGCAAGTCACAGAGACGTTGCTCAAATCAGTCTGATATTTTGAAAAGTAGTGCTTCAAAGTCATTCCACCATTTAAGGATTCCTAGAGCAGTATCAAAGCAAATATCGATGTCGCACCCAACAATGTGACTCGGCACAAGTCACATTTTTGTGTTGGGGGCCTGTTGAATATGGTACCCCTCGAAGAAAGAATTTGGAGAAATACTTTGCATATCAAGTAGTAGAGCACACAACGCGAAGTACATTTTGAGTCTTAAGGGAATTGGGGAGGTTCAAAGCCCCTTATTTTGTAAAGGGATGGGAAAAATTTGTGAACGTTGAAATATACCCATGCTTTTCGGACCATGGTATTGTAATGTAAGATACTATATAAGGAGTCTAGGATAGAAGTCATAAAAAATTCAATTGATGAGATGCACTTGGATGTAACATTGTTTTGAGTCTGAGTCTGTGGTTTTTTTTTAGAGGAAAGGCTCCTGCATATGAGTGCGCGAAGACCTTAGGAAATATGCAGCTCAGTGCACAGACCCCTGCAGCTGAGTGCGCAGGGTGGAATTGATTGTATGAGAAATATTTGAGCATTAATGAAGTACTTTTGAAGATAGATCAATGTTTTGAGTTGATGTTTTTTCTTTTCTTGTATTTTATTTTATTTGTGCTAAGTAAGGTTTTTTATCTATAATTTCATAGTGAATTTCTGTTTATGGTTTTTTACATTGTTTTATGCTTGAATAATTAAGATAGCACAGTCTTCAAGTGAGTTTAATAGATGTGTTGAACAACTACGGTATAGTTGATAGATCTATTATGTGAAGCTTTGGAAAGTATATAAAGGAAGTGAAACCCTAAAGCCACAGTCCATTGTCCCTCTTGATGCAAAAACATAGTTCTAGCATCCCCCTATATTGCCTTGGGTGAGAGTTCGATCTGCACAAGCATATCTTCTCCGAAAGGGCTAGTAATAGTGGGTTTTGTTGGTTCGTGCAACCATATGTTAGGTCCCTATATTACTAGTATAGTCCCTTATTGTCGTTAGTGTAACCCCCTTATTGTTATTTTTGTACCCCTGTAACCCCCATATTGTTATTATTGTGCCCTTAAATTATTATTGTTAGGTCGTCTAGGATTACATTGTGGCCCCATGGACTCCTATATATAGAAAGGAGGTTTTGTCATTTGTATTATCCAAGAATTGTTCATTTATGTAATGTATTGGAGGTTTCCCCCTCGAAGTAGCTTATTTATAAGGTGTTGATCTCTCTTTTCTTATATTTTTGGAGTTGGTTTCACAACATTTGGTATCAGAGGTTTGGATTCTAGGGTTTCACTGCTCCAAACAGGTCATCATGGAATTTTCGCTATAACGTTTTTTCTACGAAGGTTCAGAAGCTGAAATTTTTAGGGTGCAAAGTTGACAACCTGAGGGAACGCTTTGAAAAAGTTCAGAGCTTGGTTCAGAATATTTGCAGAGATATGGTCTGTGGAAGTTAGGTCTTCTGCAGGCTTCCGAATTTCATCTCAAATAGGTGATTGTGGGAAAATATTCATAACTCTCTCTCTTTGAGAATCAGATTGGAATGATGTAAAAAGTGACTGCAAGTACACAGACTTTAGTTTCTTTTCTATCAATTTCAGAGCCGAAGGAGGAAAATGTGACACGTGGCAGGTCGTACAATTTTGCTCTACTGAATGAGTCCATAATTAGGTCATTATGGGATATTGGACATAACTTTGACTTGAAGAATCCAAATCAGGTCAGACCTATGGCATTCGAAAGAGGATTCAGAGGGCTACCTCAGGGCCAAATTTTAGATATTGAAGATCTGAAATCACACGGATAATTCAGTTTCAATATCGAACTCCTCAAAAGCAAGAAAAAGGTGTGTATTTTTTTCTGAATTTCATAAGTCTTGTGTAAATTTTTTTTTTGAAGTGATTCCAAGGACCTATTGAGCATATATTTCAGTATTGGGTTCTGAAATTCCTCCTAAAAATAATTCAACACCCATTAAGCCCTCAGAATACTCTACTATGACTCATGAAGATGAAGAATTGCAACATTATCTATCAAAATTACAAGAGCAAGTGCACCAAATTTCGCTCTCGCAAAGAGAAGCAAAAAATGAAATGGAAGTTTTGAAGAAAGGCGTGGAAGAGAAGATGGATGGTTTGAAGAAAGGTGTGGGAGCTAAGATGAATGGCGTGGAAGCTAAGATGGATGACATGGAAGCTAAGATGGATGGAATTGAAGCTAAGATGGAGGACATGGAAGAAAAAATGAAAGACGACATGGAAAACATGAAGAATGATCTAAAAGCAGATTTGGAAGGTTTTACAAAGTTGATACAAGAAATGATTCCTAATGGCGAAAAGATAGTAGATGAAACTCATGATGAGAAAAAAATAAATTTTAATCGTGATTTCATAAACTCTAATGTTGGATTGAAGAACCACCACATTCCAAAGATGGATATGAGGAAGTTTGATGGCAAGGATTCGGTAACATGGATACTACAGATGGAGCAATATTTTTATCTCAATAATGTGCAAAACACACAAAAGGTGCGCATTGCAACATTACATTTATAACAAAATACATATGTATGGTATCGATGGCTTTTCTCACGTAAAAAAATTGTCACTTGGTCAATTTTTATGGAGGAAATGATAGCACATTATGAGGATACAAATAACAACACCTTCTTTAGCCAATTGATAAATCTCAAACAAAAGGGTAAAGTGGTGGAGCACATTGAGGACTTCCAAAAATTGAATATAAGGGTAACTGATATTCCAGAGGAACACAGGATTGATGTCTTCATAGGGACTTTAAAGGATAACATCCAACATGAATTTCATGTTTGGGAACCCGATTCATTGGAGAAGGCATTTAGGTTGGCAAGAAAAATTGAATGTAAAATTATGGCAACAAGGAAGCCTACCACTCACATCTATAGAGATGGAAGTGTTGCTACTCCTAGACTTCCACAACCTACAAGGTTGACACCACAACCATTGGAAGAAAAGAGAGCAAAAGGGATTTGCTAAAGTTGTGATATCAAATACACTAAAGGTCATAAGTACGCTGAGAAGAAATTATTTTACATAGATTGTGAAGACGAGGGAGAAAATGAAGAAGAAACAGTAGAGGATATACACTAGGAAGAAACCCTAGAAGAAGAAGAAATGAGCCTGACCATATCATGTAATGCATTGGCAGGAATTACCACTCCTCAAACTCTCAAGATAGAAGGACATATCAAGAAGAAGCAAGTGATGGTTGCAAATGGAGGAACTATAAATTGCTCTGGAAAATGCCATAATATTAAGCTAGCCATGGGGGAATATGTATTGAATAGTCCAATTCTTTCCATCTCAATGGGAGGTGCTAATGTTGTACTAGGAGTACAATGGTTACAATCTTTGGGGATGGTAGCTTTTAATTTTCAAGAAATTTTCTTGAATTTTTTTTTGGAAGGAAAGGAAATCGAATTACGTGGTATCACAGGGAAGCCAGGAAAGATAATAAGCTCTAATGTCATGAAAAATCTTCTGAAGAAATAACAATAGGACGTAATTGCACAATTATGCTCACTAGAAGTTCCAACATCAAAATCATATATTTCTCCAAATCTCCAAAAATTCTTGGACAATCATTCCAAGGTGTTCAATACTCCCAAAGGACTCCCACCTATTCATGATCATGATCATGCTATTCATTTGATTCCAGGAAGTGTTCCTCCAAACACTAGGCCTTACAGATATCCTTATGTCCAAAAGAGAAAAATTGAATGTATGATTACAGAAATGTTAGAGGATGGTATAATTCAACCTAGTCAAAGTTATTTCTCTGCTCCAGTATTATTGGTGCACAAAAAAGATAGATCATGGTGCATGTGTCCGGATTATAGGGAGCTCAATAAGCTCACTATTAAAGATAATTTCCCATTCCTATGATTGATGAATTATTGGATGAATTACATGGAACAATTTATTTTACCAAGTGGATCTTTGTTAAGGATATCATCAAATTAGAATGAAGACTGAAGATATTCCGAAAATAGCATTTCGAACTCATGAGGGTCATTATGAATTTTTGGTCATGACTTTTGGCCTTAGAAATGCACCTTCTACATTTCAAGGGTTGATGAATTCCATTTTCAAACCCTTCCTTAGAAAATGTGTGCTAGTATTTTTTGATGATATACTAATCTACAGTAGGTCTTGGAAGGATCATGCTCAATATGTTGACAGGGTGCTCAAACTATTGGAGGAGAAACAATTATATGCAAAAACATCCAAATGTTTCTTTGGAGCACAAGAGGTGGAATATCTGGGTCATATTGTATCTCACGAGGGTGTTAAGGTAGACCCTAAAAAAATTAAAGCCATTAAAGAATGGAAAGTCTCCACAAACATAAAGCAGTTGCACGGATTTCATGGGTTAATAGGGTATTATTGAAATTTTGTGAAGAATTATGGGAGAATAGCAACACCTCTAACAACATTATTGAAGAAAGATGCATTTTCTTGGACTCCTGAAGCAACTAAGGCCTTTGAACATCTTAAAGAGGCAATATGCCTAGCACCAGTCTTAGCTATGCCAGACTTCACAAAAACCTTTATTGTGGAATGTGATTCCTCGGGAAATGGAATTGGTGTTGTTTTAATGCAAGAAGGAAGACTTGTTGCTTTTGAAAGTCGTTCAATCAAAAGAAAGTATTTACAAAAGGCTATTTATGAGAAGGAAATGTTGGAAATACTACATGCACTAAATAAATGGAGACCTTACTTAATGGGAAGACACTTCAAGGTAAAAATTGATCATGATAGTCTTAAACACTTTTTGGAACAAAGACTATCTTCAGAAGAGCAACAAAATGGGTCACAAAGATGTTGGGTTATGACTTTGAAATCGTCTACAAAAAAGGGAAGCTAAATGTTGTTGTAGATGCACTCTCAAGAAAGGATGAAGAGGTGGAATCATTACTTTGTGCCATTTCAATTATCCAACTAGATTGGATAACTGAAGCAAGGGATGAATGGAAGAAGGATGAAGAAGTGTGGACTCTGATTCAAAAGTTGCAGCAAGATCCTAGTACATATGATACATTTAGTTGGAAAAATTATTCCTTATTGTACAAAGATCGCTTATATATTTGCAAGAATTCCCAAATAAAACAAAATATTCTTTTGGAATTTCACACTTCTCCTTTAGGAGGACACTTGGGATTTTTAAAAACTTACCACAGGGTGAAGAAAGAATTTTTTTGGGATGGCCTTAAATCTGATATTCAAAATTTTGTGGCGGAATGTTTGGTTTTCCAGCAAAATAAAATTGAGACAATTAAGACCCCAGGTCTTCTACAACCTTTATCCATTCCAAGTCAACGTTAGGAGGAGATTTCAATGGATTTTATAACATGATTACCTAAGTCCGAAGGAAGGAGTGTCATCATGGTGGTAGTTGATAGACTTACCAAGTATGCACACTTTTGTGCATTATCTCATCCATTTAAAGCGAGTACAGTTGCTACTGCATTTATGGAAACAATTCAAAAGCTACATGGAAACCCAAAGATTATTGTAAGTGACAGAGATCCCATTTTTACAAGAAATTTTTGGATGGAATTATTTTCTTGTTTGGGTACTCAACAAGCTCATAGCTCATCTTATCATCCTCAATCCAATGGTCAAACAGAGATAGTGAATAAATGTTTGGAAGGATATCTTCGTTGTTTTGTATCTGATAAGAAAGTACAATAGGTCAAGTGGTTACCTCTCGCTGAATGGTGGTATAACACTTCCTTCCATACTGCAGCAAAAATGACCCCATTTATGGAAATTTATGGATATAATCCACCATCCATCACATCTTGTTTAAGGGAAAATTCTAGGGTTAAAGCAGTGGAGGATCACATCGAGCATTAACAAGAAGTTCTCCAACTCTTAAAGGATAACCTAAATTTGGCACAAAATCGAATGAAACAACAGACAAATCAACATTGCAGTGAGAGAAATTTTTATGTGGGAGACTGGGTATTTTTACGGCTACAACCATACAAACAAATGTCACTCAAGAAAGCTAAGAAGGATAATAAATTATCGCCAAAGTACTATGGTCCTTACAAGGTTTTGCAAAATATTGGTACTATGGCATACAAATTGGAGCTTCCTGCTTCTTCACGATTGCATTGAGTTTTCCATGTTTCATGCTTAAAAAAGGTTATAGGGGACAAAATTCCAGTTCAAACAATATTGCCAGAACTTGATGAGGAAGTTAAAACCATATTGGAACCTGAAGCAATCACGGAAACAAGAACTCGACAACTACGAAATCGATCAATTTCAGAGTATCTCATCAAATGGAAGAACTTACCCACTGAATATTCTACATGGGAGGATGAGAATTTTATACAAAAGCACTCGGAGCTACTCAAGCATTGAGGACAACACTCTTTTGAAGGTGAGGAGCATGTTAGGTCCCTATATTACTAGTATAGTCCCTTATTGTCGTTAGTGTAACCCCCTTACTGTTATTGTTGTACCCTTGTAACCCCCATATTGTTATTATTGTGCCCTTAAATTATTATTGTTAGGTCGGCTAGGATTACATTGTGGCCCCATGGACTCCTATATATAGAAAGGAGGTTTTTTCATTTGTATCATCCAATAATTGTTCATTTATGTAATGTATTGGAGGTTTCCCCCTCGAAGTGGCTTATTTCTAAGGTGTTGATCTCTCTTTTCTTCTATTTTTGGAGCTGGTTTCACAACACCATATTTGAATCTAGGTTTAGGCCCCATCATGCCAACAATGGTGAAACATAAATGTTATTTTATTTGAATAAGTAATAAATCTACATCCAGCCCTAAAATTACGTGAAAATTGCTAAAAGAGAGTTTCGTTTACCAGAGAGTTAGAAGGAAATTATTCCTCTCCCTAGAGATAAATAATCTCAGTTGAGACAAGGGAGCCAAGGGAGTGAGAGGGAAGAAATTTTGAGGTGACCTTGGAGACTTGGTACCTGGTTGGAGGAGGTCCAAGAGAGGAGTTGAAGCTTTAAGATTTGGAACTTAAAACATGACCATGTTGAAGGTTGGAAAGACGTAGTCAGTCAGGGAATTCTTGATCTGGTGGGTGGCTGTTGGAATCTCTAAGACAAACTTGTGGGTATGAGTTCCTGGTTTGGACTAGTAAAGTATTGATGCATTCAGACATACCTTGCTAGGACATTGTCAAGCAACTGATATGGGAAGAAACTAGCTCAGGGGGATTCATATTGTGCAGACACGGTACTCATTAGTTGGGTGGAGAACTCCCTTTCCTGTTAATTTTTTGGTTGGTCCAAACATTAGAATATAGATAAGTACAATGGATATGCTTTGTGATGTATATTGTTTTCCTTCTAGATGTGAAATTTCTTTTTGTTTGAATTATGTTGTATTTTCTTTCAGAATGGTGAATTATGACCAATGAATGAAAATGTTAGTTCCTTATATTACTAGTATAGTCCCTTATTGTTGTTAGTGTAACCCCCTTATTGTTATTTTTATACCCCTGTAACCCCCATATTGTTATTATTGTGCCCTTACATTATTATTGTTAGGTCGGCTAGGATTACATTATGGCCCCATGGACTCCTATATATAGAAATGAGGTTTTTTCATTTGTATCATCCAAGAATTGTTCATTCATGTAATGTATTGGAGGTTTCCCCCTGAAAGTGGCTTATTTCTAAGGAGTTGATATCTCTTTTCTTCTATTTTTGGAGTTGGTTTCACAACATTTGATATCAAAGCTTTGGATTCTAGGGTTTCGCTGCTCCAAACAGGTCATCATGGAATTTTCGCTATAACGTTTTTTCTACGAAGGGTCAAAAGCTGAAATTTTTAGAGAGCGAAGCCAAAATCTTGAGGAACATCGTCGTAAACTTTCAAATCTTGGTTCACAATATTTTCGGAGATATGATCTGTGGAGGTTTGGGCTTTTTGCAGGCTCCTGAATTTAACCGAAGCAGGTCATCGCAGAATTTTTTCTATAAATTTGTTTCTATGAGGGTTCAGAAGCTGAAATTTTCACAAAGCGAATCCACAATCTAGAGGAATGTCATGGAAAATTTTCAAATATTGATTCACAATATTTTCTGAGATACGGTCTGTGGAACTTACGGATTTTTCAGGCTCCCGAATTTCATCTCAAAGAGGTGAGCGTGGGAAAAGCTTCATAACTCTCTCTCTCTAAGCATCGCATTGCAATTCTGTAAAGAGTGGTCGTAAGTACACGGACTTTAGTTTTATGTCTATCAATTTCAGAGCCAAAGGAGAAAACAGTGACATGTCGCAAGTTGTACAAGTTCGCTCTAGTGAACCAATCCATAATTAGGTTATTGTGGGAGATTGGACATAAATTTGTCTTAAATAATCCAAATCAGATCAGACGTGTGGAATTCAAAAGAGGATTCAGAGGTTTAACTCAGGGCCAAATTTAAAATATTGAAGATTCGAACTCACAGAGATAATTCAGTTTCAATATCTAGCTCCTCAAATTCAAGAAAAAGGTGTGTATTTGTTTTCTTTCCGAATTGCATAAGTCTTGTCTAAAAAATCATTTTGAAGTGATTGCAAGGGCCTATTGAGCATATATTTCAGTATTGGGTTCTAAAATGCCTCCAAAAAATAATTCCACACCCATTAAGCCCTCAGAAAGCTATACTATGACACATGAAGAGGAAGAATTGCATTATGAGATATCAAAATTATGGTACCAAGTGCATCAAATTTCAATGTTACAAAGAGCAATCAAAGATGACATAGATGGTTTAAAAGAAAAAATGGAGGCTAAGTTGGATGTTTTGAAGGATCAAATGAAATAAAATATGCATGATAAAATAGTGGAAGATCACATCGAACATCAACAAGAAGTTCTCCAACTCTCAAAGGATAACCTAACTTTGGTGCATAATCGAATGAAATAACAAGAAGATCAACATCGCAGTGAAAGAAGTTCTGAAGTAGTCACAAAAACAAGAACTCGAAAACTACCAAATCGATCAATTTCAGAGTATCTCATCAAGTGGATGAACTTACCCATTGAAGATTCCACATGGGAGGATGAGAATTTTATACATAAGCATTTAGAAATAATCAAGCGTTGAGGGCAGCACTTCTTTGAAGGAGAGGAGAATGTTAGGTCCTTATATTACTAGTATAGTCCCTTATTGTTGTTAGTGTAACCCCCTTATTGTTATTGTTGTACCCCTATAACCCCCATATTGTTATTATTGTTCCCTTACATTATTATTGTTAGGTCGGCTAGGATTACATTGTGGCCCCATGGACTCCTATATATAGAAAGGAGGTTTTTTCATTTGTATCATCCAAGAATTATTCATTCACGTAATGTATTGGAGGTTGCCCCCTCGATGTGGCTTATTTATAAGGTGTTGATATCTCTTTTCTTCTATTTTTGGAATTGGTTTCACAACATAAAATGTAATATTAATACATGGACGGTGAATTAGGTTAGTATCTAGGATAAGATGGGATGGCCAATAGCCCTGAGACAATTTTAATTCCAAAAAAGGGAAGTCTTGAAGCAAGTCCTAAAACTAGGACCCGCTTAGGAATTTTTGACCAAGTGAACTTGAAGGATTAGTTTACAATGTGAGACTATTCTTAATTACATACATGAGATAATGCAGTAATAATCCTTGGAAAATGTAAACATATGCGCATAAAAATATACAAAATATATCTTCTTCTAGAAAGGAGACATATAGCACAAATTTCCTTTAAAGAACAATACCCTATAAAAATATATTAGAAACAAATAATTAATAAGGCATGAATGTTTTCATACTTATCCAAGGCCTAATAATTAGGCGTATAAAAGAGAGAAATAGCAATACAAATCATTAAAAGAATCCATTAATACCGAGGGTTTGTACACTTGAATAAAACAAATATTACTCAAAAGTGGAATATTTTTTATTAATGAAAAGTAATTATTCATGCATGGCTAGAAAAATAAAATTATATATAGACCATATTAATATAGCCTTGATATTAGGCATGTATAGCAAGCAATTTACAATTTGTAGGGTGTTGAAAAATGCAGCAAGAAAATCTCAATTTGACTTTGCCTTGCTCAAACTAGAGAAAAATCGAACATCTATTTCAGAAAAAATCTTGGAGGTAGTTAACTGAGGTGACATGGCACATGTATCTCAGTTAAATTAGTTAATTAGATTTGGGGAAGCTTTATTTCAATTCAATATGATTGATTGCTATTTTCTAGAAATCGATTTCAGTTAAATTGATTTATTGCTAGTTAAACTAGTTCTAACTGTTAGAGGACCTAGTGGAAGGTCAAGTTGTGCAGTGTGACTTCAGTCACACTTAGCGATCATTTAGTTAACTAATCAATTGGGTCAAAATAATTTATTCATGCATATAAATCAAGTTACCCAGTTGAGATAGAGATTCAAGGTCAGTGAACTATCAGTTGTAGATTATTCCAAGTTGTATAGGTGGTGCATGCAATAAGAGGAACAACCTAAAGGAATTGTGCAATTCAATTGAGGGAATTTCCTAATTAATAGGGGCCTAATTCTTCAAGGAACATCTCAAGGAAATTGGATCTTGGAGGGTTTTAAATTTGTCTAAGTTTTGGCCAACGTCAGTTATTCAGGCAAAGGGATAGACTATACACTTGTAGGTTGTGCTCATGCTTTAGAAAGAATTTGTATTCATTTCTATTATTTGGTTAATGCAATACAATATAGGAAGGGGTTTTGATTAGTTTATTTCCCCTAGATAAATCTATGTGTATATGTGATGTTTCCTTTTTCATGTCTATGATTTGTGTTCTAGATCTTGAATTGAATTCCTCTTATGAGTAGAGTAGCTTTGAATCTTACGATTTAGTAAATTTCATGATAGGTTTAAAATCTACACATAATTTCTACATGTTATCAGAGTAGGATTCATAGTAGAGAATAAATTTTAAGTTTGGTTGTTAGTAGAGTCGAATTTGTAGTTCAGTGTTGCAGGAGCTCTTCATAGTTTATAATATGAGCTTCAACAGGTTGAGGCTAGAGTATGCCTTGGAAGGAGGCTCTAATTTCATCACATGGAAGGATCACATGTATGAGATATTGGACAATAATGGTTTGTTGGAATATTTCAAGACTGAAGTACCAAAAAAACCTTCAGCAAATGTCCAGGACCATGCTTAATGGAAGAAGGATGTGGCCAAGGCGAGGAGAATTATCTTGGAGAGAGTATGGGATCATATTATCTCAAATATCCACGAAAAATACACTTCGTTGACAATGTGGAAAGAAATGACATAATTTTTCGAGAACGGTAGTGACTGTTAGTCATTAATAAATTTTTGCTTTGGTGATGACTAAATTATTACCCCAATATTTCTAGAAACAAAGTTTATAGAACATTGTGAGTTCAAGAAATCTCACTGCCTTCATTATCCTCAAGATAAAATTTTCACTATTTTGTCATCCTATCTAGTCATGACTGGCCCACTACTCCCAGAAGACCCATCAGGGGCTCAATCCATTCATTTTTAAACCTAACTTGTCTCCTTGGATCAAAACCTTTGTTTTTTCTTACCTACACAATTCCCCACCACCACCTAAGCCTTCCAAACAGAGCAGCTTTGTTGTGCCTCCTTTAGTAACTCTCAAAAACTGAGTGTCTCTGTAAAGACTTTAGATAGTCAAGTATGTGTGTTGCATCTTAAGCCCAAAAATACACAAAGCTTGGCATGGATCCTGTCTTACACTTGTAAACCCTAAGTCTAGATCCCAACCCAAAAAACAAGTCCAAGAAGGCCTCCACTAGATCACCTAGGGTTTCACAAAGTCATAGGATGGATTTGGTGCCCTACAGATTCTGTTTCTTCTTCTATATAAAGGGAATACATTCAAAAGAAGGGGACAAGTCACTTTGTCCTAGATTCACCAAATAGATCAGTCAAGGAACTTTTTATGCCTAAAGACATGAATCTTGCAAGGAGACAGTTGCTCTTTGCTCACATCTCTACAAGAGTGGTCAAAAGGACATAAGGTTAGCAAAAAGGAAAGGTAATGGAATACAAATTCTCCTTTATAAACAACAGAGGGGATGTCAAAGGGACCTCCAAAAGAAGCCTATTGTTTTAGCATCTAAACATACAAAGGATAAACTATCACCTCCAAACCTTTCTGCAAAAATACCTTGAAGAGTAATCCGAAGCAGAGATAGAAAAAAAGGAAGTACATTTGAAAGATTTCATAAAGCCATTTTTGATAAAAGACATAGTAAACTTAAGACAAACAGAAACACCATGAGTTTATGGTAAATCAGTAAAAATACTGATCATCAAAGGGCTTGTGTTTAAGGAGAAAAGGGGTGTTTTTATTAGTCACAAAACAATGGTGACAAACAAGAAAATCACCACAAAGGCAGAAGTCACCTCCCCAAGGTTACTTCCAAGGATAGCATTAGGTCATCTGCACTAAAAGAAAGGGATAAAGAGTACCAGTATGAAGAGTCTCATCTCACCAAAGAGGCAAAAACAGAGTTTTAACCTTAAAATCAAAATGGGACATAATTCATTAACATAAATGGCTTAAGAAGCATTTTTCCCGTGATTCACATCTCGGCTGAAGACCCCCAACAAGGGCATCCTTGTCAAAGGATTGTCCTACAAAAATATGATAAGAGCATGAGTAAACATTTTGCAAAAACTATGCCAAAAAGTGTTCCACACAGTGAAATGTCAGTAAAAAGACACATGCAAGAATAGAGGGAAACATGAACTTTACAAAAGTGGGTTTTCCCTTTTAATTTATTTTCAAAAAGGATATAAAGGGCCGCTTCTAATTTTCCCCCCGCACCATTTTCCACTTTGCAAGAAAGAAGAAACCATTGAAGGAGAGTTGCAGTGTTTTTCGGGCAAAACTGTGAGAGTTTACCGGCACTACGCACAGAGGCTAGCACTACGCCCCTAGCCTCCGGCGCTACGCACAGAGGCGAGCCGGGCAGTGTAAAATTACATTGCGCTATGTGCTCATAGATCAACACTACGTGCCTGGGTTGGCGCTACGCTCACGCCCAAAAAAATCAACGGGCACCCTGGAGACCGTCCATTCCACCTGGCGTTGCGCACAAGCGCTGCGCTCCTGGCAACATTCTCCAGATTTTTCTAAAGACCTTCAAAAATCAAATTTTCGGCCTCTAACCTTCTGCAAGATAAATACAAGGTTGGTAAAACCCTTTTACTCCTCCCAAGAATTATTTGCCTAAAATAAAAGAGGTCATCCATAGTCAAAATTTGACCAAACCCTAGACTATGCAAAAATCAATTTTTATGTCTTTGAGCTAGGGTTTGTAAGAAAATTTGGTTTTGAGTGTAAAGAGTGGGCTGAGTAACTATAAGGCTGACCTCCACCACCAAGTTCAAGCTTTGAAATTTTTTTTCACCTTACCTTTCCTTTTACAAAGATTTGACCTACACCACTTGTTTTACTCCAAAAAAAACCCTCAAGAAAGGCCGAAGATTTCTACTGTTGTTTTGGACCAGCCATCATGTCAGAGAGAGACAGTCACACCAGTGGTGGTGAGAGTCACACTCCCACCAAGCCAAAACATCATGTAGGAAAAGCTAAAATATTTGAGCCCCTAGACACCACTCCAATCACTTCCTCTCCTATGATCCTTTCATGCTTCCAAGATGTAGGGTGCTACAAATTTTGTGAGAAGGTCAAGCAGGTCAACAGTCATCTAGACTTGACTAGATTATTTTCCTGTAGCCTACAAAACCATCAAGTTAATATAGCAGGGGTCCAATTTGAGCTTTCATCTGAAATCATTTCCAAGGCAACAGGTATACCATGCATTGGTGAGTTTTGGTTCAAACAAAAGAAGTTGGATTTGGGTTATTATGGGCTTATTTGAAACCTACCTATCAGCAAAATTGTAAGGCTATTTTCCCTTTTTCTCATTTGCTAGAGAGGTATGCTACATTAATGAGGCAGATTATCAGTTTTTTCACATGTGAGGGAAGATACTCCCAGCTCTACTCATATCATATCAGGTTGCTGATGCATTTCACCAAAGTCAAGATGATGAACCTACCTTATTACCTTTTCCAGAGTATTGATAAAATGGCCTCCGTTGTCAAGAGGAAAATATATGACCACCAAATGGCAAGCCTCTTTCATCACTCTCTGATAAAGATGATCATCCTCTATCAGCTAGAGCAACAAGGAATTTCATGGGAAACCTTCATCTCACATGATGTGTTTTTTGATCCCTGGGCCTTCATCCAGTAGAGCTTTCCTTCCACTTCACAGCCATCTACCTCCACTCATCCATCATCTTGCCATATACCTTCTCCACAAAGAGTTTCACCTCTGGTTTCTTCCCCTAATTTTCCAAGTGAAGGGGTTGACAGTAGCCCTAGTGAAGAAAAAATGGGTGGCAGCAGTCAGGAGGAAACTGAGACTAATAATAATGGCCATGAAGAAAGTAGCCATGATCATGAAGAAAGCAGTGATGATCATGAGGAAAGCATTGAAGAAGAAGATGATGTAGATGAAGAATAAAATGAAGGAGAGGAAGGTGGCCAAGATGAAAGCAACCACAAGGATGAAAGCAGTGAACATGATGATGAGAAAGAGGAAAACAGTGAAGAAGAAGTCAGTAAAGAGGGAGAACAACCAGATGAGGAAGACAACTATCTAAGTGCCCAAGACAGTCCAAGAAAGAGTCATGACAGTCATGACAGCTGTCATGACTATCTTGACAAAAATCAGTCCATAGAAGACAAAGAGAATCAGAGTGAGGAAGGTACAAAAAATGTAGAGCAGATTGAAGGACAAAATGATGACAACACTGCCTTTGAGACTCTGATTATTTCCCCTCTCTCATGCACTTATCACAGAGGGAAAAGAGATGTGTTTGCTGCCTCTAAAAGGAAAAGGGCCATCTCCTCACAAAATACCAAAGCATTAGATAAAGGCAAAGATAAAATGAAGAGTGTTGAGCAAAAGACACCAGTCAGGAGGAGAAAAAGGATCAAAAAGGCTTCTCAAGGGTCTCTCTTTGTTGATATAGACAGTGATAATGAGGACCAAGAGATGAGTACTAAGTTGCTCCTCTTAGAGAAAGGTGCCCAGCTTCAAGAATGGGAAAAGGAATTTGAAAGGGCACAAATAATAATTTACTACTACAAATAAGAACACAATCATTTCAAAGAGGTGAAGAGGGGCCTTGCCTTGCAGAAGAAAATGGTCAAATACTATGCAAGGAAGAGCATTCTTGCTAATGCCAAATTGAAGCGAGCCCTAATAGAGCTAGAAGAGATAAAAAGGCCCAAAGTGCATGACAACCTTGGGATCTTGGTTGATGCTTCTCAGAAGGTGTCTAAAACCACTTGAGGGGTATACACACCAATTTTGAGGAAAATCCAGAAACTTTTTGTTTTTTCCAAATTTTGGCCCCTAGGAGCGCAGCACCCTAGGTGCTACGCTCTTTTTTGGGGCATCCTCAGCTGCTAAATTTTACATTTTTGGGTTTTTCATGTCACCAGCAGTCTACCCACAAAATTTTAGGTCAATGGGAGCATGTTTTCCCCCTCAAAAGGTCACAAAACACCTCAAAATTTACCTTTCTGCCTCCATTTTAGGCCTGGCACTGCGCACAAAGCAGTCATGGGAGATTGGATTTTTGAGAAGGTAAATGGAATCCATTCAGCACAAATCAAGTATTTCTGAAAATTAGACTCTTCAATCTTTCCAACGAGCCATCACGGGGCCAAATCTGATGCTAGGAAGGGGTCCAAAACTCAACTGCAACAGACCCCATTTTCAACTGATATGGCACTATGCACAGAGAGAGCTTTTGGCCAAAAAGTCAACAAAAGACACAAATTAATGGAAAATTCGTTTTTTATTATTTTCTTGTACAAATCACTCCTAATTTGATTAGGGAGTTATGTTTTGATTTTTTTCATTTATTTCCTTATCTATTATGTGTCTTGGGCCTTGCATGGTCATTAAGCACATTTATGACATTTATGGCTAAATTAGGGTTTCTGGAAGCCTCTTAGGGTTTCCACCTCCTCAGTTGCTCCATAAATAGAGCATGATGGTCTTATGTATTTGGTTGGATTTTGATGACTTATGCTAAAGCAAATACATAGTCTCTTGGAGTTTTTTATGGAAATTTGATGTCTTGGAGCTCATGCATGCCCTGGTTTGCTTGTTGATGGAGAGAGACTGTTTGCAGGATCCATAAGCTCGGTTGATGGTGAAGTGTTTCTTATGTTCATGTTTTATAGTTTTCCATTATGTTTTCCATCTTGCTATGTTGCAGTAGAACAAAAAATTTAGATTAAGAAATGTTTCCTGATGGCACCTTACTTCTGTTTGTCCTTCACTGCCTTAATGTTTTATTCTGTTGAGATATTTTAGGGAATCCATCTCTTGCTCTCTAAGAAGTTCTTAGCTTGTCCATTTCTTGAATGGTTTATATCAGTTAGTGTCAAGTATGATTTATGGCTAGGGCCTACATATTGTTGCTACTGAAATATTTTGTTTTGGAATTAACACTTTAAAGCATCTTTGCCTAGGTTTACCAAAGAAGTTTGTTTGAATCATGCTCTTTGCCTTTACTATCTAAATTTGTTTTAAGGAACCTTCACAGCTATAAATTTCAATGTTCAGAGTTTTCTCTTCTTCTATGGTTATAACTACTTGTGCATCTTAAATTTTTTTCTGCTCTTGATAATGAAATCTATGAAAGTTAAATAAGTTTCTTGCCTTTCTATAATTTCATTTGAATGTTTGTCTTGATAATCATCTCTGTTCAGTTTGAAATCAAAAGGATTAGGTTTCACTTATACCTTTGATTCTCTTTCCATGCTTATGATTTTCTAACTCCCTTAGTCTAAAAATTTATTAAGGATTCAGTTCTACCCTTCACTAGCTTTTATTCTCAAGTTTAATGTTCATCTCATCATCCACCACAACCTCAAAGACCTACCAACCAAGTTAAAATTTCCCTGCAAATGCTCTTGAAACCATTGATGAACTCATCATGACCTTGTTAGACTCCATTTCCCAATGAATTAAATAATCTTCCATGTTTTCTATCTAAATCCATCTAAGAATCATACCCAACCAAAAACAATCAAAATACCTTGCACTTAACATCTAGCCTAAAATCAACCCTAATAAGCAAACAAGTTCACATCTTTGCACCTACTAGAGAGGTCCCTCTTCGAATCCAGGAAGGCTAGGTCCTTGGATTCCAAAGCTTGGTTTGATGTTACCCTGTCCATTTGTATCTCAATCAATCTAGAAAATTATGGGGAGCTAACAGTGACCACAAGAATTTGGCACTCAAGGATAAACTTCAGAATATCAAGATGTAGAAGAATGACTCCATACCTTAGTATTTGAGTAGGTTCACCCAATTTTGCAATGAACTTGGTGAGGTTTGTGTTACTGTAACAGAGGATGATTTGGTAAGCCTATACCTTTTAGACCTTCCCAAGAGCTAGAAAAACTACTAAGATTTGGTGAACAAGAGGGAGAAACTACCAAATTGGGAATGCTTGTGGTCTGATTTGGTACATGAGGAAATAAGGTGGTCTACTAGAGATGGGACTTCATCCAAGGGTGAGGATGAGGAAAATTTTGCATTGTCTAGAAAGGAAAATAAAGGGAAAGGAAAGAAATGCCAATCCAAATATGAATACAGTTAATGGGGAAAGAATAAGGACTTGTCCAATATTAAGTGTTTCAGTTGTCATGAATTCATGCACTATGCCATGAAGTGTCCACACAAGAAGAAAAAAAACAAGACCTCAGGAGGAGTAGCAGGTGAATCCTTGGCTTCACAGCTCGAGCTTGAATTTACTCTCATTTCATGAATGACCAACACAGTGATTGGAAGTGTGTGGTACTTCTACAGTGGTGCCTTGTTCCACATGACGGGGAATAATGATTTTTCAGTGACCTGGAGGAAAAATACTTGCAAATGCACATAGATATGGGGGTTTATGGAAGTTACAACACAACTGGGATTATTACACTCACCTTTCATACAGAGTCAGGCTCCCCTTTCAAGCTCAAAGATGTCATGTTCGTTCCAAGCCTAAATAAAATCTTGTCTCTATTGCAGTTTTGGAAGACCATGGTTGTGATGTGATATTCAAAAAAGGAAAGTAATTCTTGAGATACATAGCTGAGGTACATGTGAAGAAGATTAGGTTTCAGGTGAATAACCTTTATAATCTATATATGGAAGATTGTTCAGCATTAAGCACAAAGGCAGATAAGGGGCAAAGTCGCGATGTCAATGAACTATGGTATAGAATACTTGGTCATTTTCATCATGGCGCCTTGAATATTTTTCAACAAATATCCATAGGCCTTCCTAAAGGCACACTTGAGTAGAAGGATGTGTGCAAAGTATGTAATTTGGGGAGGTAAACAGAATCCACTTTCCATGATCAAGACAGAAAGGCGCATGCAATCCTTGAAAGGATCCACTCTAATGTCTATGGACCTTTCTTTATAACCTCCGATTCTAGGCACAAGTATTTTGTTATCTTTTTATATTATTTCTCATGGAAGTGTTGGATCTACTTCATGTAGAATAAAGATGATACATTCTCCAAGTTTGTTAAATTCAAGGCACTTGTTGAGAACGAATCTAACAAGAAGGTGAAGGCTCTTAGGAATGATAATGGAGGTGAGTATGTGTCGAATGAATTTAAAAAAAATTGTGCAAAAGAAGGCATTCGATGATAGTTGAAAGCTTAGATACCTGGGGGCAGCCATTAATGTTATGGCCAAGAAAACCATGGATCAACTTGGGTTGGTCCACATTCATCCTACTCCTACTGTGCTTGAATTAGCAGACAGATCTAAAATCAAGTTGGAGGGAGTATTGGATGATGTGGTTGTTTCAATAGACTCTTGGGAATATCTTATAGACTTCATTGTGCTTCAGCCAAAGAATCATGTGGGAGGACATCCCTTGATATTCGGATGACCTTGGCCTGCTACTATTGATGCTTACATTGGATGTCGTTCTGGTGAAGTGTAAATTTCACATGGATATTCTACGAAGAAAGTCACCCTACATCCACAAGCTATATCTATCCAGGAGCTATGAGATACCTTATGGCTAGATTACAGTAGTGATGAGGAGACTCAATCATTTTTGATGATACATCAGTATACTGAGTCAACTCAGGAGGGTCAGATATGAGACTTCTTGAACAATCTAGATACCATGCCTAATTTTGAGTCATTATGTCAAATCTTTATTCTGGATTTTCAATAAAGTCATGATTCCCAACCTTCCTCACCACAGTCTCTAGAAAAACCTCTTTGTACTCTCGAGCTAGAAACCACTCTTGTTGATATTAGTCCACGCAAATCTTTACATATTAGCTCAGACCTGGATGCATCCCATCAAGAGAAGCTTGTAAATTTGTTGCAAAACTATCTTGATGCCTTTGCATGGGGATACGAAGACATGAAAGGAACCCCTCCTTAAACTTGTACTCATCGCATTTATATTTAGGAGGGAGCCTGACCTGTCCAACAACCCCAGAGGTGCATGAACCCAACTCTAAGAGAAGCTGTGAAGGAAGAATTGCAAAAAATATTAGATGTTGATTTAATCTATCCGATATCTGATAGCCATTGGGTCTCTCCGTTGGTGTTAGTCTCGAAGAAATATAGGAAATGGTGCATATGCATTGATTATCAAGAACTAAACAAATCCACTCTCAAGGATTATTTTCCCCTTCCTTTCATCGATCAGGTGCTTGATACCATCACCGATAAAAATTACTTTTCTTTTTTAGACGGCTTCAGTGGTTATAAAATATATAGATCACACCTCACGACCAATATAAAACTACCTTTACATACCCATGGCGGACATTTTCATACCGATTGCTTCCCTTTGGGTTGTGTAATGCCCCATCCACCTTTCAAAGGGTAGTTCTGGCTATTTTTTCTTACCTTGAGTGTGTGGAAATCTATATGGATGACTTTTCGGTATTTTTTGATTCATTTGTTGAAGCCCTAAAAAATCTAAAAAAGTGCTATCTCATTACCAAGAAGCTCACCTTGCTTTTAGTGACAAAAAGTGTATATTAATGTGCAAAGCAGGATTAGTTCTTGGCCATCTAATTTCTAACAAAGGTATCGAGGTTGAACGAGCTAAGATAGAGGTTATTTTATGTCTTCCTGCACCCAAAACACAAAGGGAAATGAGATGATTCCTAGGACATGAGGGCTACTACAAGAGATTCATTGAGAACTTTTCTAGGATAGCTACCCCCCTTTTCCAATTATTAGCCAAGGACAGTGAGTTTTCTTGGTCCACAACTTGCCAACAGTCCTTTGAGACCTTAAAGGAAAAGTTAGTACAAGCACCAGTTTTGAGAGGACCTAACTGGTCCCTTTTATTTCACATTTCCTCTTATGCCTCAAACACTGCTATTGGCGCAGCTTTAGGACAAGAAGAAAACGAACAGTCCTATGTTATCTACTTCATCGGCAAGAACTTGTCACCCACTGAATTGAATTACACTATGACTGAGAAAGATTTTTTAGTTGTGATTTTTGTTATTAATAAATTCAAACACTGCATAATAAGATATGAAGTCTTTGTGCATAATGATCATTCTGCAATAATATATTTGATGAATAAACCATTGAATAATGGTAGAGTGACTAGGTAGTTACTTTTGATTCATGAATTTAATGTTACTATTGTTGATAAACTAGGAAAGTATATTGTTGTTGTGGATTATATTTCTAGATTAAATAATACTGGTGAAGCAATTCATGTTGATGATGATTTCCCTGATGAACATATTTTTTTTGTGTCAAAAAAATCCCCGTGATTTGCTGACATAGCTAGTTATTTAGTCACTGGAAAGACCCCACCTCACTTGTCTGCTCGTGAAAAGCCGAATATGATACAAAAAAGTGTTGCATATTCTTCGGTTCAAGGAGACCTATTTTACACCGGACCAGATATTATTATCCACAGATTTCTAAGAGAGGATGAAGTGTTTGAAATATTCAATTCTGATCATGAAGAAACTTGTGGAGGTCATTTCCCTGATAAGAGAACTGCATATAAGATTCTACGAGCTGGCTATTTTTAGCCTTCCTTGTTTAAGGATGCCAAACAATATGTCAAGCAATGTGATAGTTGTTAGTGAATGGGACAACCGAACCGAGCCAATGAAATGCCTTTATGTCCTCAGGTTAGATTGAGCCCTTTGAAAAATGGGCTATTGATTTTGTAGGATGCATAAATCTGACATCTTTAAATAAAAATCATATATTGGTTTTGTACAGATTTTGTTACAAAATGGGTAGAAGCTAAAGTTGTTTCTTTTGCTACTGAAAGAGTTGTTGCAGACTTTTTATTTACTAAGATCTTTACTAGATTTCATATGCCTAAAGAAATTTTTTCTGACAATGGGTCGTAGTTTATTTCTAATCTAGTACAGGGTGTAATGGATCAATACAAAATTTGTCATAGGAAAATTCGTCATAGGAAGCAAGTCCTTTTGTTGATTGAATTCCAAAATCAAGACCTTCCAGACTGCAGTTCAGTTGGGACTAGATGTCTCAAAGGCACAACAACATCATCTACTATAGTTGAATGAGTTAGATGAATTTAGAAGGGATGTTTTTCAGCATAATATATTGGTTCAACAACAGCGCAAGAAGTGGCATGACAAGTCTATCAATAGAAAACAAATCCAACCAAGTGATTGGGTGCTCCTTTATGATTCCAAATTTAAACATTTCAAAGGGAAATTCCACACACACTAGATGGGACATTATGGAGCAGTAGAAATCAAAACTATTGATGGGCGAGATTCAGTATTCCTTTTGAATGGGCATAGACTGAAGGTATACTTTCAGCCCCTTACAAAGGAATATTTTATGCAGCAAGTACAATAGAAATATGAAGAAGAGATGGTAGGTGGCTATGCCAACCTATTGCAAACTTGATTCTTTATTTTCCTAAAATTAAAAAGAAAAAGAAAAAATGACAAAAATTAAAAACAAAAAGAAAAAGAAACAAGAAAAAAATATTTTCTTGTGGTCGTGAAAATAAGTTTACTGACATAATCACAGAAGGATCAACTTGAAAACCAACATGCTAGTAGGGAGATCAAATTTCAATAAAAGTGGAATGTTGCTTGACCTTTATATGTGCTAATTTTCGCCAAGATGAAGTAGGTTTTTAGTACAAGAACTGAGCCCTTATCCAAGTCTGAGATAGATGATACAAATTTTTTTATACAAGCAATGCTCAATCCCCATTGCATTTATTTTGATTCAGCACTACTTAGTCATATTTTCAAGGTAAAATTATGCCCTTATATTATTCCTGTTTCATAAATTTCCTTCTATTTTTCTTCTTTTAATCCCATGATTTACCATCCCTTTCTTCAAAAGAAAATTTCCCTATCCGATTTTGTATTTCCCTCTTTTCCCCCTGAATTTTTTTCCCAAATCCCTCTTGGTGGTTTCACTCTTGAATTTCCTATTGTAATTTCCTTCCCATTCTAAAAATTTACCCTTTTCCCACTTCTTTTTTTCACTCATGGATCAATTACAGGATCTTATGTGAACTCACAAGTCAGATCGAAGGCATATATCAACACCAAATACTGGAAAATAAAACTTCCCTTGTATATTCAACAAAATTTTCAAATCCAACCTATGAATTATATTCTATTATAATTTTTTTTGGTTCCCTTTTCTCTCCAGATATGCCACAGATATCCTTGGTGCAGGAATGCGTGTTCAGTGCAAACATGTTCAGTACAAGATCGCTCAAGTGCAGGCATGTTCAGTGCAGGAATTTGCACTGTTGAGCGCGCCCAAATATGAAAACACATTTTCTGGTGCAGGAACAATGGTCTTCAATGCAAGAATGTTTTATACAGTGCAGGAATATCTAGTGAAAGAATGTGAATTGAAAATCTTGTTTTTGTTTTTTAAAAATTTTGTGCAAGCAGAATGACTGCACCACCTTTAGACCATGGCATTCAATAATTTGTATTATGGTTAAAACTTTGTTTTATCATTTAAAAAATTAGGAAGAAATCGTTTAAGTACAAAGAAATTTTAGCTTATGAAATCTTAGCTTTTTAATGAGTAACGTGTACACATTATGTGAGATCATGAAGTGAATGTGGGATGGTACGATTCACCTGAAATCCAATACTTGGCACTTTTTGAAAAAAAATATCATCACCTATTAATGATGGCCTTACCTCATATCTGACCTCGCATGAGTTTTACATCGAATCACTATCTTAACCACCACTATTTCCCAATAATCATTACCTTCTTGTACTTGAACCAATTCGTGTCACATCTGTCGTGAGGGTGTAATCTTAATTATGGAGCATCAACATTGGAAGGTGGCCAATATAACAGCGGATGGATAGCTCGGCTATCACAAATCTCTTTTGACAAAGCCTTTGAGTTCTTGTTCGTGACATCATTCCAAGGTTTTAGACAGAGATTGGGTGAATTCAAACGGATAAATGGCACCTATAAGGATTGAACCATGGTCCGTAAAGGAGATGGAGTAAATGGTCGAGTACAGGAACAACCTTGCAATATTGTAGGAATCGGGGTTCCTCCCGTTTTTGCAAAAAATTGATGGATTCGACTTGGCCGTGGTGCTAGAAGTCGCTCGTAATTTTTATGGAAGTGGAGCCACGGTCGGTTCGTTGGAATTTGAGGTCACGGAGGAGTCCATGTCTCAGGCTACAGGCTTAGAAGTAGTGGGAGAATAGTGGTTTAAGAAGGAGAATATTGAGAAGAAGTTGCGGCATTGATTCGTGGTCGACCAAAAGCAAAATGTAGACTGGAAGAAAGGCCTCCAGTGTAGCACTATGCTCGGGAAATGGAAGGACCTGATTTACATATTGTAGAAATTCCTCACCTGCGAGGGCCATTATTCACTAACATTCCTATATCACATACAATTTCTACTGCATTTCGAGTCAGGTAAGCTCATTAATTTTCACTATTATCTGCTTAGGAGCTTAGATAAGATGTTGAAAGGTGTTTAGAAAGGGAAATCAAGCCAGGATGCATGCAAGTTATACCACAACGGGCTGATCAAAATCTTAATCAAGAAGGATTTAGAGGTCAAAAATGTGTCCTAGAAAGGATTTTTGAAGGAGTTTCAAGGACGAGGTGCAGGGAAGTCATCTAAGAAAACGAGTGCAATCAAGAAGGGAAAACCGGAAATCCTTGACCGTGCGCCCTAATGATTCTAAGAGCATGGAAAATTTGGTGTAGGAAAAGGAGTAGAGACCTGTTGTGAAAATACCGTCGTCATCAAAAATAAAAACCAGGAGATCAGCCAAGAAGAGGATTGCCTCTTCAAGGGCGGGTCATGTTCAGTCGAGCTCCTTGATACAATTGGACGACTCACTGCTTGCTTCACCATGTCACAATAACATCTCGGTCCTTGTTGAGGTGGTGGCCTATACAGTGGTCAACGAAGGTTATTCGGAGGAGGAGGAAGACACACCTCGTCAGTCTTCCTTATTAAGATGAAGAAAAGAAGAATGATGTTGACACCCAGTGAAAATCCAAGCAAAGACCCGGCAGTGGTTCAGATGGACAACAAGGTGCAGGAAGCCCTTGATACCTTTGAACTCCATGGTACTGAAGCCCTCGATGATTGTGAAGTGCAGGGTACTGACACCCTTGATAATTTTGAAGAACGAGACACTGAAACCCTCTAGTAAAATGAATGTGCAGGGTACTGAGATCCTTGGTGACATTGAAGTTCCAAGTACGAAATCCCTTGACGATATCGAAGTGCAGGAACTTGGTAGCCAGGGTAACCTTGACCCTAATGATGTTGGCACATGTTTAGAATTGACTGCCAAGATTATGCCTACACCAAAATAATTTGGAGAAGGGAACTCCACCCTCTATCTGAATAGTCAGATAGAAGAGCTCAGGCAGCGTATTTACGGTTTGGAGATATTAGACCAAACCATGAAGGAGTAGGGGACAGTGCAGAAGTAGGAAAGTGAAGAGTTGGAAAGAGAAGTGAAGGAGTAGAAAAGAAAAGTAAATATATGGAAATTACAGGCCTCAAAGTGCTATGGACATATTAAAAAGGTGACCAAGAAACTCAAGAAGATTTGAGCCAAGAAGGTGAAGAAAGTAAAAGCAGGGATCAACATGCAAGTTCACGGTTGAAGGGAGGCTCCCTTGTTTTATTTTTTTTTGCAGCAGGTAAAGGCTGTGTGAGGACACACAACAACATAGGTATGGGAGGAGGTTGGTAGGATAAATATCTTTATTTTTAACCCCTTTCCTACTTCAAATTCACAACCTAAGACCTCTATTTTAACCTCGTAACCTCCTCATTTCTGCACTATTCCAAGAATCGTGTATATTCTTGCACTAGATTTGTATTTTCAGCAACATATTAATCAATGTATTAGTATGGTAGAGTGCAGGTACGATTCCTGCACCGATGGAAATCCCTGCACTCCCACGATAGATCACTACATAACACGGATATCTCATTCAGAATTGGTCATCTAGAGTTAGGCTCGCAGTGAAGATAAGTCAGGAATATGATAGAGATTAGGTCGGCGACTGAATTCATAGATTAGTATTCCATTACAGCCGAAAGGCTTAGATTGTAACATTGTTCTAATTTTGTTACAACTACAGGCCTGAAGGGATGTATATAATGTATAATTAAAATAGGAGTTAGCTAGCGATATATATGATACTAAAAATTTGGTAATTGTATTTTTTCTTGTATCTCCCTCGTTATGGGTTGGAAATATAATACAAGGGATTGTACCATGTTGTTTAAATTATACATTTTAATTCTATGTTGATGCATTGCTGAAGGATGAGTTTCCAAGTTTCTTAAACAGGGAAACAAGCTGGTTAGTTAGGGCCCAGCTAACCCGGATCATTCTCCCTCTCGTTTTCTTTCTCGTCAAAGGTGTGTTAATTTTGTTTGAATGCAAAGTGTGAATTAAGTAGGTATTTCAATTATTTCACAAAGTTTAGTTTCGATTTCATTTACAATTATCGTGTCAAGGAACCATGGTGTGCATGCTTAACTAAGTTTGATTTTACCTTATGGAATTTCCTTTTCGAATATTAGTTTATTTTTGTGTGGATCGTGCAAGCACGTTTCCTGTACTAATGCATTTCCAGTCCTGCAATTTGATTCCTTTGGTTCATTACATTAAAGTCTTTTTGTTTCTTTTCTTTCATAAATATCATGATGTGTTTCTGCAAGTGAATGTTCATTTCTAGACAGAAAGTATTTTTAATAGTAAGAATATAAACTTAATAATTAAAGGTACTTTGATAAATCAGGAATAAACATTGTTATAATGCACAGATCTGTACCTGCACTTTACACTCTAAAGGAAAGGATCGAACTTCAGATTAAATTATTAAGTGAACCTTTAGGAATTAAAAATATTAAAAAGACAGATCTGATCTATGTGAATAACTATTACAGGAACAAAGCTTGGTGTCATAATTAAATGATTTCTTTAACTACATGAAAGAGTTCCTTGATTGAAGAAAAGTGTGCCTTGACTTTCAAAGTTGATTCTTGTTTTGAGATTAATTGTGGTTGAAGCATCTTTCTATTTGAGGAATCTATTTCATAATTTTCTTCACCTTTGCAAATCCTTTTCTTAGTTAACACACTATTTATTCTTTTCTTAAAGTAATTTGAAAACTTGGTGCAAGAATCTTAGTTCCGGTACAATAATCAATATCCTGATACAAGAACAGAGTGCTCTAGTCCTAAGACTTAGAGCCCCTGCATAAGGATTTAAAATCTTCAGTACAAGTGTAGAATATACTTCCAGCAAATAAACTTTATTCTGGTACTGGTGCAAGAACATTGTTGAAGTACATGAATAACAGTTTAGTGCAGAAAGGAATATCTTTAAAGAAGACAAACATCTTAAAGGGTCCAATTATCAATCTTTCATACAACTATATTGAATATAAATATAGATATTCATTCTAGCAATCATTATTTTTAGCAAAAGTTTGATATTTCCTTTTATTTATTTCTATGCAAAGTACTTTCTTTCATATTATAACACTAGAATTTCTTTGGTGTTAATTGTCGTGTGATATTTTTTTTTTATTGTGCAAGATTGTAATTAAGGAAGTAGGAATAGAGTTAGGAAAATTTAGTATCGTTTATGGCACTTTATGTGCTTTGCCTCTAAGTTTTACAAAACCCCCGAGTTGACAATCAAGTGTTGAAAGAGTCTGCTTAACCGCAATTCCCGCACCCAACATTTTTGCACCGTTGCCAGGGAGGTGATTTGAAATTGGTAATAAATTTCCATTTTGTACAATAGGGGTAAGTCTTCGATTATTTTTTTCTTCAGTGTGCTTCTATTGTTTGAAGGATTTTATGGGTGCTAATTTCTTATTTAAATTTGCAGCATTTTATCGAGTTTTTGTTTTGTCATTTTTGAGATGAATGCCTAAAAGGGGTAGGGGTCTGAAGCACAATATGGGCCGAGGAAACACTGATAAATCTGAAAATGTTTCTCATATTTGGCCTTCTCTTACAGGAAGAAAGTCCAAAGAGACACAAACCCATCATGCAAGAACTGTCCATGTGGACTCTGGAGATAGTAGTTTGGGTGTGATATAACCAACGAAGGGGAAGAAGGAGATTGTTAAACTTCAAAGAAAATCAACTCATAGTTGACCTTCTCAGACTATTGAGACTGGTTTATTTAAAGGTACAAGAATGGTTGATCACGAAGACCATGCTGAGGGGAGTGGAGAACACTAGGTAAATGGGGAACAATCCACCTTCGGATTTTCGATTGTGGATCCAGACATAGTTGTGCAAATGAAGAATATTCCTCCATTATCTCTTCCTCATTTCTATGGTAAGGTACGCGAGCACCCAGATTATTTATTATTTGAGTTTGACATATTATGTAGGAGCTATGATTACTCCTCAGATGCTCAAAATTTAAAGTTGTTTCCTGCAACTCTCAAGGACTCAGCACTTCGTTTGTTCATGAGATTAGGAGGAAACACTATAGCTTCTTGGGAGTAGATCAAGAGAGTGTTTTTATTGAAATATCAGGAATATTGTAAAACTAGAGAGATGTAGGATGAAATCTTCACCATTGTGCAAGGTGATGATGAGTCCTTGGAATATTATCTAGAAATATTTTTGTATACCCTCCAAAGGTCAAAACACAAGTTTGATCTAAGTACTATTAGAACCTTGTTCTTATGTGGGCTTACTGATGATGCTAGAAATAACTCAAATTTGTTAGGACAGGGGGTTATTTCTCATAAACCTTTTGATCAGATTTGTGACCTGTCCAGGAAATTCTCAAGGAATCAGCCTAGATATGGTAAAGGAATTCGAAGTAGAAATAATAAAGCTGGATCTACAGATGCTATGATTATTGGGTTGGAGAAAAAAATGGACACTATGAAAATTGAAATAATGAATATTGTTAGCAAACAAATAGACTCTTTAAAATTTCAACAAAAACTTGTATAAGAACAAGAGACATTGTCTATTTTTTGTCCAAAGTGTAGAAAAAATAATCCTTTAAGAGAATGTCCTAATGATGTTAAATGAACTAATAAATGTTTGATTTGTGCAGAGAAGCATGCCACCGAAAAATTCCCCTCCATAATTGGATTGAAAGCAATACTAGAAGGAGGGCAACATAAACTTGAGTCATTGCATGTTATGGTAGCACAGAGAAATTGGACTCAGGTAGGTGCAGGTATGGCTCCTGAACTTACTCCACATTATTTTGGTTATAATGAACAACCATATTCCTATCATAATAATAATCAATCTCAACCGTGGCAACATGGGAACCACTTTCAGTATGGACATCCTTCACAATATTGGAAACACGGTTGGAGAAGGAAAAACCATTCACATAATTCCTATCCTACACCTATGCACCCATATCCATCTACATATGCACCTTACCCAATTCCACAACCATCATTGCTCCAGCTAAGTCAGCCAATTCCACCATTACCTTTACCTCCACAATTCTGACCTCCTCAACTGCCTTCTCAACCCATACCAAATTCCAATAATAAATCGGTACAAATGATCCATTCTATTAAACTGATTCCTCCACCCAGTTATCAGCCTACGTCAGTTGGTGTCAATGATCTCCAACTGAGATCAGGGAAGGTAGTAACATCAAGAAAACAAAATCACCTATGGTGATTATCGAAGAGAAAAATGAGGAGGAAACTCCTGACCGTTCTGGGAGAGATATCACCATTCATCCCATCCCCGTACCTTCAGATCATTTTCCATCCTCTTCAAACCAAACTTCCTATCCAGAGAGGCTAGTTGTGGAGAGGAGTGACCCCACTCCCGAGTCTAGCTTGGCTTCTGAGCTTAGGAATATTTTCATTAACTTCCCTTTGCTTCAGGCTATCAAAGATATCCCCATATGTACAAAAATCATTAGGTAACTATGTCTCAAGAAGATGGGAAGGAAAAGAGTAGAACCTCAAACCATTCAATTTGTTGGAAGAGCAGTAGAGTTAATGACAGGGTGTGTGAAAATGGAAAAATACGCCGATCCTGGAAACCTTGTTGTCTCTATTCAGATAGGTGATATCCTTATCTCCAATGTGCTTATAGACCTGGGGGCAACCATTAATGTTATGACCAAGAAAACCATGGATAAACTTGGGTTGGTCCACATTTTTCCCACTCCTACTATGCTTGAATTGGCAAACAGATCTAAAATCAAGCGAATGGGAGTATTGAACGATGTGGTAGTTTCGATAGACTCTTGGGAATATCCCGCAGACTTCATTTTGATTCAGCCAAATAATACTATGGGAGGACATCCCTTGCTATTGCAATGACCTTGTATTTCTACTACAGATGCTTACTTTGGATTCTATTCTGGTGGCATGTACATTTCCGACGGATATTCTAGGAAGAAAGTCACCCTATATCCACGTTTTATATCTATCTAGGAGATCCGAGATACCTTATGGATAGATTACAGTAGTGATGAGGAGACTCAATCAGTTTCAACGACACATCAGTATACTGAGTCAACTCAGGAGGGTGATATACAAGACTTCTTGAACAATCTAGATACCATGCCTAATTTTGAGCCATTATGTCAAATATTTAGTCTGGATTTTCAAGAAAGTCATGATTTCCAATATTCCCCACCATAGTCTTTAGTATCACCTCTTTGTACTCTCGAGCTAGAAACCATTCGTGTTGAGATTATTCCAGGAAAATTTTTACATATTAGCTCAGACCTGGATGCATCCCAACAAGAGAAGCTTGTAAAGTTGTTGAAAAACCATCTTGATGCCTTTGCATGGCGATACGAAGACATGAGCGACATCCCTCCTGAAACTTGTACTCATCACATTTATATTCAGGAGGGAGACCGACCTGTCTGAAAATGCCACAAGCACATGAACCCAGCTCTAAGAGAAATTGAGAAGGAAGAATTGCAAAAACTCTTATATGCTTATTTCATATATCCTATATCTGATAGCCAGCGGGTCTCTCTGTTAGTGTTAGTCTCGAAGAAATATTGGAAATGGCGCATTTTCATTGATTATTGAGAATTGAACAAAGCCACTCTCAAGGATTACTTTCCCCTTCCTTTCGTCGATCAGGTGCTTGATACCCTCACTGGTAAAAAGTAATTTTTTTTTAGATGGCTTTAGTGTTTATAAATAGATACAAATCGCACCTGAGGATCAAGATAAAACCACCTTTACATTCCCATGGGGGACATTTTCATACCAAGTGCTTCCCTTTGGGTTGTGTAATGCCCCAACCACCTTTCAAAGGGTCGTGCTCGCTATTTTTGCTGACCTTGAGTGTGTGGAAATCTATATGGATGACTTTGCGTTATTTGGTGATTAATTTTCGGAAGACCTCAAAAATATAGAAAAAGTGTTTTCTTATTTCCAAGAAGCTCACCTTTCTTTGAGTGAAAAAATGAGTATATTAATGTGCAAAGAAGGAGTAGTTTTTTGCCACCTCATTTCTGACAAAGGTATCCAGGTTGAACCAACCAAGATAGAGGTTATTTTTTGTCTTCCTGCACCCAAAACACAAAGGGAAGTGAGAGGATTCCATGGATATGTGGGCTACTACAGGAGATTCATTGAGAACTTTTCTAGCATAGCTACCCCCCTTTTCTGATTATTATTCAAGGACGGTGAGTTTTCTTGATCCATGGCTTACCAACAGTCCTTTGAGACCTTAAAGGAAAAGTTAGTACATGCACCTGTTTTGAGAGGACCTAAATGGCCCCTTCCATTTCATATTTCCTCTGATGCCTCAGACACTGATATTGTCATAGCTTTAGGACAAGAAGAAAACAAACCATCCTATGTTATCTACTTCATCAGTAAAAAATTATCACCCAGTGAATTGAATTACATTGTGACTAAGAAAGAGTTTTTAGTTGTGATTTTTGCTATTAATAAATTCAGACACTACATAACAGGATATGAAGTCTCTATGCATACTGATCATTCTGCAATAAGATATTTAATGAATAAACCATTGAATAGTGGTAGAGTGACTAGGTGCTTACTTTTTCTTCAGGAATTTAATATTACTATTGTTTATAGACTAGGAAAGTATAATTTTGTTGTGGGTTATCTTTATAGATTAAATAATCCTGGTGAAGTAATTCATGTTGATGATGATTTCCCTAACAAACATCTTTTTGTTGTGTCAAAAAAATCCTTGTGGTTGCCGACATAGCCAATTATTTAGTCACTAGAAAGACCCCACTTCACTTGTCCGCTCGTGAAAATTATAATATCATACAGAAAAGTTCTTCATATTGTTGGGTTCAAGGAGACCTCTTTTACATCGGACGAGTTTGAAATCTTGAAGTCTGCTTATGACGAACCTTGTGCAGGTCATTTCGCTGATAAGAGAACTGCATATAATATTCTACGAGCTGGCTATTTTTTTCCTTCCTTATTTAATATGCCAAAAAATATGTCAAGTGATGTGATAGCTGTCAGCGAATGGGCTAGCTGAACCAAACCAATGAAATACCTTTATTTCCTAAGGTTATGATTGAGCCCTTTGAAAAATAGGTTATTGATTTCATAGGAACCATAATTCCAACATCTTTAAATAAAAAGCATATATTCGTTTGTACGGATTTTTTTGCAAAATGGGTAGAAGCTAAACTTTCTTCTTTTTCTAATAAAAGAGTTGGTGTAGACTTTTCATTTACTGAGATATTTACTAGATATGGTGTTCCTAGAGAAATTTTTTCTAACAATGGGTGGAAATTTATTTCTAATCTGGTACAAGGTGTAATGGATCAATACAAAATTCGGCATAGGAAATCTACATCATATCACTTGCAAGAAAATTTCCAGGTGGAATCTACAAATAAAGTAATCAAATCCATCCTTGCCAAAAAAATGAGCATGCATAGAAAGGATTGGGCTAGCAGATTGCCAGAAGCCTTATGGGCCTATCGAACCACTTGGAGGAACAACATGGGACATACGCCATATGAGTTGGTACATGGGAAACAAGTCCTTTTTCTGATAGAGTTCCACATCAAGACCTTCCGGACTATAGTTCAGTTGGGACTAGATCTTTCAAAGTGATAGCAGCAACATCTACTACAGTTGATTAAGTTAGATGAATTTAGAAGGGATGATTTTCAGCAGAATATATTGGTTCAACAACAATGCAGGAAGTGGCATGACGAGTCTATCAAGAAAAATAAATTCCAACCAGATGATTGGGTGCTCCTTTATGATTCCAGATTTAAACATTTCAAAGGGAAATTCCACACATGCTGGATAGGACCTTACGAAGTGGTTAATTTTTTTGAAAATGGAGCGGTAGAAATTAGAACTATTGATGGGCAAGATTCAGTATTCCTTGTGAATGGGCATAGACTGAAGGTAAATTTTCAGCCCCTCACAAAGGAAGATTTTATGCAACGAGTACAAAAAAAATATGAAGAAGAGATGGTAGGTGGCTATGTCAACCTATTGCAAACTTGATTCTTTCTTTTCTTGAAATTAAAATGAAAAAATAATAATTAAAAAAAAAAGAAAAAAATCTTTTCCCATGGTCGTGAAAATCAGTTTACTGAAATAATCAATAAAGGATCAACTTGAAAACCAACACGCTAGCAGGGAGATCAAATTTCAATAAAAGGGGATGTTTCTTGACCTTTATATGTGCTAACTATCACCAAGAAGAAGTCAGTTTTTAGTATAGGAACTGAGCCCTTATCCAAGTTTGGGATAGATGACATGGAAATTTTTATACAAGAAACACTCAATTCCCGTTGCATATATTTTGGATTCTACACTAATCAGGTGTATTTTCAAGGTAAAAGATTTCCCTTCTTCTATTCCTGTTTTGTAATTTTCCTTCTATTTTTCTTCTTTCAATCCCATGATTTACCATCTCTTTCTTCAAAATAAACTTTTCCTATCCGATTTCGTATTTCCTTCTTTTCCCCCTTCCCAAATCCCTTTTTCATTATGTCCCTCTTGGTGGTTTCAATCTTGAATTCCCTGTCGTAATTTCCTTCCCATTCTAAAAATTTACCCTTTTCCCACTTCTTTTTTTCCCTCATGGATCAACTACAGGATCTGATGTGAACTCACAAGTCAGATCGGAAGGCATATATCAACACTAAAGACTAGAGAATAAAATTTCCCTTGTATATTCAACAAATTTTTCAAATCCAACCTATGAATTATATTCTATCAGGTTTTTTTTTTGGTACCCTTTTTCTCTCCAGATATGCTACAGATATCCCTGGTGCAGGAATGTGTGCTCAGTGCAAGCATGTTGAGTACAATATCATTGAAGGGCAGGCATGTTCAGTGCAGGAATCCACACTGTTGATCATGCCCAAATATGAAAACACATGTTCTGGTGAAGCAACAATGGTCTTCAGTGCAAGAATGTTTGATACAGTGCAGGAATACCAGGTGCAATATTGTGTATTGAAAAGCTTATTTTTGTTTTGTAAAAATCTTGTACAAGAAGAATTACTGCACCACATTTAGACCATGGAATTCAATAATTTGTATTATGGTTAAAACTTTATTTATCATTTACTAAATTAGGAAGAAATCATTTAAGTACAAAGACATTTTAGGTTATGAAATATTATCTTTTCAATGAGTACTGTGTACACCTTATGTGAGATCATGCTGAGAATGTGGGATGGTATGATTCGCCCAAAATCCAATACTTGCCTCTTTTTGAAAAAAATCTCATCACCTATTAATGATGGCCTTACCTCATCTCCCACCTCGCATAACTGTTACATCGAATCACTATCTTAACCATTTCCCTTTCCCAATAATCATTTCTTGCCTGTATATGAATCAATTCGTGTCGCATCCACCCTAAGGGTGTAATCTTAATGATGGAGTGTGACCATTGGAAGGTGGCCAACATGGAGGCGAATGGATAGCTCAGCTATCAGAAAATTCTTTAGACAAAGCCTTTGAGTTCTTGTTTGTGACATCCTTCCAAGGTTTTAGATAGATATTGGGTGAATTCAAACGTAGAAGTGGCGCCTGTAAGGATTGAACTACGGTCCATGATGGAGATGGAGGAAACGACCGAGCACAGGAACAACCTTGTAATATTGCAGGAATCAGGGTTCCTCCCATTTCTGAAAAAAATTGATGGATTCGACTCAGTCATGGTGCTATAATTTGCTCCTAATTTTGATGGAAGCTGAGCCAAGGTGGGTACGTTGGAATTCGAGGTCACGTGGCAGTCCATATCTCAGGCTATGGTCTTAGCAGTAGTGGGAGAATAATGGTTTAAAAAGGATAATATTGAGAAGAAGTTGTGGCGTCAATTCGTGGTCGACCAAAAGTAAAAGGTAGACTAGAAGAAAGGCCTCAAGCGTAGTGCTATGCTCGGGAAATGGAAGGACCTACTTTACATATTGCAAAAATTCCTCACCTGCGAGGGTCATTATTCACTCACCTTCCGATATCACATACAATCGATGTCTCATTTCAAGTTGTGTAAGCTCATTAATTTTCCACATTATCTGCTCAGGAGCTTGGAGAATATGTTGAAAGGTGTTCAGAAAGGGAATTCAAGCGAGGTTGCATGCTAGTTATACCACCATGGGTTGATCACAATTTTTATCAAGAAGGAGTTAGAGGTAAAAAATGTGACCTGGAAAGGTTTTTTGAAGGAGTTTCAAGGATGAGGTGTAGGGAATTCGTCCAAGAAAAAGAGTGCAAGCAAGAAGGGAAAACTGAAAACTCTGATCACGTGCCCTATTGAGACTAAGAGCAAGGAGAAGTTGGTCCAGGCAGAGGAGCAAAGACGTATTGTTAAAAACCCATCCTCATCAAAAAAAACAACCAGGAGCTCGACCAAGAAGAGGACTGCCTCTTCAAGGGTGGGTAATGTTTAGTAGACATCCCCGATACAATTGGGCAACTCACCGCCTACTTCACCAGGTGACAATACCCTCTCGGTCCTTACTGAGGTGCCATCCTACACAGTGGTCAACGAAGGCTATGCGGAGGAGGAAGACGACACACCCTTGTGGGTACTCCTTGTTAAGATGAAGAAAACAAGAATTATGTCGACACCCAGTGCAAGTGAAAGCAAAGAATCAACAGTGGGTTAGATGGATGATGAAATGCAGGAAGCCCTCGATACTTTTGAAGTGCAAGGTACTAAAGCCCTCGATGATTGTGAAGTGCGGGGTACTAAATCCCTCGATATTTTTGAAGAACAGGGTACTGAAAATCCTAGTAAGATGGATGTGCATGGTAATGAGACCCTTGGTGACATTGACGTTTCAGGTACTGAAGCACTTGACGATATCGAAGTGCAGGAAATTGGTAGCCAAGGTAACTTTGACCCTGATGATGTTGACACATGTTTAGAATCGATTGCTGAGAAGATGCCTGCACCAGAAGAATTGGGAGAAGAGAACTCCACCCTCTATTTGAACAGTCAGATAGAAGAGCTCAAGTAGCGTATTTACGATTTGGAGATATTAAACCAAACCATGAAGGAGCAGGGGACAGTGCGGAAGTAGGAAAGTGCATAGCTGGAAGGAGAAGTGAAGGAGCAAAAAAGACAAGTAAAGATATGGAAATTTTGGGCCTCAGAGTGCTATGGACATCTTAAAAAGGTGACCAAGAAACTCAAGAAGGCTCTAGGCAAGAAGGTGAAGAGAGTAAAATCAGGGATCAACATACAAGTTCAAGATTGAAAGGAGGCTCCCTTGTTTTGGTTTTTCTGCAGTAGGTAAAGGTTGTGTGAGGACACACAACAACATATGGACGAGAGGATGTTGGTAGGCTAAATTGTTTTATTTTTAACCCCTTTCCTACTTAAAATTCACAACCTAAGATCTCTGTTTTAACCTCGTAACCTCCTCATTCCTGCACTATTCCAAGAATCGTGTCTATTCCTCCACTGGCTTTGTATTTTCATATTTAAGGTTTGCAATGGAATTAATTAATTATTTTTATAGATTTTACACCTTTAATATTATTTGCAACTAATATTTTCTTTCCTAAAGCATTTGGTAAGAAACGTATTAATCAATGTGTTAGTATGGTCAAGTGCAAGTAGGATTCCTACACCGTTGGTAGTTCCTACACTCATGTGATAACTCACTACCTAACGTGGATATCTTGTTAAGAATTGGTCATCTCGAGTTGGGCTCGGAGCAGAGATAAGTTAGGAATATGATAGAGATTAGGTCGTCGTCTGAATTCTTAGATTAGTATTTCTTTACAGCCGAAAGTCTTAGATTGTAATGTTATTGTAATTTTGTTATGGCCGCAGACCTGAAGGGATGTATATAATGTAGAATTCATATAGGAGGTATCTGGCAATAGCGATGCTACGGTGATTCTTGTAATTGTAATTTTTCTGGTATCGCCATCGCTTTGGGCTGGATTCGACTTCACAATGTACATTTTCCGATTTCGAAATATAATATAAGGGATTGCGCCATTTTGTTTCAATTTTGTATTTTAATTCTATGTTGATGTGTTACTGAAGTTTGAGTTTCCAAGTTTCTTAAACAGGGAAACGAGCTGGTTGGCTAGGTCCCAGCTAACCCAGTTCATTCTCCCTCTCATTTTCTTTCTCTTCAAAGGTGTGTTAATTTCATTTGAATGCAAAGTGTGAATTAAGTATTTATTTCAATTCTTTCATAAAGTTCAAGTTCGATTTCATTTACAGTTATCGTGTGACGGATCCGTGGTATGCATTCTTAACTAAGTTTTATTTTACCTTATGTAATTTTCCTTTTCGAAGCTTAGATTATTTCAGTGTGGATCGTGCAAGCACATTTCCTGTATTAGTGCATTTCTAGTTTTGCAATTCGATTTCTTTGGTTCATTACAGTAAAGTATTTTTGTTTCTTTTATTTCATAAAGATCTTGATGCATTTTTGCAAATGAATGTTCATTTCTAGACAGAAATTATTTTTAATATTAAGAATCTAAACTTAAGAATTAAATGTACTTTGATAAATTAGGATCAAACATTGTTATAACACACATATCTGTACTTGAAATTTACACTCTTAAGGAAACGATCAAAATTCACATTAAATTATTAAGTGAACCTTTTTGAATTAAAAACATTAAAAAGACAGATCTGATCTATGTGAATAACTATCATAGGAACAAATCTTGGTGTCATAATTAAATTATTTCTTTAACTGCATGAAAGAGTTCCTTGATTGAAAAAAAGCGTGCCTTGATTTTCAAAGTTAATTCTTGTTCTAATATTAAGTTTGGTTGAAGCATATTTCTGTTTGTGGAAGCTATTTCGGAATTTTTTTCACCTTTGCAAATCCTTTTCTTAGATAACACACTTTTTATCCTTTTATGAAAGAAACTTGAAAACTTGGTGCAGGAATCTTTTTTCAGGTACAGGAATCAATATCCTGATATATGAACCGAGTGCTCTAGTCCTAATACTTAGAACCCCTACATAAGGAATTAAAATATTTAGTACAAGTGTAGAATATACTTCCAACATATAAACTTTATTCCAGTACTGGTGCAAGAACATTGTTGAATTACAGGAATAATATTTTAGTGCAGAAAGGAAAATCTTTAAAGAAGACATACATCTTCAAGGGTCCAGTTATCAACCTTTCATACAACTATACTAAATATAAGCATAGATATTCATTCCATCAATCAATATTTTTCACAGAAGTTTGAGAGTTCCTTTTATTTATTTCTTTGCAAAGTACTTTCTTTCATATTCCAGCACTAGAATTTCTTTGGCATTATTTTCTGTGTGATTTTTCTTTTCGATTATGAAATATTGTAATTAATGAAGTAGGAATAGAGTTAGGAAAATTTCATATCGTTTTAGGCATTTCCTGTGCTTCGCCTCTAAGTTTTACGAAACCCCTATGTTGATAATTAAGTGTTAAAGGAGACTGCTTAACCGCAATTCTTGTACCCAAAAGACTTGAAAACATTATAGTTGTCTGACTCTCCTGAAAATGAATGGCAGGTGTCCACCATAAATACTATTGGAAGGTGAGATGACTATCGATCTAGTAAAACCTATGTTTGGCGGTGCAGCTCCTTGCAGTTGGGCTTAGGGTAACGACCCGACCCATCACCACATACTATGCTCATTTCTCCTTGTTGCCTCGACCTGGTTCTTCTCTACAAGTTCCGCTCCTCCATGTTCATACTTCGGCAGCTATGGTACCAAGTCCTTGTCTATGGTTACAGATGACCAGTTATGAATCGGTTCCATTCTCAAAATACTATATGTTCCTGTGTTTTGGGTTTGTCTTTGTGTTTTTGTTGCATATTGAACTTTTTCAGTAATTATTAGATCATTGTTACTTCTCAGTATCCTCCAATTATATATATGAAGAGTATTTTTCTTGTGTACGGGTTATGGAGGGTTTTTGTTTCTTAGGTATTTATTTTCATGCCCAGTCCTTCCTTCTTAACGCACTTGGATAAATTACATTTAGTGTGGAAACCGTACTAAGTCGAGGATTTTATAGCTCTTCCCACTTGCTTATTTTTCCTTTCTAAGTTTGTTTGTGGTAGATGGAATTTGTGGTAGAGGGCATGTCCATAACCTTTCCATGAAGTATAAATCCTCTGTTCTAAGGGTTTTATGGTTCTAACAGTTCATCATTTTTTTATGCCTTCAATAGTTACATGGGTACGCACCGAGAGCTTCAGTTTCAGGTTTGATACTCTTTGGTTTTAATCCCCTGTTCTAGTAGTATTTACATATATATATATATACTTATACCTAAATGTTTCATTTACTCACCGTTTATGTGTTTCTTTCTTATTTGTTGCACAGGTCTCTTCCAGAGCCATGGTGGAATGGGTGTCCTCCAGGTCTACATGTCGCCTCCAGAATGACCAAGCCTTAAATTTTTAAAAGAAGTTTCTCTCTCATGTTGTTACTGAGGGTATAACCCTCTTGTTTGCACAGGTCTTCGGAACTAGTATAGTTCTCCCCTTGCATGTATGGCTTCATGCAATGCTCTGAGTATGGAAGATTGGCCTTAGTTTTATTTTCTCTTTACAAATTCTCAACTTCATCGTTTAATTTTTGGTGCTAATTTAACTGTGTAGAATTTTTCCATATGGATCTGTATAAATATTATTGTGAAAAATTATTTTCTCGGGTCTTTATTCGTGCATACCATATACTTGAAGTTGATCATGGTTAATATGAGACAATGTTCCAATTGTCTGTTGTAATTCTTGGTTTTTCTATTCCTTCATACAACTATCTCTTATGGAGTTTATTGTATTTCAGTATATATGATAAACATATTTATCTGTATTGATATTTGTATATTCTCATGACATTTTCAGGTTTATAAATTCAATGTCTCAGTTTCTAGGTTATTATAATTTTCATGGAAAAGAAGTTTTTTTTCGAGTGTTCACATTTTACCTTTATGGGTGTATTATGAGTCTTTTCATAACATTGGTTCTCATGGCCAGATGACCCAATCCTTGTTCTATATCCCACAGAGCTTGAATTCTAAACTTCTGAGTATGTTCATTCATTTATACAGATTTATTGAAAGTTGTAATTAGTGGTGCAACCTATAGTTTGCGAAGATTTTATACCTTGCTTTAGCTTCCAATAGTTCTTCTGTATAATTTTATGATATATATATATATACATGTTGTTCGAAAGTTAAAAATCTTAGATGTACATGCAAGAATATTTCTTAATGTAATGTGCTTGTCTATATTGTGCTTATTTAATGATATTTTACACTGCATATGGCTTTATGTATCTACATGTTTTAGAGATACTCCAGTTAACAGAGTTTAAACAGTCAATTTTCTATGTTGCATTTTTTGTTTGTCTGTAATAGTATTTTCTTGGCTACTACTTATTACATGACTATTTATCTTTTTCCTTAAGTACACAAGCATCAATTTTTTTTCCATATTAACAGAGATAATCAATAGAATTTATTTTCAGTATTGTAAATATAAGTACCCTTTAATTATAATGTTCAATAAAAATATCCAGTAAACTAATTTATTTATCGTTGGAATTTCAATTAAACTGATGGTGCCACCCAACCATGAGAGAGTCGATCACGTCCTATGCTCCCCCCGAGCTCCACACTACAGTTTAGATAGTAGTTACGTGTCAGGAGTTAGACCTCAGATATTTTTTCCATTCTATGCTTCCTTCGGGTTTTCAGAGCTCCACTGGTCCATAACCAGTTCTTAACAACTCTTTCCTGTACAACCTCCTGTTGTAAAACCCTATGTCTCTTTTCTTTAAGAGAACCCTTCCCCTACTCAAGATTTCCTTTTTATCCTCTTGGGGAAGGTAAATGTCAGACACAACTGCCTCCTCCTTTTACTCTAGGATCTTGGAATTCTTTGTTTTTACCAATCAGTTAATCCATTATTCCATTTAATTTTATTCATGAAATAGAATTTAAGTTATCTTTCTTATTAATTAATAACCACATTCGTTAATATATTTCATTAACATATTCAAATGTAATTATAAGTGTCTTTTAGACAAACATTAAAATAAAATGGGGTGTTACATCTTCCCTAGTGTTTACTTCATCCCAGGAAACATTTCTGGATATGCTTCACATATGAAGTTTTCATCCTCCCAAGTAGCCTATTTTAGGCTAAAGTGCTTCCATTTCACTTTAACTTGGGGGATGACTTGTCTCCGAGGCGCTATTTCTCTCTGATCGAGAATAAGTTTAGGTTCTCCTGGAAATTCGTCGTTTGGTTCTACCTGCAAGCAACATAATTTTATAATTAATTTTAATTATGAATCGATTATTTCTTAGGATTCATAATGTAAATACAACTTACATGTAGGCTTTGCTATTGTATAATATTCTTGGGATCATGTATGTATCGTTTCAATAATGACGCATGAAACACATTTTGCACCAATATGTGGCTAGGAAATGCCAGTCAATAAGCTACCAGCTCTATCCGTTCCAGAATTTGGAAGGGTCCACAGTACCTGGGAGCCAATTTGGCACAGGTATTCTACCTCAAAGTGCTCTTCTTGGCTTTAATTCCCACATGAAAGTGGTCACCCACCTCAAATTCTCGAAAAATTCTTTTTCGATTAGCATATATCTTTTGTCTATCTTGAGTCGCTTTTAAGTTCTGCCTGATTTTCCTTACCTCATGTTAGCAACCTATAAATACAGGATTCATAATTTTGACTTGAATGATGATAGTCGTGTAAATATGTACATACTTTTCCTTTTGCAAGTTATTTTCCCATATTTTTTAAAATATAAAAAATAAAATAAAAAAGAGGGTAATAATTCCTAAAAGAAAAATCAAAGGACTTAGAAAAAATAATATAACCCAAAAGAAAAAAGATGAATAAAACATGAAAGTGTGCAATTCTAAATGCCACTACTTTTAATTTTTGCAGTTGATTATGGCAGAGTGTCAATAAATGCCATAATCTGTGATGAGTTGAACAATTTAATCTTGACTTGTCATCTTTCAATATCAAATGTTGTAGATAGTAAATAAAGAATTGTCATACAGTTTGATCATGACAATTCAGTAGTTAGGTAGAGAATAAAAGAATCCAATAGTTTAATCTGGATTCTTGGATGAAATAAGTATAGAATTAGATAGTTTACTGCTTTCAAAAATAATAAAATGTTGTAAGGTTGCTAGCTCAAATGCACCTGATTAAAATAGAAGAAAAAATGTTAGAAGATATGACTGGGTAGGTAGAAGAAGGCGGGAAATTCATTGTAAATATTTTTCAGCAGGCTACAAATAACTAATTTCCCCTCCCCATAGCCATTGAGCATTCTAGACTATCAGTCAGAGAGGCTCAGGGCATTTCCCTGACTTCTGTTGGGACCGAACCCAAGGCTCAATGACTGATTAGTTGAAAATGTTAAGTTTCTATATTAATCCCATAAATTTTCATCATTTACCCTTCATGCACTCATCATCATTTAATTCCATAAGTGAGAACTCTTTTCTTACTTAAATTTTGCATAAAGGCCCATTTGATTAATTCCCTCCATTTTACAAAACATGAAAACCCTCATAAAGTACTTTATGCTAAGTGGTGAAATCATGAAATGATAAACTTGCTTAAAGATGTTTCACTTTACTTATTCATACAAATGTATTTATTGAGTATTCATTTTCCCCTATTCATATTAACATCTAACTTATTTTATTAACTCCCTATAACAAATCCTAGTCCTATCAATATAACTTCTTTTTATTTAAATATTCCAAAAACCCCATATTATATGCTTTTTATATCAAAGATATTACTCACATGTTGAAATTACATCCCAAAATTATCCCTTTGATATAAAACTACCCATAATAAAATATCCACACTCCCCTATAGTTTTAAAACTTTAAATAAATCTAAAACTATATAATAAAGTTAAAAATAATTGCAAAATATGCATTTTATTTACATACTGTGTATATAAAACATGTGTGAAAAAAAGAGTTTATTTGCCCATTAGTCATGTTCCTGCACAAGCTTTACTCACGGTTACAATTTTAAACTTACCCCTTTTTCCCCGTTACATATCCCTTTACCAAAGTCTAAACCCTGGTTTAAAAACCTTTATTAACCGGCCTAATCTATGTATAAACTCCTTTTATACATTAACTTCATCAAATAAACCAGCGCCGTTGCGCTCATCCTCAACCCTTCGATCATATTTTCAATCATAATCCAACGGTTCGCATTGAATGTGATGAACTTGCTTCATGCCCCATCCTTCCCCGTTGCGTTAAGCCATAACCGTCTGATCCTCAAACTCTTTTTAATCCGATGGTTCACACTGAGCGCGATCACCTGGTCTCATACCCCACCATTCTCATCGTGTCGAGCCATGACCGTTGATCTTTGTTATCTAATCAATGGCTGATATTAAACCTGGGTCCCACCTTACCTTTCCCCTACAGCTTCCCGAGACATCCTGACCGTTCGCTTCATCCATCCCGATCCAATGGTGCAGATCTCATATCGCGCGCCAAAATTGAACGAGCGAGGTTTGCAAAAAATTACGCGATAAAAGGTTTTTTGTGAAACCGCCGACTACTACATGTCCAATTGTAATTGGATCAAGTTATAAAATCCCAAAACTGCTTACCATATAAAAACAACGTGATACTGTCGAATGGTTTTTCGCATTCAGAACGAAAACTGTTCCCACCATTGACTGTGACCTACCATTAATGCTACGCAGAGTAATAAAATCAAAGGTTTTAAACTAAATTTTTTACTATTTCGCATCGTTTGTCCCCTCACCCATTGAAAAATTACACCCAGACTCCATTTCAAGGCTGTTGCTGACCAATTTGTCCCTCTGAAGCAGATTTCCCCTCTGAAGCTACCACGACCAGTTTGAAGACTGGTACAACCTGAAACCTTTATCAACCGCTACAACACCTGCAAAAGGTGAAAGAGCAGAGTCAAAGAGTATTCGGGAATGAAACAGTCAAAACAATATTTATTGTTGTAATTCTTCATTTTACAGCGGTAGAGTAAAAAAGTTGCAACGTGAAAGAGTATCAGAGGTGAAGCATAGGTTAAAGAATGTAAATGAGAAAGATTGTCTTCCAAGCTATCTTCTGATAAGTATTGTTTCCAAGTGCTAGCAAGCATCTACAACAAAGCAACAAATCAATTTTGATAAGATAAATCAGTTCTATTTTTCTTGATAAGAGGACAGCTTGCCAGTTTGTTTTGCAACTGTCCCTCTTTTTTATTTAATAATCTTTATTTTCTCCTAGAGATATTCCTACATGTCTCTCAGATATTTTGCAATAATTTTGTATAAATACTTCACTCTTTGAAGTATTTAGGGTGGAATAAAATGTGTCAAGACTACTATAGACATTTTTGTTGAATACATTGGGAGTTTGTGTCAGTCGATTTGTAAAGCAGCAGACTGGAACTAAGTCAAGCAGCAATCATAACTCAAGATTCTTGTGCTGATTAGATAAGTCAAGTATTTTCCTGTTTTCAATGTTTATCTTTCTAAGTTCCATACATACATTTACATGTTTTCTATCTTAAATTATTGACTAGGAAAGTTTATACAAGATTAGTGTCAAAAGCTCCCTGTGTTTTACTAGTTATTCATTGATATGTTTTCTGCTGATATCCAGATTAAGAATCCTTAACTGCTCTTAGTCCCTTTTGATCCCTTTCTTTCATCTTATTTTCTGTAACTTAATTATTCTTCATTTCCCTTTCGTTCAGATCTTACCATTTCATCAAAAATCCTATTTCCAAACCCTTTGAAGGTCATCTACCCTGCCCTTAGTACATTTGCTCTTTTGACCTTATTTCCTAGCTTTGCTTGCCAAGAAATTTGACTCCATAGCCCAATGGTCTGGTAGATCTCTTTTTGGTTTACCTTGAAGTACCTTTTATTCCCACCAAACATTCAAACCAAACCAATTGTCCAAATATAACTAGCCTAAAATATTATAACAAAATCAAGCTAAATCTTGAGGAGAGATCCCTCTCCGGAATTTAGGAAGGCTAGATCCTGAATTTCAAAAGTAGGTTCTTGGTTACCCCTGGTTTTATTCAACTATAAATCCGCATCCCACAACCTGAGAATTACTAGGGTGATAACACCTCACACTCCATTTCCTCTAGCATGTCCAGCCCAAGCATCAGTTTGGTTTCTGTACTGCTCCAGTTTATGGGGGTCCGACATTGTCTTTGGTAAAATGCTTCAAAAATACTCATCTTGAGGGATTCTTGGTATCCATTGTTGTAGGATAATTTGACTAGATGTAAATACTCTTCCCTCTTTGTGGGTTGTTGCATCACATAAATGCGTAACATGTCTTCTAATACCTTATTCACCCTTTCGGTATGTCCATCCATTTGAGGATGGTAGGCTCTAGTAAACTGGATATGTGTCCCCAAACCCGTGAATAGTGATTTCGAGAAAGCTGAGGTGAAATTTACATATTTTTGGTGAGGTAAATCCCCTCTGTGGACAGAGGCGATCCCACTAGCCCTAGAGTGGGTCTAGCCACAAACGAGACAAGCTATAATATTGATTCCTAGTTAACAAATGGACGAATATTCGATAGATGACTTACCAAAGATCCTATGTTGTTGTTGTCGTAGAAAACGGTTGCTGCCTCTCACTCCTGGTTTGAAAGATCACGATCCACCCGCTTTCACGCTTGGACACCTACACACACACAAGAAACAATGACAATATACAACATAATAATTCATATTCGTAATTATCAATCAGTCGAAGAAGAATAAATAAATCATATTACATAAACAACATAACACAATTATGGAACCAACACCATAGTCGAGTATATTAATAAATGAAAGGAAGAGTACAACCAAGCTTTGACATTGTGGTCTCCTCTAGCAGGGTTCAAGCGGAGCGCGTCTCACAAAGGCTCGTTGGGAATTCATACAAGACTCTCTCTACATAGTTCTCCTTGGTTCTACCTTCTCAATAGCAATTACTCAGCTATAGTATTCTTCTCCAAGTCCAGCTCTTTGGCTACATGTTCAGCTAGCTTTCATAAAGGGAGAAGGCCTATTTATATAGAGGGAGAGGGAGAGGTTAGGATCCCTATAACTATGGAAGGGAGCCCTATCTTCAAGGAGTGTTCCATGGGAGGTAAAAAACCACTACCTAAAGAGAGAGATCCGTGGCTCATCAACTTAACCACTTCTAGTGACTCATCCCTGAGGTGGTTAGAAGGAAACTTCTGCCTCTAATTTTTTTAAAACATTCCTAAAACATCTTGGCGCGGGGGTTGCACTGAGATAGACCGCCAGGTGGTGCGGGCTCTAGTGAAAATCTTCCACATCGGCGTGAGGGATGAACTGGCTATGTGCGCCAAGGCCAAAACATAGGTTTTGTGTGCTTTTTGAGGAAATGTCCAATAGGATAAATGATTTCCTTATGCATAAGGATGCAAAGAAATTGTTTGTAAAGTATGACACTGTTCACAAGTCACGGGAATGACCCTCCAATATGCGTGACGAGGGATTGCAGGGACGGTGACAAAATGTTCTGTAACAAATGCCCCCTAAAGCATGAGGTTCGAGAGAGAGGGAGGGGTGAAATGCTTTATGAGAACACGTTCGACCCAAACACTGCTGTCAGAAAACCTACAAGTACAAATACAAGAAATATCTCTGATACATGATATGTGGTATGGGCACAGCCATCCTTAATAGAGTACATAAAAAGTGAGATCTGAGGTATGGACGCAGCCATCCAACAATAAGGATCAAAAAATAGACTCAGGTATGGTCGTAGCCATCCAATCAAAAGATTCATGTAACAAGTCATAGTAATCCACAAAGAACCCGCAACCTAGATTTCATGAGACAAAACCCAGGGTCTTATGCTCCATCCCGACCCGAACAAAGTACAATTTCGAGCATGTGAATAGACAAGTTGAAGTCGAACATGCAGGAACATCGTCTGATTACTAGCCAATAATGAGAGCTCTTAACAGACGTGAGAGAAACTGTCAATAATGACAACGGCTCTCAAGGTACAAAAGGTACAATCCACAAAATGTTAACAGTGATCTGGCGTCGAACACTTGCAGAATAATCCGATCGAAGTCCATTGATGTGAACCTCTTGATGGATGAAAAGAACCTTCCATCAAGGCATGCAGGCTCCAGGGCACCTGAAGGGAGTCTCTAGATCAGCTTCCTGGAAACTGAGTTGAATTTGATAGGAAGTGAATTGGTCGAAGGAGGGCCATGATGTTTCCCACATCATTGACACGAGACAGAGGAATACGATAATTTGCGAATCAGGACCAACAGAGAACCAGAGGAAGGTTGAATATTGTAGAGGAAAAACTTCTCTTGAACATATCGGCAGCATGACATTGGATTTGGCAGTATTTGACATCAAGGGATTTGAGGTCATGGTGACATGGCAAAGAGCAGATGAGCGGTCAAAAGAGATTACCAAAACCCATGGAGGAAAACAAACGACGAAGTAATACGTTCCCAACCCGACACGATTGCAGACAAGTGCCATGTTCAAGAGTGTCATACTACCGACTAAAGTCTGGTTCCATTTTCCCCCACCAATTCTGGCAAGTACCCCAATTATTTTTGTAAACAAGTTTGAAGAGGATAGAATGTGCTTGCAATGTAAGTTTTTCCTTTGGAAAAATCCAACCTAGTACATTTTACGAGCCCTAGGAAGGAGGAACTCAAGTAACGCCATAACAACGAAGTCCGATGTCATCAGTTTTTAACAAGTTTGACAAAGGGAGAACTCGACATATTTTCATGTTTAGAGAGTTTGAAAAGAAAGAGGAAAAGGAAACTCCAGCAAGGCCCTTTTCATAAATAGTCTCTCAGATCCAAAAAGGTAGAAAACAATATCCGAGAGAACCTCTTAGTCATGATAGGCTAAGCTATTCCTTTTTCGTAAATAATCTATCCCAACCCAAAAAAGGGGTAAACGTATACTAGGTAGATATCATTTCAAAGCCATTTAACGAGTTCAAAACGACAAGCATCTCGACAATATTTTTAGTTTTAGAGAGTCAGAAAAGAGCTGAAAGATGACTCCTCCTGGAGGAACGAGTGGTATAAAGGGTAGCAACTGGTTCTGGTAATGGTGGAACTACTCAGAACAAGTAAAGGTTAAGAGGCTGGCTAACAAGACCACTCATCGTAGCGGTTCCTTAGGAATGGGTAAAACAACCAAGTGAAGGCATATGATCGGCCAAGAAGATAATGATGGTGGAATAAGAAAACCAAGGCACATCTGGAAAAACAGGCTGATAAAATGGAAATCACGAGAGGTAAAATGGGAATGGTTTCATTTTTACACAAGCTTGAAATTAGGAAACTCTGCTTGAAGTTGGTTTCATTTTTACACAAGCTTGAAACGGAAATAAACTATGCTTGAAAAAAAAATAAGCATGCCCCCAGCATGGTGACTCAATTCGAGGTACATGCCCCCCAAGCTTCAGTCCATATGAAAGGAAAATGGAGCGAAGGTTCAAATTACGAGATCAAGAGAAAGACTCGACTGGGATTTTATGAGATCTGAGAAAATTCTCGAATTGAACGGGAACATGTTTCATTGTTTTAACGAGGTTGACACATTAAAAGAACTATCCTCAAAGCTAATTCATTTTTTAACGAGGTTGGCACAGAAGATGAAATATCTCTTGGACACCTTGTTTAATTTTTTAAAGGAGCTTGACACAAGACAAGGAACTCTGCTCCGACAACCTTGTTTCATTTTTTAGGGAGCTTGACACAAGAAAATGAACTTTGCTCCGACAAACTTGTTTCATTTTTTAGGGAGCTTGACACAAGAAAACGAATTGTGCTTCGACAACCATGTTTCATTTTTTTAAGGAGATTGACACAAGAAAATGAACTATGCTTCGAAGACCTCATCATGTTGAATAAGAAGTCATGGCTTCCAAGAGTTCCGCACCGGATGGGAGAACAAAATCTTGGAAATCAGGACCCAATGCCCCCAGCATGCTATGCACAACGACACTATCACTGGATCCAGGCATGGGACAGGTATCCACATAATTAACTTGCGGTGGGGAATATACAACCAATCGATAAAGAACCAAAAGGGACAATGGTGGACTAGATGTGACATCAGGACCAAAGAATGAAAGTTGATCAATGTTCATGATCCGACCTTTGTGTGGGAAATAGATCACACGAAAGAGGGAAGAGACAAGTGCACCCATGACATAAATATAGTCGTGCCCCAAGAGTAAATTGAAATCCAAGGGGCCTGGAACAACCATCATGTCTATATAGACGGTTTTCCCTCCCAAAGTAACAGGCAACTTCGGAAGGATCCCTAACGGTTGACTGGTTCCTATGTTAAAAGCCAACAGATTATGTGTAACAGGCACAAGCGGTGGAGAACCAAAAGCTTGCCAAGTAGTGGAAGACAGAACACTAACAAACGTGCCTTCATCTATAATTATGCTAGGTACAACCATATCAAAGGTCTATACTATGATCTCAAAAGGCACATAAGAAGGAAGGCAGTATCCTGCAAATCGACTCCAATCGAAAGAAGCAACCAAAATACTTGGAGGAGGTACCATCGAACTGAGATGGTCTTCCCCTGGTGTTACCGGAGCAAGAGGAGCATCCTCCTGTACCTCCATCACTGGAGCAAGAGGAGAAAATTATTAAATCACAGGGACGAGATGATCTTTCTCCAAGTCTGAGGAATCTAAAGAAACAAGAGGAACGTGAGGGGGATGAGATCCACTCTCAACGGAAAATACCTGATGAACCATAGGCGGGATCAAGTTGACCAATTCCACATCTAATGGTTGGTCGAGAACGGATTCCTGAATTTGAATTTCTGGGGGAGCGGGATCGACCAAGGATGACTCTTGACCGATCATGGAATCAAATAGTGGAGGATTCGAAGAAAGTTTTTGGTAACCAGCCGGAAGGCAAGGTGTAGAAGCAGTATGGTTTTCCAATACTCTCTTGGCTTCATCCATGTATGGACAAAGGTGAATGGGATGATGCCCTTCACACAACTTACAGGGATTGGTAATCTTACCATGTTTCTTATGAGTCTTATCAACACTAGTCGAAGATGTGCTACCAATATGACTTCCGGAAGCCAAAGGAAATGACAGACGACCATTAGACCATACTTCAAGTACCTTGGGAATGCCAAGGTAGTCTCAAAGAAGATGGTCACCTTTTCACAACATGCAAGGAAATTTTAATTTTCGAAGAAGTTTGGATTGTTTATCAATGGATGATTTCTTAGGCGCAATAGCCGCAGAGCTAGCCTCTCCTTTATTTGAATTCTTCTTCTTCGTCTTCTTCTTCTTCTTCTTCTTAGCCACCTAGTTACTAGAATCCAAAATTTCACCAAGTGAAGTAGAAGAGAAGGACAAAGAAATGGGCGAAGAAGGGGAGCGGTCCCCCTTAGAAGCAACATGATGTTGTTCTGGTGGAGGAGATGGTTGTACAGAGGACGGAATACTCGAGACCACAGAGGTTGAGAATAACCAAACAGGCAACCCAACATTTAACCTTGGAAGAGAAAACGTTGCCATACAAGGAGCACCAACATTCCCAAAAGCAGGACAAGGACTAGGATTCCCTTCAGAGGGGATTCCTTGGTTGGAAAACTCCGGAAAGGTTGTCATCAGAAACAACGTTAAAACAACACTAAGGAGGCTAACTTTAACTAGGAATATTTCGTGGGCAGTTAATTTTAAGACACTAAAACCAAACTCTGTCATTTCATCTTTTAAGAGTCATGAAACAAGAAAAAGGTGACTCTATCACTTTCAGGTTGAAACGAGCATGAAAGGACAAGTTCTCAATGATCTTTTCAAAATTATGGAGTCAGTAAAGATCGAAAATGACTACTCAGGTAGTCTAGGTAAAAGGGTGTACCAGGTTCCCATGAACTTCCATATACACCTTGGTGATCAAATGAAAGAAGAATTGAGCAAGGACTTGAGGTACGTGCAGGTAGTCTCCCCGAATGTTGTGTTCGATGTATCACGGTTACAAGGCGGAAGACTCAGCTTTCTATGGATAAAAGGTTTGCAACCTAGAGGGATCTCCCTTTATATAATCAACGGTACGAGGAGCGCAAGTCCATGTTAGTGTTGTTTGAATCCAAATGGCAAGCGACAGCTGCTAGGTTTAAAGACGCCGGAACATGTCTCTAACTTAGACCACTAGATGTTTCGTTAGGTTTCAATGTTGCCTTAGGTTAATTGAGTCAATTTTAAGTTGATCTTGTATTTATGTTTCATTTCCAAGGTCCTACTGAATGTTGGATCTCAAAAATCCCTAAATGCAAGCTACATGCCAAAAGATACTATTCCATTCAATGAAAATATATATATGAGAAAGTTAGGAGTTTTCAAGCAATAGAAAATGAGAACAGTATCCGATGCAAGCTTACTAAAAATGAGAAATCTTTCCTAGAATTTTCCAATGCTAGATTTGCGAAAGACTTTAAATTTCACAATGCAAACAAGAATGCAAACTGGATTTTTTTTAATGTTTTCAATGTAATAGAGCAAATAGTGCACTAAATGACATGAAAAACAAACCAAAACACTAGTTCGAGAAAGTTAATGGGAGAGTTGAAGCGAAATAGTTTCAACCAATCCAAAGCAAACACAACAAAACTCAAACCAATGTTGCAATCTCTCAAATAAAAGAAGGATTTCAAAACAGACCCATACAAGCAATGGGATCTATGCTTGGAGTGACAAGAAGAAAAATTGAAAGAAAAAGCAAGAATCATTCAACCAATGCAATCACTCAAACAGATCAAGGAATCTGAATGCAACCAAATAAGGGATGAAGTTGACTGCGAAACAAAAGGCTCAAACTCCTACAGGAGGCCCAGCATACCAAAGAACTTAAAAAACCATAAGGCTATGAAGCCGATAGGAAACAAACAAACAACTGAAGGAATGAAGCTAATCACAATAAAAAACAATCCCAAAGCACTCAATGCATACCTAAAATGACCCAGAAGTACAATCACTGACCAAAAATCTCCAAAACAAAGCAAACCCTAACACCTATAGGGGTTGGCGCGGTTGTTTGGCTATAATCAGCGCCAAACAGGGGATGGCACGGGCGCAACACTAGCAACATGTGCCAATCGACGCGTTTTTCTAAGTGGAAAACGCGCCAAGCCAGTTCACTAAGGTAAAAGGGAAAATTTTGAAAGACAGAGGTCAGATCTGATCTTCTGGGGCTGAACAAGGGTCTTAGACTTAGCAGAATAATCAGAAAAGGCAAGATAAGCAAGCAAAGAACAAAATAAGACCTAATGGATTAAAGACAAACTCACACTGTTCCCCAGTGGAGTTGCCAATTTTTTGGTGAGGTAAATCCCCTCTGCGGACAAAGGCGATCCCACTAGCCCTAGAGTGGGTCTAGCCACAAACGAGACAATCTATAGTATTGATTCCTAGTTAAAAAATAGATGAAGATTTGATAGATGACTTACTGGAGATCTTATGTTGTTGTTGTCGTCGAAAAGGGTTTTTGCCTCTTGCTCTTGGTTTGACAGATCACGATCCGCTCGCTTTCACGCTCGGACACCTGCACACACACAAGAAACAACGACAATATACAACATACTAATTCATATTCATAACTATCAGTCAATTGAAGAAGACTAAATCAATCGTATTACATAAACAACATAACACAATGATGGAACCAACACCATAGTTGAGTATATTAATAAACTAAAGGAAGAGTACAACCAAGATTTGACGTTACGGTCTCCTCCAGCAGGGTTCAAGCGGAGCGCATCTCACAAAGGCTCGTCAGGAATTCGGACGGGACTCTCTCTATAGAGTTCTCCTTGGTTCTACCTTCTCAATAGCAATTACTCAGCTATAGTATTCTTCTCCAAGTCCAACTCTTTGGCTACATGTTCAGCTAGCTTTCATAAAGGGAGAAGGTCTGTTTATATAGAGGGAGAGGGAGAGGTTAGGATCCCTATAATTATGGAAGGGAGCCCTATCTTCAAGGAGTGTTCCATGGGAGGTAAAAAACCACTACATAAAGAGAGAGATCTGTGGCTCATTAAATTAACCACTTCTAGTGACTCATCCCTGAGGTGGTTAGAAGGAAACTTCCACCTCTAATTTTTAAAAAACATTCCTAAAATAACTTGGCGTAGGGGATGCACTAAGACAGAGTGCCAGGTGGCACGGGCTCTAGTGCAAATCTTCCACATCGGCGCGAGGGATGAACTGGCTACCTGCGCCAAGGCCAAAACATAGGTTTTGTGTGCTTTTTGAGGAAATGTCCAACAGGAGAAATTATGTCCTTATGTAGAAGGATGAAAAAAAGGTTTTTGCAAAGTATGACACTATTCACAAGTCACGGGAATGACCCTCCAATATGCGGGACGAGGGATTGCAGGGACGGTGACAAAACACTATGTAACACATATCGATCTGAGATGACAATTCTTGGAATGTCGCGCAGTCTAAATATATCCCTCATGAAGATATCAACAATATTTACAATCTTGTAAGTCGACTAAATAGGTATGAAATGAGATACCTTGTTGAGTCTGTCCACTACCACCATAATTGAATCATTGTGTCTTTTTCTTCTCGATGAACCTGTGTTGAATTCAATGGATATAACTTCCCACTTTCATTCCAGTACAGGAATAGGCTGAAGGATGTCACTGGATTTTGGTGCTCCACCTTAACTTTTTGACACTCCAAACACTTAGTAAAATATTTAGCAATGTTTTTATGCATTCCAGGCCAGAAATTGTCCTTTCTAACTGCTATCAACATCTTCTGGTATCCGGGGTGTCCAGCATAGGAACTTTGATGATATTCATCCAAAATCATCTCTTTCAAGCTCATATGGATTGGAATACATATCTTCCATCAAAATACTAAGAGTTTTTTATCATTAATTCCATAATCAGATTGTTTTCCTTGTTTTTATGTTTCTCTTGCTTGCTGCCATAAGAATTGATACTTAGGTTCTCTCTTTGTTTCCTCCCTTATTTTCTCCTGGAACTTAAATTTTGCTTGATTAAAGTAGAGTTCATATATTCAATGTAGTTTCCTACTCAAAGAATCCGCTACGCAGTTCTCTTTACCTTTTAATTGTTGAATGTCAAAATCAAATTCACTTAGGAACGCATTCCAACTCACTTGACGAGCATTAAAATCAGATTGTTTAAATTAGTTGGTTAGGCTACTATGGCTGGTTCTTAACACAAACCTTTTCCCCAATAAATAATGTCTCCAAATTCGGAGTCCATGTACTACCACAGTCAACTCTAAATCATAGGCAGAGTATCACTGCTCATGGTCTTTCAACTTTCTGGATTCATACGCGATGATTTTACCATCTTGTGTCAATATCGCTATCACCCCTTCCTTACAGGCATCAGTGCAAACTTCAAATTATTTGCTTGGATCTGCAACTTTCAGTACAAGAGCAGTAGTTAATAGCTCTTTTAATCGTCCAAAACTGGCTTGACACTCATTAGTCCACTTAAAGACTCGCCCCTTCCGCTACAAGGAGGTGATGGGAAAGGCTATCTTAGAGAAGGCCTAGATGAATCGTCGGTAGTAACCCGCTAGTCCCATGAAAGAGCGTATGTCTTCTACATTTCTAGGAACTCTCCATTCCATAATTGTTTTTATCTTTTCAGGATCTACCGAGATCCCTTCAGCAGATATTACATGGCCCAGATATTGGATATTTCTTTGAAGAAATCACAATTGCTAAATTTGGCGTAGAGCTGATATTCCCACAGCATTTTCAACACTAAGCATAAATGCTCTTGGTGTTCTTCCATGTTTTTAGAGTATCTCAATATATCATCAATAAAAATTTAAAAAAATTATCTAGAAATGGGAGAAAGATGTCATGCATCAAACTCATGAATGTTTTTGGTGCATTATGTTGAGATTCAACAAGATGATGAGGTTAGTGAAAAGAGTCGCCTTCACTAAGTGGGCCTGCAGGCTATTTTTGGCGTAAGTCTATTTTTTAGACATGGTGATCATATTTCAGAAGTTGCAGGATGTTATTTGTGGATGGTTGGTCAAGTTGGAAAAATATATGAAATTCTATTTTTAGAATATTGGGAAAAGTCTATTTATAGATCTTCGATATAAAAATAGAAGTGTCGATTATTATTAGCTCTTAATAATAATTCGACAATAAACAACAACTTATTCTCTTGGAGCACTTAATTTCAATGCACATATTTGGAAAATTAGTGGGCTGAAGGAATTATGCAATTCCTAGGGTTTACTGGTGGTTCATGCATGGAGGACTCAATTAGAACTGAAGTGGCAAAGTTATGACAGAGTTGGAAGAGTAGTTCATGGAGTTTTTATTTAGTTTAGCTCAGTTAAGTGAGTTAAACTCAGTTGAGCTAGTTGTATCTAGTCTAACTGAATGATACACTAGTGAGAGTGGAGTGAATTAATTAGTTAATTAATTCACAACTAATAATTCACTAACAACTGAACAATACAGTAGTTAACTACAGTGCATGTCAGTTCCATTGGAGACCTAGTGGAGAGATAGGTGAAAGGGCAAGATGGACTATTTGTTGTGACTATAGTGATGCATTGATTGCACCACACACACATTGGAGTTTCCAATGAGGATTGCGTAGTCAAGGCAAGGGTAATTTGAATTCATTCATATCTATTCTTTAGCAGGGATTGTGCAGTGGAGGCGGGCTATCAGGTGGCAAGAAATCGGTGCATGGATTTGTAGATTTCTTATGATTAGTGTGTGACGATTGATTGTACTGAGAGCTTGATGTACTAAGATTTGTATGAGATTGTTACATGATCTCCATGATACATAATATATTATAGTTGGGGTTTTCAGCTTCAAGCTTTCCCATTAAACAACTGTGTTTTGTGCGATTGTTTTTATTTATGCTTCATATGTGTTTGCAATTAATTTTCCGCAAAAGATTAACAGTGGAATGATTCTGTATTTTGCAAGAATTTAAATATTGTGAGATCAGGGGAATATGGATGTATGCATTCTTAGTGTATATAATTTCTACATGGTATCAGAGCAGTGTTAATTCTTGAATATTTCGATTGTAAAGAATTGTTGAGTTTGTGCTGGTGGACAATTCGAATTTGCTACAGACAATTCTTGCTACAGAAGTTGAGTATACATTGAAATGTCTTTCAATGGGTTGTGATTGGAGTATGCCCTTGATGGGAGCTCGAATTACATAGCCTGGAAGGATAGGATGGAGGCGGTGCTGGAGGATAATGAACTGAAGGAGTTCATCGATAGTGATGTTCCTAAGCCGATATCTAGCGATGATGCATTACTTGATGCATGGCAAAAGAAGGTAGCAAAGAAAAGAAGAATTTTGTTGGAATGTGTGAAGGACCATATTGTGTGCAGCCTTCACGGGAAAGCCACTCCATTTTTGATGTGGAATTCTTTGAAAAATTTGTTCCAAAGCAGCAGCAACCAGAGGAAGTTGGCACTGAAAGAGAAGCTCAGAAAAATAAAAATGGAGAAGGGCGACAGTATTCCAAAATATCTCACGAAGTTTTTCCACTTTAGGGATGAACTGGGAAGTGTGGGGATTACTGTTGATGATGAAGACTTGGTGAGCTTGGCTCTCCTTGGGCTTCCGAAGAGTTGGCATAGCTACGAAGGCTCTGTCAATGGACGGGAGAAACTGTCGGGATGGGAGCGACTTTGGTCAGATCTTGTGCAGGAGGAGATAAGGCGGGGTACCAGGGATGGCTTTTCATCGAAGAATGAAGATGAAGAGAATTACGCTTTGGCTTCCAAAGCAAGGAAAGGGAAGGGGAAGAAATTTCCTTCAAAATCTGAAGCTAAAGGCAAGAAGCAGGATTTGTCCAAAGTGAAGTGTTTTCACTATCACGAACATGGGCATTTCGCCACTAACTACCCACAGAAGAAGAAGAACAAGAAGGTTGTTGGAGCTGCAGTTGGAGAGGCCTTAGCCTCAAAATTTGAACTTTATTTCTCTTTGATCGCATGTTTGGTTTCAAGCTATATGGGATCGGTGTGGTATCTTGATAGTGGTGCGTCTTTCCATATGACGAGAGACAAGGAGTTGTTTAGTGAGTTGGAGGAAAAGGACCTCCAGATGCATATAGAGATGGGCGACGATGGTCGATACAGTGCGACCGGCATTGGGACCATTACCTTTGAGAGGGAGTCCGATAATCCATTCTTGTTGAAGGATGTTATGCATGTTCCGGGTTTGAAGAAGAACTTTCTCTCAGGCGCAATGTTAGAAGACAAAGGTTATGATGTTGTTTTCAGTGAGGGAAAAGCTTTCCTTCGACATAAAAAAATGGGTCAAACAAAGAGGATATGGATTTGAGTTAAGAATCTCTACAAGCTAGAGGTATATGGCTGCGCTGCAATGGTGGGCAAATCAGAAGAAGTGGTGAGCCGGGATGAGGGCGAATTATGGCATAGGAGATTGGGCCATCTTCACCATGGCACTTTGAAGATTTTGCAACAAATTTCTACTGGAGTTCCCAAGGGTACTCTTGCGCAGTCAGATCAGTGCAAGGGATGTACTATGGGTAAGTTTGTGAAGAACACCTTTCATGAGAAGGAGAACCGTGCTTCGGTGATCCTCAAGAGAATTCACAAAGACATGTGTGGACCTTTCTCGGTTGCTTCAACAGAAAAACACAGGTATTATGTTATTTTTGTTGATGACTATTCTCGTAGATGTTGGATCTTCTGCATGCAGAAGAAGAGCGAAACATTCTCAAATTTCTGTGAGGTTAAAGCATTGGTGGAGAAGGAGTCGGGGAAGCAAGTGAAATCTCTACAGAGTGATAATGGTGGTGAATACATCTTGGGCGAATTCAAAGACTTATGTAGCAAATAAGGATTTTGAAGAGAACTTATAGTGCCTCATAATCCACAACAGAATGGGGTCGCGGAGAGGAAGAACAGAACGATCGTGGGTGTTGCACGAGCGATGCTGCATGACCAGGGCCTACCGATGCACTTGTGGGCGGAAGCATGCAACACTGTAGTTTATGTGAAAAATTGTTTTCATCATAGAGTACTTGGCATGAGTACACCTGAAGAAGATTGTATTGGTAAGAAACCTGATATTTATCATTTGAATATTTTTGGCTCATATTTTTACATTCATGTGAAAAAGGATGCCAGGAAGAAGCTGGAGCTGATTGCAGAAGTTGGGATATTTGTGGGGTATACATAAATACCCCATAATTATCATGTGTATTTTCCAGAGAGTCGGATGACTGTGGTGCGACGTGATATAAAATTCAATAAGGTGAAAGCGATGAAGTTGTCGCTTAAGAGGGAGCTAAACTTGCATGCAAAGGAGGAACTTATTGTTCCCAAAGATTAGCATCTAGATGTGGATTAGCCACAGGAGGAGATTCATCAAGTGGAGGAGTTCACTGATGCAGAACCAAACATTAGACAAGGCAGAAAGTGGACCACAGAAGCTAAGAGACTGAAGCTTAATGCAGCATAGAATGTAGGAGTCCCTACATCACAGTGCAGACAGCGACAGTCACCTGACCGATTTACTGGATACATGGCTCTGATGAGAAAGTGTATCATGAAAGAGCCATCTTCTTTTGAAGAAGCAGTGCAGGAGCTCACATGGGTAGATGCCATGGTGGAGTATGACTCCATTGTCTAAAACAGTGCTTGGGAGATTGTTCCAAGGCCAGTCGGAAAATCAGTTGTAGGATCAAGATGGATCTACAAGGTAAAGCAAGCCGTTGATGGGAGAGTCAAGAATTATAAGGAAATATTTGTTTCCCGGGGCTTCTCACAGATCGAAGGGATTGATTATGAAGAAACCTTTGCACCTGTTGCACGGTATTCTTCCATAAGGACCATCCTTGCTCTCTCAGCGCAGATGGGTTTGAAAATTCATCAGATGGATGTGAAGACTGTGTTCTTTAATGGGATCATTGAGGAAGAGGTGTACATTGAGCAGCATGAAGGATTTGAGATATTCAGCAGCGAGTCGCACGTGTGCAGGCTCAAAAGAGCACTGTATGGGCTGAAACAAGCACCTCGTGCTTGGTACACACAGATCGACAACTATTTCACTGGACTTGGCTTCACCAAGAGTGAGGCGGATGCAAACCTGTACCAAATTGTTGTGGGGGGTAAGCTTTTAATCATTGTTATTTATTTTGATGATTTAATACTAACGGGTGATGAGCAGTTGATACACTCATGCAAGGCAGATCTTGCAAAGGAGTTTGAGATGAAGGATTTGGGCCTCCTTCATTATTTCCTTGGATTGGAAATATGGCAGCGGGAAGGTGAATTGTTTGTGTCCCAAGGCAAGTATGCTCAGGAGATACTTGAGAAGTTTCACATGCAAGGCTGCAAGCCTATCGACACTCCTCTTCCAGGAAATTGAAGGAAAGAGGATGTTACATTGACAGAGCTAGTGGATGCCACTGTTTATTGACAGTTGGTGGGTTCGCACATGTATTTAGTTAATACAAGACCAGACATATGCTATGCAGTAAACCAGCTTTCACAAGTGATGGTTAAGCCTACCAAGACCTTTTGGAAGGTAGGCAAGCATGTCCTGAGATATCTCAAGGGCACATCTGAGTATGTCTTATGGTATAGACGAACAGATGAGGTGAAGTTGCATGGCTTCACGGATGCAGATTGGGTAGGCAACCCAACAGACAGAAAGAGCACGTCAGGAGGGATTTTCAGTATCGGATCTACGATAGTTTCTTGGTACAACAAGAAACAAAGATCCATGGCACTCAGTTCAGCAGAAGCAGAATACATGGCAGCAAGTCAAGCTGCAAGTGAGGCTATCTGGATGAGGAAGATCCTGGTTGGTTTGTTCAGTTCACATTTAGATCCTACAGTGATACATTGTGATAATCAGAGTTGCATTAAACTCTCGATTAATCATGTGCTTCATGATAGATCTAAACATATTGACATCCAGTATCATCATATCAAAGATTGTGTGTAGGGGAAGATCATGTTGCTTCAGTACATTCCTACGGAAGATCAGGATGCAGATATTCTAATGAAGGCGCTCACCAGGAGAAAATTCGAATGCCATAGAGGCAGGATCGGGGTGAAGGATAATCCCTATCTTGTTGAGAGGGAGTGTTGAGATTAAACAAGATGATGAGCTTAGTGAAAAGAGTCACCTTCACTAAGTGGGCTTGCAAGCTATTTTTGGCGCAAGTCTATTTTTAGACTATGTCTATTTTTAGACATGGTGATCATATTTCAGAAGTTGTAGGATGCTATTTGTGGATGGTTGGTCAAGTTGGAAAAATAGATGAAATTATATTTTTAGAATATTGGGCGAAGTCTATTTATAGATCATCGATCTAAAAATAGAAGTTTCGATTAGTATTAGCTCTTAATAATAATCTGACAATAAACAACAACTTATTCTCTTGGAGAAATTAATTTCAGTGCACAGATTTGGAAAATCAGTGGGTTGAAGGAATTACGCAATTCCTAGGGTTTACTGGTGGTTCATGTATGGAGGACTCAGTTAAAACTGAAGTGGAAAAGTTATGACAGAGTTGGAAGAGTAGTTCATGGAGTTGTTATTTAGTTTAACTCCGTTAAGTGAGTTAAACTCAGTTGAGCTAGTTGTATCTATTCTAACTGAATGATACACTAGTGAGAGTGGAGTGAATTAATTAGTTAATTAATTCACAACTAAAAACTCACTAAAAACTAAACAATACAACATTTAACTACAGTGCATGTCAGTTCCAGTGGAGAACCAGTGGAGAGATAGGTGAAAGGGTAAGATGGACTATCTGTTGTGACTATAGTGATGCATTGATTGCACCACACACACACTAGAGTTGCCAATGAGGTTTGCGCAGCCAAGGCAAGGGAAATTCAAATTCATTCAGAGCTATTCTTCAGCAGGGATTGTGCATTGGAGGCAAGCTATCAGGTGGCAAGAAATCGGTGCATGGATTTGCATATTTCTTCTGATGAATGTGTGATGATTAATTGTACTGAGAGCCTGATGTACTAAGCTTTGTATGATATTGTTACATGATCTCCATGATACATAATAAATGATAGTTGGGATTTTCATCTTCAGGCTTTCCCGTTAAACAACTGTGTTATGTGCGATTATTTTTATTTATGCTTCACATGTGTTTGCAATTAATTTTCCGCAAAATATTAACAGTGGAATGATTCTGTATTTTGCAAGAAGTTAAATATTGTGAGATCAGGGGAATCCGGATGTATGCATGCTTAGTGTATATAATTTCTACACATTAGTTAATCTGAACGGTAGTATCACAAATTTGTATTTTCCGTACTTGGTACGCAAATTTGTTTTGGATATGTCCTCATCCTTAATATGTATTTGGTGATACTCGGATCTCGGGTAAATTTCTGAAAACATTTTTTCTCCTTTTACCTGATCTAAAATATCATCTATACGTGGTAATGGATATTTATTTTTGACTGTCAACTTATTAAGTGATAATCCATGCACATTTTCATCGATACGTCCTTCTTTTTAACGAATAGCATTAGTGATCCCCAAGGGGACACGCTTGGTTGGATATACCCTTTGTATAATAGTTCTTGCAGCTGCATTTTTAATTCTGTCAACTCAAGCACACTCATCGTGTATGGTGCTCGTGATACAAGTGTTACTGCTAGTAGTAATTCAATAGTAAAATCAATATCTCTTTTTTGGGGAAATCTCGGAATATTTTCTGGAAATATGTCCATAAAATATTGTACAAATGGAATATTTTCCAGCATAAGGGTATTATCTTTGGAGTTAGTAAACCCCACCTGAATAGCATAAATTTTACACCCCTTCCTAATGCATTTACTCAACTGAGATGCTGTGATGGGGCGCAATTGAAGTGGTTTCTTAATTCCTTGCAATTCTTGATGAGTATCGTCCTCTGCCTTATAATAGATAATTTTCTCCTTGTAATCTACCAGGGACCAATGTATTTCTAACCAGTCCATTCCCAACAAAATATCACAAGAGCCTAAAGGTAGAATATTCAGTTCAACAACTATTTGTTTTCTTCCTATTTCCAAGATACAATTTGAGACTTTTGCATTAACTCTGCTCTTTGCTCCAGTAGCTAATTGTACCATGTAATATTCCAAATTAGGAAAAATAGGAATATTGAAATTAAAACTGGAAAATGCAGTAAATTTCAATACATCAAAACATGAGCAAATCATTGAACCATTTTATTAGATATGATAAAAGAAAATGAGCACAAGACCTTGAGGAGAAAAAACTCAAGCTAGGCAAAACAAGCCTCAAATGACCCTATACATTAATACATGAAAAATTGCTGCTACATAAACTACTGGGAAGCCATGACTATACAATCCTAATGGAAATAATTGTTGTTGGAAAATATGAATGCATGGATATGCTGATATAGTGCTCAAAAAATTTCGGGATCGGAGATCTAGGATTTCTAGCACAATTCCAAGATAACCCAGAAAGGGTTTCAGAAATACTCAAGATGAAAAATGTAGCCTTAGGGCTGAATTATGCTCTGAAGCTATGCAACAGCTGGGAGTTGGTTTATATGATGTGAAAATAGCTGATACTCCTCCCCACTGACTTTATGGATCAAGGGTTTCTCCCCTCACAATAAAATAATCTCAAGAACTTGGGTTACAAACCCTCCACTGAAACTGCACTCTTGAATTGCGCAATTTATGAATTTGATTGCATTGTTAGAGGTGGATGAATATTGGCATGATGCTGAATGATGAAATGAACTATAAGGAACCTCTCCTAAGTAGGCACTCAAAGTCCCCCGAGGATGAGGGTTGGTTTCGGCCTGGAAACACCCTTGTGCTAAACAACACAGTAGACTCTGCTAAACAGCTGAAGCGTGTAGAAATTCATAAAATACCCAACATAAAAAATATTTAGAATGCCCTCTATGGCTTCCATCCCCTTCCTTATATGCATTGTGAGCCTCCTCGCCCTTGGTTCCACTCAATAATGATGTTACTCTCATGGAACCTTCCTCCCATTATGACTGTGTTGTCCTCCACTATCTCCACTCCCTCCATGACTACGCTATTGATTTGGCCATCCTTGACCCCATCCACATGCATTGACCCCATTCATACCAAGGGGTGCTTTATTCAACTAGCTACATTAATCCAATTTCACACTAGAAGTGGTTTTATTCCTACTAAAGAGATTTAAGGGTCCCTATACCCACTTATTCATCTATTTTATTAACAAAAGAAAATTTTAATATTCCAACTAGCTAAAAGATAATTAGGAATATGACAGTCCTCGCCTCCCAAATTTTACTTTTCCTCAAGCAACTGAAAAGATGGATGCTTCAAAATCTTCTCTCCTTCCCATGTAGCATCCTCTTCCAGTATATTTCTCCATCGCATCATATATTCTCTAATCACGTTGTTTCTTAGCTTCCTCTCCCATCTATCCAAGATAGCTTCCAATTGTAAAACTAGATGGCCCTGATCATCAATAGGTGGGAGATCCGTAGTAGCAACTACATGATTTCCAATGGCCTTCTTGAGGCATGATACATGAAAAATGTTGTGGATCTTACTCCCAATGGGGAGCTCCAACTCATGTGCTACTTCCCCAACACGACAGATCACCCTGTATGGCCCATAGAAATGGGGCTTAAGCTTCTTAGCCCCCTTCTCCTTCAACATAGATTGCTTGTAAGGCTGAAGACGGAGATATACCAAATCATCCACCTCAAACTGTCTCTCCACCTGACCACGATCTGCATAAAAATTCTGTTGATCCTGGGTTGTAGCAATGTTTTCCTTGAGAGCACGAAGTATATCTTGACTCTCTTGGATCCACTCTTTAGCTCTAGGATCCTTACTTGCTCCAAAAATCACATCAACAAATGATAAAGCATTATATCCATATAGGCCCGAAATGGAGACATACTGATCGACATATGAAATGTCGTATTGTAGCAATACTCTCCCAAGTGGAGCCAGCGCAGCCATGCTCTTTGCTGCCCCGAAACATAGTTTCAAAAGTAGCCTTCCAGCCACTTTTTTACTATCTTTGTTTTCCCATCTGTCTGGGGGTGATAACTGGTACTCGGTGTCAACTCGGTACCCACCAAATGGAAAATATCCTGCCAAAAGCCACCCATGAAGTGGCTATCTCTATCACTGATTATGGTCTTAGGAAGACCATGAAGTCTGAAAACATATCTAAAGAATAGCTCGGCCACTTGTGAAGTAGTTTACCATCAAGAAATGGTGAATAAATGTGAATACTTTGTTAGTTGTTCAACAACCACAAAGATACAATCCTTGCCTTGTATTTTTCGCACACTGGTAATGAAATCCATAGAAATACTCTCCCATTTCCCTTCTGAAATAGGAAGTGGCTGTAACAACCCTGCAAGATGGTTGTTCTCTCATTTTTTCTGCTGGAAAACTATGCACTCCCTGATGTGCTGGAGCACGTCCTCCTTGAGACCCTTCCATGAGAATCTCTCTCTAATGGCCCAATATGTCTTTGTGAATCCTTGGTGGAAAAAAAGTGGTGAATCATGTGCTACATGAAAAATATTCCCCTTGAGCTTAGAATCTCTAGTCAAGAGGATCTGGTCCCAGTAATAGATGATCTCATCCATCACTCTATAGCTCTCATCAGTCACCTGCCCATCTAATATCTCACATGTGAAACGGTCTTTGGAATACTCCACCAACATGTGGGCCTTCCAATTTGTATCCACACTCATCAATGACATCGCTTGTGGTCTCTGTGATAAGGCATCCGCTACCAAATTACTCTTCCCTTTGACATATTAAATGTCAAAGTCATATGTCTGGATTTTTCTAACCCATTTTTTTTGCCTCTCTTGCAGTTGCTTGTGCTCAAGAAAATACCAAAGACTGTTGTGATCAGTCTTCACTCAGAATATGTTGCCTACCACATACTGCCAAAATTTTTCCAATGCATGCATAATAACCAACATTTCCTTATCATATATAAGTTTAACCTCTCATGAGGCAGCAACTTTTGACTCTCAAAAGTTATGGGGTGGCCCCCCTACATCAAGACTAGTCCAATGCCCTCCCCTGAAGCATCACATTCCAACACAAAGGGTTGAGTAAAATCTAGCAATACCAATATTAGGCAACTGCTCATCACATCCTTGAACCTATCAAAGGCCCTCTACATAGTATCTGCCCAACCAAAGGCTCCCTTATTGGTTAGATATGTGAGTGGTTATGTTAGTTGGGAGAACCCTTTGACAAACTTCCGGTAGTAGGTGCAAAAGCCTACAAACCCCGAAGTTATGTTACATTCTTTGGCTCTGGCCAATCTCAAATAGCACGGATCTTCTCCTCATGGACCCTCACTCCATCCACTCCAATGATGTGGCCCAAGTAAAGCATCTCTGTGAGCCCAAAATCACACTTGGAGAGCTTAGCATAGAACTGTTTCTCCTCAAGAATGTGTAATACTGTCTCAATATGCTGCAGATGCTCCTCCCATGTGCAATTGTAGATAAGAATGTCATCAAAGAAAACCAACACAAATTTCTTGAATTGACCATGGAATATGTGGTTCATACAAGACTAAAAAGTATTCGGAGCATTGTTTAACCCAAAGGGAATCACCAAGAAATCAAAGTGGCCATAATGACATCTAAATGCAGTCTTGGGGATATCCTAATCCCTTACCTTGATTTGATGGTACCTCGACCTCAAATCAATCTTTGAAAAAAACTTTTATCCCCTTAGCTCATCCATCAGCTTGGGTATCTATTCTTCATTTTCTTCTTATTCAAGGATCTATAATCAATGCACATCTTCAATGTACCATCCTTCTTCTTCACCAAGACCACAGAAGAAGCAAAAGGACTGGTGTTGGGTCGGATATGTCCTAAAGCCAAGAGCTCATGAATATCTCTTTCAATCTCATCCCTATAGGCTTTAGGATGACTGTAGGTTGTGGTGATCACTTATTGGATCCCCTGCTCCAACTCAATAGTATTCTCAAACCCCCAGTCTGGTGGCCTTCCTAGTGGTATGTCCCCAAATACTGTAGAATAACGGTCTACAATAGACTGCACATCTCAGTGTACTAGTGCACCCTTGCCTCTGGCCTCTGACATACACAGCTCCATTGGCCACTCTATGTCTCCTCTGCGCAAATCATCCTCCATCATATGTGTTGATACTATCTAAGGTGGATAGGTGTGCATGACCCTAATCATTTGTTGCTTACTGCTCTTCTTATTTTTCCATTCCATCTCCAAGGTCTCCTAATTCGTGGTGACCTTCCCCATTGTGATCAACCACTGTACACCCAATATCACATTGGTTTCTATAATATCAACCCCAAAGAAGTGGTTTGTCAATGTGTAAGTCCCCAAAGTGATAGTCAATGCCAGAACATACTTTACACACTACATGGTTCTAGCTCCTGGAACCAAAACTGAGAATCCCTCAAAATCATCAATGGGAATGCCTCTCTTCTACACTAGTTTGGTATCAATAAAATTGTGGGTAGTCCCACTGTCTATCAATACCGACACCTGTTGCCCCTGAACAGTGCCTGAGACTCTCAATGTCAGATACTTGGGAACTCCCCACAAAGCTGCAAGGGCTCCTCCATTTGGAGAAAATTCTCCATTCCCACCTCTTAGTGGTTGTGGATCTCCTCCTGATTCCACAACGCTGGTATCTCCATCTAAGTCTAATTCTTCCTCCTCTTCACCATCGAAGAATACCTTAATATAATGTTCCTTTACAGTAGCAAACCGTTTCCCTGGTGCACATGGTTCTTGGCAAGTGATGCAATTTTTTCTCCTCCTTAGATCTCTCCGGACATCATCACTAAGAGATCCTTTATCTTGGTTCTCCTTTGAGGGTTGAACCTTCACATATTTCCCCTTTGACTAAAAGGAGAGATTTTGCTGGAATGGATCTCTTGCCCTTGGCAAAGAATTTTGTAAGTCCCTAGCCCTCTCAATAGTATCCTGGAGCATAGTTGGTCTAGTGGATTTTACCAACCCATGCAAAGTCTCTGCTAGCCCATAAAAAAACATGTATACTCTTCTAGTTGTAGACAGATCTGGCACCATGACTGGAAGTTTCAGGAATTTAGAGATATAGGTCTCTGGATCTCCTGACTGCTTGAGCTTGGCTAGCTCAATAGAATGTGATTTTGTATCTCTTCGGTCAAATATTTCCACCAACCTCCTGGTGAATTCTACATATGCAACCACACCTACATGCCCCAATGTAGATAGACCATGAAACCACCATTCATGTGCTTCACCTTCAAGGTGCAGCGCTGCTATCGTAATGGCTTCAATATTAGAAACTTGGTTCACCTGGAAATAGATGTCTAATTTCTTTACCCAAGCCTTGGCTGTGCACTTGGGTGACCCATCAAAAGTAGGCAGAAAGAATCTACCCATAGTACATTGTAGATCATTGTTCTGCATGTACCCTCCACTTCTATTTTTATTACAGGGTCTTCTATTATCCTTGATCTGACAGAACTCTTTGAAGTTTAGGTGCTCTTTAAACCTTTGAGATTGAGATTCATATTCTATAAAATAATCACCAAGAGTCCCCTCCTCTTGGGGTCCTCCAACCTCATTTCCCACTACTAGGAATGTAGGCATGGTGGAGCGTTGTGACACTTGTTGTACTGTTGGTTTCTCACACCAATGATGTGAGGTGCCATAACTTTCTCCATGTTGAAACCCTCTAGGGGATTCCTTCTATCTTTCTACCCTCATATCCTTGATTTCTTTGGAAATATCTTGCATATTTTGGAGAAGAATTTTTGGGAACTCCTTTTCATCCATTGCTCCAGATGTATAGATGTAGTGCCCCACAGAATGAGCCAAGATTATCCTATGATACCACTGTAATATTCCAAATTAGGAAAAATAGGAATATTGAACATAAAAATGGAAAAATGCAGTAAATATCAATACATCAAAAAATGAGTAGCTCATTGAGCCATTTTATTAGATATGATAGCAAAAAATGAGTACAAGCTCTTAGGGAAAAGACACTCAAGCTAGGAAAAACAAGCCTCAAATGACCCTATACATTAATACATGAAAAATTGTTGCTACATAAACTGTTGAGAGACCACGAAAACGTAATCCTGCTAGAAATAACTACTACTAGAAACTAGGAATGCATGGATCTGCTGATATAGTGCTCAGAATGTCGAGATCAAATATCTAGGCTTTTTAGCACAATTCCAAGATAACCCAGAAAGGGTTTCCGAAAATAATCAAGATGAAAAATGCAGCCTTAGGGATGAATTAAAATCTTCAGCTGTGAAACTACTAGGAGGTGGCTGATCTAATGTGAAGATATTTTTTACTTCTCCCCACTGAATTTCAGGATGAAGGGTTTTTTCCCTCACAAGAAAATAAGCTCAAGAACTTGGGTTACAAACCCTCCACTGAAACTTCCCTCCTGAATTGCACAATTTCTGAAGGAGACTGCACTGCTGGAGGTGGATGAAGATTGGCCTGATGCCAGATGATGTAATGAAGCTCAAAGGAACCTCTCCCGAGTGGGCACTCAAAGTCCCCCGAGGATGAGGTTGGGATTTCTGCACGAAAACACCCTTGTACTAAACAACACAACAGACTCCACTAGACAGCTGAAGAGTGTAGAAAGTTATAAAAGTCCAAATATAAAAAATATTCAAAATGCCCTTTATGGCTTTCATCCCCTTCCTTATATGCATTGTGAGCCTCCTCCTCCGGTCCCACTCAATAATGATGCTACTCTCATGGAGACTTCCTCCCATTATGACTGCGCAGTGCTCCACTATCTCCACTCCCTCCATGACTGCATTGTTGATTTGGTCAACCTTGACCCCATCCACATGCATTGACCCCATTCACACCAAGGGGTGATTCATTCAACTAGCTACATTAATCCACTTTCACAGTAGAAGTGGTTTTATTCCTACTAAAGAGATTTAAGGGTCCCCCTACCCACTTATTCATCTATTTTATTAACAAAAGAAAATTTTAATATTCCAACTAGTTAAAAGCTAATTAGGAATATTACATACCAACCAAGGACTCTTAAATTTCTAGATTTGTAGTTTACAACTTTCAACTACTCAAGGATTTATACAACTTAAATTAGCACCAAGATCAACCAAAATGGAAACAATTTGAAGATATTGTAGCGACAGTTTATGGGCTTGTACATGATTTTCCATGCTGGATGCTTCAGTAGGCCTTTCATCAACTGACCACTTGGGATTCTACTGTTTTTTTTCAAATTTTCTATTTGTTGGAATCCTTGCAGCATTTCTATAACTTCATGGTCTCCTTCTTTTAAATTTTGAGTTCCCCTTTTTCCCTTTCTTTGGTGGCCAACTTCTCCCAGTTTCCCCTTTCACCTTGGACTGTTGATAGCACATTCATGCTTTTTGAATCACCTCATCCATAGTCTTCGGATTTAGGAATTCCATCCTCTCCTTCATGTGAGCAGGCGGGCTCCTCAAGAATTGTTATACTTTTTCTTTTTCATCTTTCAAATATGGTACGTATATTAACAAAGAGGTGAATTTAGTAATAAACTCATCCATAGACAGTTGACCCAACCTCAAATCATGAAACTCATGGCATTTCTCATCATAAAATCACTTAGTTAAATACTTGTACTTAAAATATTGTTGGAACTCGTCCCAAGTCACATTCTCATCCTCAATCCCTCATACATTTTTCACCTCCTCCCACCATAATGTGGTTTTTTCTTGCAATTGATAAATGACAAAGCGAGCTTTGAGCTTGTTGTTGTAATCATAGACTTGAAAATATTTCTTCATATTTATTATCCATCCTTCTTCTACTTCCTTAGCTTCTCCATTGAAAGTAGGAGGTTTAATTTTCCGAAATTCACCATGTAACTCCACTTTCTGTTTCTTCATCTCCTGTTGTTCTGAAGCATTTCCAGACTCAGCTTCAATATAAGTTTTGTTTTTGTTACTTCGTTGTGTACGTCTCCCTTTTGGATTGTCATTAACATGTTGTTGTTGTTCTCCTTATTCATGGGTGTCCCTTGCTGGACTAGGTTGTGTTGTAAGATGATTTGTCTTATCCGAGAGGCTCTTGAGTATCCTATTCTGCTCCCTCATTAACCTTTCATTGTCACTTCGAACTATCATTTCTGATTGAGTTGTTGCACTGTATCTAACAGTCGAGTTGTCTGCCATTGCTGTTCCTCCAGCAATCTGCTAGTTTGCGGGTGCTGATCCACACTCAATTTTACCCACATCTCTAGGTTGACTTCCATAATAGGCTAGGAATGATTTTATCCTTTAGTTATCGGAGTTTGAAGACTAGATCCTCTCCTCATTGGAACTCTTCCAATTATTCCTGTCATTGTGTATAGAATTAACAAAAAAAAATGACAACAACACCCATTGTTATTTAGTTGGCTTATCTGAAAGGAGTGTATTATTTTGCTGTGCTAAGTGTCCTTTTAGTATTAAAAACAAGTACAATTTGTCTCCATTTGTTTTCTTAAGGAATGAGTGTTTTAACCATGAAACATAGATGAATTTGTGAACTTTAAGCATGAAAATAAGCCTAAATAACACTTTACAGTAGTGTATAACACAGAATAAAAATCACACATAAGTTTTACACAATAGGCATAATGAAGCAGTTCACCCCTCTTGGCCAACATCTACTGGTCCAGCTCTTAATGGCATGTCCCTCTTTGTCATTATGCTCAAAATTGAAAAATACAAGTGTTTACAAGCCTCTAATGGTTGTTTTCTCTGCACCAGTGGCTCCAGAATGCTCAAATTAGTCTAGGTAGACTCGTGTTTCACCCAAATTGGTCAAACATTGACCTCTCTAAGTGTTTTTCCCAATATCAACTAGAAAAACTCCACTAAAAGTGGAGACTGCACTTCACTGCTCCTAAAAATAGTAAAAACCCCAAATTTTAGGGTGCCTCCGCAAATTCTACCGGAAAAGACCGTAGCAATAAATTTTAGTGTTAAGGGGGAGGGGCTGGCCACATGCCAACCCCTGAAAACCCCGTGGTCACCATAACTGGGGCGGAACCGTGTTGCAACTGTGGTTGAGTGGATTAACTTAGAGTTTAGGTCGGCAGTTATGCCCGACCGCACGAAGGAACTCCACCCAAACCATGGCATGTGAATGTGATTCCCAGCGGGAGTTATTAATGAGTTAATTTTTATGGTTGTTGTGATACCGTCGAACTTTCAGTTTGTTAACCATTGCGTTATATCATGTGATAACTCCATTGGGGCCACCGGCGGGTTGGGACCACTGGCAGTTCCCCCCCCACCCCCCATTTGACATTTTAATAAATTTTAAATGTTGTCGGCACCCTTAGAGGGTAAGATCCATGTGATGGCCCGGTTGGTGAAGACTTGTGCATGCCTGCGGGAGGTCCGAGGGTCGAATCCTGTGGCCTCCAACAAAATTTTGTCACACCATCCAGGGGACACGTGGCGGCCTCAGGGCTAGCCACGTGTCACCCTTCAATTGGCTATAAAAAACACAACGTACATCCCAGATCAAAGATCCACATCATTCCACGTGGCGAAATCCTTTTAGCTAAGGAAAACAAAATATTCCCGGAATATGCCACCTCCTAACTGTACCTGCCTATTGACTGGGCATCCCAGTCATCCCTGTCATAAAAAAATTAGCTGTTTAGGAAAATGATCAAAATGTTATATCTTCCTCATACGACATCAGTTTTTCGAACTGTTCATGGCATAGGAATCACAACGATGAGACCTTTATGGTCGTTCAGGTTCGGTACAGTCTCAAGCACTTTAAATTTTGAGCATAACACATGATCTCTTGATCGTTGGCCCAATTTGGCCCAGCATGCAAACCACGCTCTGATACCACTTGTCACCACTAGACTTAAACATTTACCATACATTAAAAAAAAATATTTATCATACTCAAAATAGTTAGCACTTTAATTATTATCTAAGATAATTTGACATTATTCGTTAAAATAATTATGGCGGTTGATTCTAAAACTATCACAATCACTTTATAATAATACTACAAGTCATAATTTGAATTCTTGTTGAACTTATCAGGCTTGAAAATATCCACAACACAGATTTTGATTTGATTTCGGATTAAAGGTATGAAGTTTAATACAAGACTTGAAAACATTATAGTTGTTCGACCCTCCTGGTAGTGACTGGCAGCTGTCCACCATAAAGGCTATTGGAAATTGAGCTGATCGTTGATCCAGTAAAACCTAGATCCGACGGCACAGCTCCTTGCAGTTGGGCTTAAGGCAATGACCCGACCCATCGCCGCATACTATGCTCATTTCTCCTTGCTGCCTCGACCTGGTTCTGCTCTGTAATTTCTGCTCCTCCATGTTCATACTTCGGCAACTATGGTACCAAGTCCTTTTCTGTGGTTGAAAATGACGGGTTATGAACCGGTTCCATTCTCGGAACACTATATGTTCCTGCTTTTTGGGTTTGTCTTTGTGTTTCTGTTGCATATTGAACTCTTGCGGTAATTCTTGGACCATTGTTACTTCTTAGTCTCCTCCATTGATACAGATGAAGAGTATTTCTCTCGTGTACGTGTTATGGAGGGTTTTTGTTTCTCAGGTGTTTATTTTCATGCCATGTCCTTCCTTCTTAACGCACTTGGATAAATTACATTTGGTGTGGCAACCCTACTGAGTAGGGGGTTTTATAGCTCTTCTCGCTTACTTATTTTTCCTTTCTATGTTTTTTTGTGGCAGAGGGCATGTCCAGAACCTTCCACTGAAGCATAAATCCTCTATGCCAAGGGTTTTATGGTTCTAACAGTTCGTCATTTTTTTTGTCCCTTCAATAGTTACATGGGTACGCATCGAGAGCTTCAGTTTCAGGTTTGTTCTTCTCTAGTTTTAATCCCCTATTCTAGCAATATTTATATATATAGACTTATACCTGAATGTTGAATTTACTCACTGTTTGTGTGTTTCTTTCTTATTTGTTGCACAGGTCTCTTCCGGAGCCATGGTGGAATAGGTGTCCTTAAGGTCTGCATGTCGCCTCCAGAATGACTAGGTAGGTTATGTCTCTACTTCAGTCTGGCCTTAAATTTTTAAAAGAAGTTTCTCTCTCTCTGGTTGTTACTGAGGGTGTAACCCTCTTTTCTGTACAGGTCTTCGGAACTATTATAGTTCTCCCCTTGCATGTATGGCTTCATTCAATACTCCGAGTCTGAAATATTGGTCTTATGTTTATTTGCTCTTTACAAATTCTCGACTTCACCGTTTAAGTTTCGATGCTAAGTTATATGTGTATAATTTTTCCATATGGATTTGTATAAATATTATTGCCTCAAGTATTTGTTCGTGCATATCACATACTTGAAGTTGATCGTGCTTAATATGAGATTTTGTTCTGGTTGTTTGTTGTAATTCTTGGTTTTGCTAGTCCTTCATAGGACTATCTCTTATGGAGTTTATTGTATTTTAGTATATATGATAAACATATTTATCTGTATTGCTATTTGTATATTCTCATGACAATTTTAGGTTTATAAATTCAATGTCTCATTTTCTATGTTATTATAATTTTCCTGGAAAAGACATTTGTTTTCCAGCGTTCTTGTGTTGTACCCTTCTGGGTGTATTATGACTCTTTTCATAACATTTGTTCTCGTGGCTAGAAGACCAGAACCTTGCTTTGTATCCCACACAACTCAACTTCTAAACTTTCATTTATACAGATTTATTGAAAGTTGTAATTAGTGGTGAAACCTATAGTTTGCGAAGAGTTCATACCTTGTTTTAGCTTCCAATAGTTCTTCTGTGTGTATATAATGTAATGTATTGTGATTTCCTTACTGTGTTTATTTAATGATCTTTCCATTGCATATGTCTTTCTGTATCTACATGTTTTAGAGCTACTATAGTTACTAGAGTTTAAACAATCAATTTTATGTGTTGCATTTTAGTTTGTATGTAATAGTATTTTCTTGGCTACTATTTATTACAGGACTATATATATTTTTCTTTAAATACACAAGAAGCAATTTTCCTTTCCATATTAGCAGAGATAATCGGTAGAATTTGTTTCCAGTATTCTAAATCTAAGTACCCTTTAATTATCATCTTCTATAAAAGTATCATGTAAACTCATTTACTTATCTCTGGAATTTCTCTTAAACTGATGGTGCCACCCAACCGTGAGAGAGGTGATCATGTCCTCTACTCCCCCGAGCTCCACACCAAGTTTAGATAGTTGTTACGTGTCAAGAGTTAGACCTCGGAACTTCTGTCCAGTAATGAGCTCTGGACAACTCTTTCCTCTACAACCTCCTATTGTAAAACTCTCTATTTCTTTTCTTGAACAGAAACCCTTCCCCTACAAAGGATTTCATTTTCATCCTTGAGGAAGGTAACTCTCAGTATATACTTCCTTCGAGTTTTCAGAGCTCCACTGGTCCCTAATCAGCTTTGGGCAACTCTTTCCTCTACAACCTCCTATTGTAAAACCCTCTATATCTTTTCTTGAACATAACCCCTTCCCCTACAAAGGATTTCATTTTCATCCTCTTGAGGAAGGTAACTCTTAGAAATACATTGTTTCCTCCTTTTACTCTGTGATCTTGGAATTATTTATTTTTACCAATCAGTTAATCCATTATTCCATTTAATTTCATTTATGAAATAGAATTTAAGTTATCATTATTATTAAAGAATAACCACATTTGTTAATCTCTTTCATTAAAAAATTCAAATGTAATTATAAAAGCCTTTAAACAACCATTAAATAAAATGGAGTGTTACAAATTTTGTGGTGACGTGTCAATGGAAAGGTCTGAAGCATGCAATTGACCAAGTCCCGAATAACATCAAGGCTAACTGGGGGAAAATATTAATAATCACAATTATTAACTAAACCTCTGGATGAAGTGCGTTAACAATAAAGGATAAATAATGATTTACGCAATAATTAAATTAACCAATAGACAAAAATTACCTATGTACTCTTGCTAGGCAGTGGATCACACGGCCAAGTCAGACACCAAATTGGTGTATGAGACCGGACAAGGAACCCACCTCCATGCATCGATTTGATTGCTAAGTCTACAAAGGCATACATACTCAACCCACCTCCACGCATCGATTTGATTGCCAAGTCTACAAAGGCATACATGCTCTACCCCCCTCTGTTTTTTAACCTGTGACCTCTTAGGAGGAAACATATGCTCTTACTCCATCACCTTCCCTGTGGGTTTAATTCACAATTTTTTTTAGAATTGTTTAACATTTTCTTGTTAAAAAGAAAAAACTAAAATTTTCTTTAGATATAAAATACTTGATTTATAATTTAAATTTTATCAAAAAATAATGTATGTGTAATCAAGGTGAGATTAGGTTGGGGCCAACTCATCTATTAGAAGGAAGGATTATTTACTCATCTACCTACAATGGGATGCTATCAACAATATTGTGTGAAGCTCTATGGAGTTTGGACGCCCCTTGGAATAGTTTAACTACCCAAAAGTACTTCCATCCTCAACCTCTCTCTAATAAAGTTTGAACCTAAAACTTAATGGAGATTAAACCCTATTCAAACTAACCCTATTTAGTTAAAAAAAAATACTTCACTAAACTTCTTCCTCTCAACTTATATATTAAAAAATTGACCCCATTTATATATAACTCCATAATAATTATAAAATAAATTACATATCTTTAACAAGTCATTAAAATATTTAAATGGTTAAAAACATGTGCTTACTTATAATAGATCATAAATTTAAATGCAAGTACTTTATCTTACAAATAAGTTTCATATATCAAATTTTCTTTTTTTAAATTAAAATTATTATTATTATAATTATCAATAATATATATCCATTATAACTTATAAAAAAATTCTTTTTCAATACAAATATCTCTTTATAAAATTTAATCTTTAAATATTTATAATAAATATAACATCAATATAAATTTATATTATTTTTAATATTTGGTATGGGCCAGCCATGATCTGTCAGCACGGATTTTGTTTTTTTTGCATGTTGTATATTGGATGTGCCATGGATTTTCAATAAACCTCCCGGTTTCTAATAGCTTGGGTACTCTATGATGCACATTGTTGTTATGAGAAAAACTATGGTATGTGATTTTCTTAATTTTGAGTGGGTTGTCGTTGGAGTCCTATTGGTTCTCGTTATTTGGCTCTTGCTTCTTAGGGAATTGTGAAATATTTACCCTAGACTCTTCGTGCTCAAGACAATTTGTATTTTTTTTACTTGATGGTAATGCACTGAAGGTTTATTATGCGTACTTCATTCTAATATATGAACCCAATATTATGAGAAGAAATTATGATATATGAACCCAAAGTTATACTCAGTATCTATTGGGTTTGTGTTTACTTGGAGTTTATCTCAAAGTTATGCCTAACCACTTTTGTAAATTTTTTATTTTGAAGTTATATATATATATATATATATATAAATTAAAAACATTATTATTTTTATAAATATTTTTTATTTAAAAAATATATATATTATTTTTAAAAATAAACTTGTGTCATTTTTTACAATAAATAAAAACCAAATAGTAGTCATTGAGCCGAAAGGCTCAATCTACAGTCCAATATGATCCCAATTTCAAGTATGCCACATCCTCAAAAATAATAAATTTTATTTTTTCTAATGTTGGCCAAAGCATTAACCTAATCTTTAATTTTATATAACTTGAATATTTAGATTATATATAACTTTTTTAACTTATTGATGGATTGAGAATAATTATTGAAATACAAATATGTATTATTTATATAATTTGAATGGATAGTAAATTATGTCACCCATTTAATAATTGCTTTATTATATACGTGAATTTGAATGGATCATAAATTTACCTTTAACAAAAAAAAATTACCACATTGAATTTCCAAATTAAGTAAAATTTTAAACATCTTTACTACCATTTCCTAAATCAAAGGAAAAGAGTTAATTCAACACAAACAATCAAAATCCAAAATTTTTTAATATTTCTTGTAATTAGACATTTGTAAAATGAATCTTTAAAAAGAAAATCGATGTTGTATGGATAAATTAAAATATTTAAAGATATAAATATTTCCCCATCAAAATTGCAATGTTTCAAAATTTTAATAAATAAAAATCTAAATAAACTCGAGGTATGGTAAATAAATAAAACATATTCTTATACTTACTCCAGAGTTATGGTAAATAAATAAAAATATATATAAACTAGATGTATGGTAAATAAATAAAAACTTATTTTAATATTTACTCCATAAACATTTTTATATTTAAAAAAAACTAAAAAAGTGAGGTTTTATTTAGATTAAGCCTATGAGATGAATACCATGGAACAAATTAATATTGATACAATGGGCTAAATACCATGGGCCAAATACCATATTTATAAAAGAAGTATGGTAAATAAATAAATACAAAAAAGGTATAAAGAGGTATGATAAATATAAAATAGGTATAAAGAGGTGTGGTAAATAAATAAATATAAAAGAGGTATAAAAAGGTAAGGTAAATAAATAAATAAATATCAAATCTAATTATAAATAAAAATCTAATTATATAACAAGCCTATGGGCCATATACCATAGTATATAAAAGAGGTATGGTAAATAAATAAAAATATAAATAGGGGTATTGTAAGTAAATAAAACCTCTTTTCATATTTACTCCATAATCTGTTTTATATTTAAAAACACTCAAAAAATAAGTTTTAGTCTCGAGGTGCAAACCTCTTTTTTTAGTGTAAAACTTGAGGAAAAGTTTGCACCTAGAGAAATTTGATCTCCCTGGACACTTGATAGATCCGGAGTTAAAATAAATCTAGACTAGTGTAAAAAAAAATGAAAATAATAAAACTACCCCAAACAAAATTTTGTTATTGGTTGGATGATAAAAAAAAATAATTATAACGTTTATGTTAATCAAAAATTTGTTTTTTTCACAAATTTCCTCCCTACCATCATGAATCATACCAATCATGCATGTTGATATTTCAACCCAACACCATTTTGTTCTTATCAATAACAATACGAAAACGATGCGTTATCTACAAGGTTGACAACCTCGTCACACCATGTTTGAAAGTAATTCTCACATGGACGTTACCTACTTTTAACTCTATTGCATTTTCGCGTTTGTTTGTTGATGGTTAGGTTCACGATACTTTCACGGGAAAAATTGTAATTATTTATATTTTGTTTATTCGTTAAAGGCTAGGTTGGGGTCGTTTTCAAGAAAGAAATCCGTGTATATATATATATATATATATATATATATATATATATATATATATATATATATATTAAAATTTTAAATTAAAAAAGAAAAAATAATGATTTTTTTTATATTTAATCTGTTACATAAATTTTTAAAAATAAAGATAAAAGAGTATTTAAATATACAGTTATTAATATTATAAAAATATATGTATTTTAAGACTTATATTGAGTGTATAATTTATTTTTAATTTATAAGTAAAAGTGGTATATTTTTTTTTTTGTTTCAGTGTATAATTTATTTTTAGCTCATAAATCAAAGTCGTATATTTTTTCAGGTAAATGAAACTGTCACGATAAAAGGGAGAGGACTTTTCTATATTGGAAGTTAAATAAGATAATTATAATTGGATATTTTGATTTCTTCAATAGTGTGAGTGAAATTAAACAAGATAATTATAATTGAATATCTTGTTCGATATCTTTTTCAAATTATTTGTTGGATATTTTTTTAGACATCTAACTTATTTTGATTCATAAAATATATGTACGGTCATTATTTCTTTATTTATACATGTTTGAGTAATTTAACCTTGTTTGATTCATAAAATATGTATGGTCATTCTTTCTTTATTGATACATGCTTGAGTAATTTAATCTCGTTTGATTCATAAAATGGATTTATGGTCATTTTATTTCACATTGACCAATGCTTTAAATCAACATAAAAAATAATTAATAATTATTATCTATATGTATGAGTTTTACAATTATAATTATATGGATAAGTTTTTATAATTATAATTATATATGTAAAGATTTTACAATTGTAATAGACATACAAGTATAACTATTTATATGTATTAGTGGATTGCAATTATAAGTATATGAATAGAATTTTATAATTATATTTACATATGTAAGACTTGGAGAAGGATTTTTATCTAGAAGTTCATAAAATTATTAATCTTATTTTTTATGTTTTATAGTTTTTTTAGACTTAAATTATATAAAAAATTGAACTTTACGATAAATAACATAAATATAATAAATATATTAAAATTAAAAATTATTAAATATTCACAATAATAATAACAAATAATTTTTTAACATATATATATATATATATTTTAAAAACCCAAATTTTCATTTATTATAAAATTGACCACAACGGATTATATGACCTAGTAATAGATTAGACATTTGCAATAAATATGTAATACTATATTTTAAAATTTGTAATTTTATCATTTGCAAAGTATGTGGCAACAAAAGACTTAATAATAGAGTGGACATATTGTAAATGTGTATTACTAATTTTAAAATTATAATTTGATTTAACTAAAAAAATTAGTGTAAAATGTAATATTTATTGATTATGTTATTAAATATAATAATAATGCAAAATTAACTTATTATTAGCAAAAATCATAATTGTTATGTATATAGTTTAAAGCTAATGATTAATCCGTGGAAAGTTGCATAATAAGCCAATATACATCCATACATTTTGAGTAGGGTTAATAGTGAAAAGCATGTGTTTTTCTTTAAAGATTAAAGTTTCAAATATAACTATGTGGGGAATGTGCACTTTCATAAATTAAGAAGTGAAATCGTCACATGTAGGTGGTCCTTTATCCAACAAACAAGAGGGCTTCACAAACCAATTTAGTGTTAAATTTACTATATCATGACCTTAAATTATATTAGTATTATTATGTATATATTTTATTAGTATCATTATAATTAACACTACTTCATGATACATCTCACATTATCAAGATTACAAATCAAATTAAAATATGTATATATTTAAAAAACAAGTAATAAGATTCTTAACCATAGAGGTTAACCCTCTACTTTACAATGGAGATTCTTAACTTGTAAATAGGCCTTGTTACAATACATCAACCATGATCATAACTTGCTAAAAAAACATATACAAAACATCATAACTCATGTTCCTATGATTTTTTTTAAATTAATTAATTTAATTTAATGGTGTAAAGGGTATAACTACTTTTGAGATCAATATCAAATTTTGATTTGTCATTACTATTGAAAATATTCTAGAATATTCCATGGAGTTTGAATCTCTACAATCGACCTATTAGTTAATGATTATTAAATTTAAATTATAGAATCAATATTTCATAATAGACACACTTATCCACGTAAAAATGGAGTTGTCAAAATTGGCTGAAATTCGGGTAAAAAAAAAATTAAAAAATCTTACATTAACAGTGTTTGAATCATGATTTTGATGGTGGAAATGGATTCAGCACCATAAAAAACCTCTAGGGCACCCAAAATATTAAATTTTGATAGTTATAATGTGGATTTACAAAAATTTCTGCCATATTTTCTTAAAATCTTACCGGAATTTCCATGATTTTCAGGGTGAAAAAGCAGTCTAGTTAGACTACGGGCGTAAAAAATATATTTGATATATTCAAAATGTATAAATAAAGAAGGGTGGTGATCTCACACATGTCTATACAATTATACATAATGAAAAAACACATTTGAATGAGTGGAAAGAAATATTATATAAATAATATTTATACTTTTTAATGACTTGTTGATTCAAATTGGATCAATGTAATATTTTTTATATATCCCGATGTTTTCAGAGTAGGAAAAACTGGAGGAACTAGCTCATAAGGTCACATTTACTAGTAGCTTCCATTTTGGAGAAATGTAGCCTAAAAACTTCTAGGGTGTTTTGTTGACCTAAACAAAAATTTATGGTGTCCAAAAACTCTTGCTTGCACCAGAACCTAAAGTTAGTCCACACTTAAAAGCCTTTCCAATAGAGTAAGAATAATGTCAAACATAGTTTTTATGAAAATGTGTTACATCCCACAAGTTGACCTATCATGTTGAACAACATGGTATGAGTGGATGCCATGTTAGCTCTTTCTATTCATGCATATGGGGCTAACTATGTGTGGATTTTGAAAAATACTCTAGAAAGTTCACATCTATAAGTCTAGTTGAGAGTTGAGGAGCCAAAACTTACCCCTAGTTATCTATCGATCTATGTCATAAATCATGCCACTACAAGGAGTAGGGGTTCCACTTTATGCCATTTTATTTTCTTCCATAGCTGGGCAAAGTAACTAGGAGTGGAAAGTACAGAGTAAAATAGAGATAGTTAAGATTATATAGCAACCATACAGGCCAAAGGTCTTAGGTAACCCCATAGAAAATACCTTTTTCTTTATACTTTCACATTTTCCATACAAGAAAAAAGAGAGTAGAGTAGCCTCACCTACTAGCTAGGTTTTCTCCCATAAGGGTTTCTCGGGGAAATTTTTGTGTCTATTGTTGATGGTTTTTGTATTTAATTTCTTTTTGTATTTCTTTTTTTTCAACTAATATAACTAATTAAAAAAAAAATTAGCTAACTAAAGAATCTAAAATCTAAGAAAAAATTATCATTAAATATTTCATTAACTTTATCAAATTTGTTGTAAGCAACTATTCCTGTGTAATATCCATGATAGTTTACAAATCACATGCACATTTCTTCTATTTCATTAAAAAATGATAAATATTTATGTACCTAGTGTTGGATATTGGATAATCCAACACTCCCCATGTGTTTTTCTACATGGAATAACCGCCACTCATGGATCCTTATCTCTGGTGATGTGATAGTTGACTAATACTTGTGGGTTTTGGTCTAACAACAATCTTGATTCCCAACAAGTGGTATTAGAGCGTAGGTCATAAGTTTGCTACACACCTCGCTCACGCTGGGGGTATTGTTGGATATTGGATAAAATATACACTATGTGTGTGTTTCGTGACATGGACTAAATGTCTCTCGTGTATCCTTTTCTCTCATGACGTGATCGTTGACTAATAATTGTAGGTTTTGGCCTAACAACAATCGTGATTCCCAATACTTACTCTTCAATGTTATTATAAAACTTATTCAACATTTATATTCCTCTCTTTTAATATTATTATATAATAAAAAACAAAAAAATGCAATCGTAAATCAACACTTTTATAATATTTGTGTGTTTAATTTTCAATATTATTACATAATTAAAAAACAAAATTAATGAAGTGAACACCCTATCATGGAATTTAGAGATGAATAAATATATTAAAAACATGTATGTAATGATTGTAATAATTAATGCACTATTAAAAAAAAAAAAAAAAACTAGCCCCAAAGGTTAGCTCAGTTGGTCGAGTTCCTGTTGCTTAAGTACCTTGCCAGTTGGGAGGTCACGGGGTCAAATCTCCTTGACGCCCTTGGGGTTAGGCCATGATTTTTTGGCCGATGGGTAGATCCCTTCAGGTTTATCTGCTTGGATTTTCCCAATGAAATTTTTAAAAAAATGGTATTTGTCATGCTACTTAATTCGTTTTTTTAATGTAATTGAATAGTAAATATTTTAATTTATAACACAGAGCTAGGATATATGGGATTGTGGATAAATATATAACACTCTATCATGCAATTTGGAGATGGATAAATATATTAAAAACATTTATGTAGTGATTGTAATAACATGGAACTAGGATATATGGGACTATATGAATACTTATAAAAATATCATAATCGCATCTTTAATCTTACTTGTGGATTTTCAACGAAGTTAACTATTTTCCTTCTCATATTTGTATTGTGTTTATTTATAGTGGGTTCCTATAAGAAAATTAAATTATTAGGGATGGTTCCTTGATAAATTTGGATGGATTATTTATAGTGGGTTCCTATAAGAAAATTAAATTATTAGGGATGGTTCCTCAATAAATATGGATGGAAATCCATATTTAAAAACAACGAGACATTGTGATTATCCTAATAGGTAATGAAGTCTTCCATTTCCTTTGTAAGGCTTGATGAAAACAAAGTGGGTATGAGGCTGGTGATGAAACGGGGTTGAAGTTATGCATTAGGATATCGTCAAAAACTAAGTGGGCATGATGCTTGTGATGAAATAGAGATTTGAAGTTATGCATTAGGATATTGTCCAAAAAGGATAAAAAATAGGCTCAATTCCCCTCCCGCTCTCGATAGTCTTTGGGACAACTCTCGATGGGTAAAACGTTCAAACCTCTTTATACGCTACATATATTTATTCTGTAAGGACAATTCATCTGACATACAATGATATGTGCTTTAATGGTAATTTTTGGTGGCAAAACTATTAAGACCGTGGTTCAAATCCCATTGAGTATATGGCCTATTATGATCTTGGCTCAAGGAGTAAACTCTTCTCCTTCGTGAATCATGACTCTTGCTAAATCAGAAGATCTAGTATATCTAGCTTGCAAGTTGTTGTTGGATATACTCTTGGTGTTATAGTGGCAGCCACGATGTTTTCCTCCACCTAGAAGTTACAGTTTCCACCACCTAACTCAGATTAGTCCTTAGTCCAAGAAGTTAATGATTTGACCTTGGATATACTCTTGATGTTATAGTGGCACCATGATGTTTTTCCTCCACCCAAAAGTTACGGATTCCACCACCTCACCCAGATTATGTTGAAATTCAACAAGAAAATGCACCCACATTTGTGAGGAAATTCATATGCACATTGGTGAGGAAATTTTGATGCACACTGGTGAGGAAATTCTAATGCACACTGGTGAGGAGTGTGGGGAATCTAATTTATTTTTCCCTTAAATAAATTGGACAATAAATTGTAATTTCATCTCATAAAAACTTGTATCTGTTACCTAAGTCAAGATGACTGAGTTAGATCAAGAAATTCTAGTTGAGGGTCTAAGATGAGGCATGTAGAGTGATTCTAATATTTTGGGGGTCCAGTTGCAGTTGATGCATCAGTTGGGTGCTTTGAATCAGTTAACTCAATTAATCGAGTTAAAATCAGTTTAACTAATTCTAACTGAGTGATGAGCTAGTGAGAGGTCTAGTGAATTAAATTAGAATCAATTCAAAAGTAGTGATCAATCATATAACTGATAATTCAGTATTAATGTTTGCATGCATGTCATTTCTGAGGAAGAGCCAGTTGAGACATAGGTTAAAGGGAACATAACTATCAGTTGTATTTATAGAAAATCTCCTAGGTGAAATTATAAAGCCATTAGGATGCCATGATGGATTGCGCAATCAAGGAATGGAATTATTCCTATTTAATAGGGGCCTAATTCTCTAGGAATTTCGTGAGCAAGGAAGGCAGAAGGAACGTTGAGTATTGGCTATGTGTTTGTCAAATTTTTCCTAGATTAGAGTGAGACAATTGGTAGAGTGCGAGAGATTTTTGTGAGCAAGAAATCATTGTATTGTTTCATGATTCATTGAATTTATAAAATATTCATATAGCGGGGTTTTTAGAAGTTTTTTTCCCCAAGGTACATCTTGTGTTGTGCGATTGATTTACTTCTTTCTCTTACATGCATGTGATTGAGAAATTGCGTTTTGTATTCCACAAATATTGTAGAAGGATTCAGTATCTTGTTTTATTACAACATAAGGTCGGATTGAATCCATTGATAGAATTTATACATGGTATCAAAGCGCCAGGAATCACAATAGAAGAGAAGAAATTGAGTTTTTGTTGAACAGTATTCAAATTTGCAGATTCATTCTTTGGTACCTAGCAACTGACCAAGATGTCTTTTACCAGCTTGAGACTCGAATATGCACTCGAGGGAAATTAAAACTATATTGCATGGAAGGAAATTATGGAGGTAGTATTAGAGGACAACATACTAAAGGGATTCATTGGTGCTAATATTCTTGAGCCCACTCAAACAGATGTCGTGCATCATGAAGAATGGAAGAAGAATGTGGAAAAGGCGAGGAGGATCTTATTAGAGGGAGTTTTAGATTATATTGTCTTGAGTATCCATGGAAAGAAAACTCCATATGCTATGTTGAAGGCCTTGATAGATTTGTTTCAAAGCAGAAGTGACCATAGGAAATTGGCACTGAAGGGAAAACTCAGGAAAATAAAAATGGAGAAAAGCGACACAATCTAGAAATAATTGACCAAGTTCACTCAATGTCGAGATGATCTTGAAAGTGTTGGGATTATTATGGTTGATGATGACTTGGTGAGCCTAACACTTCTAGGCCTTCCTAAGAGCTGGTATAGTTACCAAGGCTCTGTGAATGGGAGTGAGCCGTTACTAAAGTGGGAGCGACTATGGTCGGATTTGGTACAAGAAGAGTTTCGAAGGACTACTAGGGATGGATCCTCATCCAAGAGTGATGATGAGGAAAATTGTGTCTTAGCTAGCAAGGCAAAGAAATGGAAAGGGAATAATAAATCCCAATCCAAATCTAAGACCAGAAAATAATTCAAAAAATGAGTCATGTCAAAGGTGCAATTTTTCAACTATCGTGATCATGGGCACTATGCCACAAAGTTTCCACAAAATAAGAAGAACAATAAGAAGGATTCGGGAGCTGCAGCGGGTGAAGTTTTAGCCTCACAGTTTGAGTTGAAATTCGCTCTCATCGCATGAATGATTTCAACAGTGATGGTATCTACGTGGTACTTGGATAGTGGAGCATCTTTCCACATGACTGGCAACAAATATTTCTTTAGTATCTTGGAGGAGAAGGATATTTATATGCACATCGAGATGGGTGATAGCAGGAGGTATAACACTATCAGGATTGGTACAATTACTTTCCAGAGAGAGATAGGTAAACCCCTCATACTAAAAGATCTCATGCATGTACTGGGTTTGAAGAAGAATTTGGTTTCAGCTACTATGTTGGAGGATCATGGATATGATGTGGATTTCAGTGAGAAAAGGTGTTCCTTAGTCACAAAGCCATGGGACAAATATAGAAGATTGAGGTTCGTGTGAATAACCTCTACAAACTTGATGTAGATGGTTTCACATCATTGAGAAGTAAAGCAGATGAGGTGGTGAGTTGGGATACCAGTGAGTTATGGCACAGGAGGTTGGGTCATCTACAACATAGTGCTTTTAGGATCACACAATAGATTTCTACAGGGATTCCAAAGGGTACACTTGCGTAGAGAGACACCTGCAAAGGTTGTACTATGGGGAAGTATACAAAGGCAACCTTTCACGATAAGGAAAGGAAACCAGTGGAAATCTTTGAGAGAGTTCACTTAGACATGTGTGGATCGTTCTCAACATAAGGACTAGTGTGGTTGAAGTCCAAGCCACAAGGTTGTTGTGTAGTCGTAATCGCTGCCCAAATTCATATTCTACATTGAAAACTCTGCTGTAAATTGATTTCTTAGTAACTAAGACAAGAACATTAAGTTTGTTGGCATGCTTAATGACATATTCTCACCCTTTTATATTGTCCTTAATTTCCTTGATGCATGAGACAAGGCCCTTGTCTAGAGATGCATTTGTACTGCAATATGCTTCCTTTTCAATTTAGAAGCCAGACAATTGACAAGGAAAATCGTTGTGTCTTATATATGATTTGTCTTTTGTCTAGTGAAGATAATGGAGGAATGAAACAAACAGAACTTCATGATCCATGATTTCTGTCACTTCTGAGCCCCAAGCACCTGTGATTAGAGGACTTGGCTCATCTATGCATCAATCCGATCAGATTCATGTGTTGGGATATTGTAATAATCTTGGATTGGACGCAAAAACTGCTATATGAAAAAAATTTCCATCACTACATCCAACCATGGCATGTGAAGCAACAAAGAGTAGGAGAAATTGGGATCCGAAATTATGAGAATATGGAATGTGGTCAAGATTTGAACTTGATCAACATCAATCGGAACACTGCCTATTGTAGAAATTATATAAATTATGTGTTATATATCCAATATTCTCCTGATCGCACACTATTTTAACTTCATGCACAATACAAAATCTATTCCACCATTGATCATCACATGTGGAAATTAAATCAATTGCAATGCACACATGAAACCATAAAAATTCACACACATTAACAAAACTGTTTAACAGGAAAGCCTGAAGCTGAAAACCCCAAATATCTGTATATAATATATGTCATAGAGATCATGTAACAATCCTCATACAAAGCTGAACATGTCAAGCTCTCAGTACAATACAATCGCTACACACTGATCAGGCCCAATCTAACAAATCCATGCACCGATCTCTGCCACCTGCTAGCCTGCCTCTACTGCGCAATCCCTGCTGAAGAATGGCTCTGAATGAAATCGAATTACTCCAGCCTTGCTCACGCAATCCTCATTGGCATCTCCATTGAGTGTTGGATGCAATCAATGCATCACTATAGTCACAACTGATAGTCACACTTTCTCTTTCACCTACCTCTCCACTGGTCTCCTTTGAGCGCTCATGCCTTTGTCTTTAGCGGTGTATTCTTCAGATGGATTTAATGAGTTATTATTTAGTGAATTAATTAACTAATTAATTCACCACTCTCACTAGTGTATCGATCGGTTAGACTAGATAACTAAGCTCAGGCGGAAGTCTAAGCAAGGTTAAGCGGGTAACTCCCCAACTACCTCTATAACTCCACCAAACTACTGTCACTGATTGAGTTCTAACAGAATCCTCATGCATTAGCTCAATTAAACTTCCTTGAATAGTAATTCATACTGTCGGTTGTTGTGCCACATATGTGCTTTTAAGCACGTCCTCCGAAATCTAGATAATGTTGTAGTCCAAATATTATTAAGAGCTAATAATATTCAACATATCTATTTTTAGGCGGCAATCTAAAAATATATTCCATAATATGTTACAAGAAACCAAAATTATCTATTTTTCCAACTTGACCAACCATCCACAAATAACATCCTGCAACTCATAGAATATGATCGACATGTCTAAAAATAGACTTTGCGCCAAAAATAGCCTGCAGGCCCACTTAGTGAAGGCGACTCTTCTCACTAATCTCATCATCTTGTTGAATCTCAACACTCCCTCTCAACAAGATAGGGATTATCTGCCACCCCGATCCTGTCTCTATGGTATTCGAATTTTCTCCTAGTGAGCGCCTTCATCAAAATATTTGCACCTTGATCCTCCGTAGGAATGTAAGATAGTAACATGATCTTCCACTACACACAATCTCTGATATGATGGTATCAGATGTCAATATTTTTAGATCTATCATGAAATACTGGATTAACCGAGAGTTTAATGCAACTCTGATTATCACAATATATCACAGTAGGATCTAAGTGTGAACCGAACAACCCGACCAGGATCTTCCTCATCCATATAGCCTCGCATGCAGCCAAAATTGTTGCCATATACTTGGCCTCTACTGAACTAAGTGCCACGGATATCTGTTTCTATTTGTACAGCTAACATGGGCAAATCAAGAAAATCCCTCCGGATAATGTGCTCTTTCGCTCCATTGGGCTCCCTCTTGTCTTTGCATCGAAGTAAACCATGCGGCTTCAACTCATCGACTATCTTTACCACGGTCCATATCTGGGTGGCCTTTTTGAGATACGAGGACATGCTTGCCTGCCTTCCAAAAGAGCTTGGTAGGCCTAACCATAGCTTGTGAAAGCTAGTTAACAGCATAGCATATGTTGGGTCGTGTATTTACCAGATACATAAGCGACGCCACCAACTATCGATAAACAGTGGCATCCACTACTTCTACCGAAGTAGCATCCTCCTTCCTCCAACCACCGGGAAGAGGAGTATCAACAGGCTTGTAGCCATGCATGTTGAACTTCTCCGATATCTCCGGGCATACTTGCCTTGAGACACAAATAGTCCACCTTAAAACTGCCAAATTTCCAATCCCAGGAAATAATGAAGGAGGCCCAAGTCCTTCATCTCAAACTCCTTTGCAAGATCTGCCTTGCATGAGTGTATCAACAATTCATCACCCATTAGTATCAAATCATCTACATAAAGTACAATGATCAGCAAATTACCCTCAACCACAATCTGGTACAGGTTAGGATCTGCCTCACTCTTGGTAAAACCAAGTCCGATGAAATAACTGTCTATCCGTGTGTACCAAACACGAGGTGCTTGTTTCAGCCCATACAGTGCTCTCTTGAGCCTGCACACATGTGACTCGCCGTTGAAGACCGAATCCTTCGGGGGGATTCTCTGTACACCCTCTCACGAATGACTCGAGTTGAAGATCGGTCTCACATCCATCGATGAATGTGCCAAATGTGCCGACCCATCTGGGCTGAGGAGCAAGGATGGTCCGTATGGAAGAATAACTTGCGACGGATGCCAAAGGCCTCCTCATAATCGATCCCCTCGATCTGTGAGAAGCCACGAGCAACAAATCTTGCCTTGTACTTCTCCACACTCCTGTCAGCCACCTGCTTCACTTTGTAGATCCATCGCGAACCCACCACTGATTTCCCCTCTGGTCGCGGGACAATCTCCCATGCACTGTTTCTGACAATCGAATCATACTCTTCCACCATGGCATCTACCCATGCGGGGTCCTCCACAGCTTCCTCAAAAGAGGATGGCTTTGTCACGATACACTTGCTCATAAGAGCCATGTATCCAGTATACCGATCAGGTGACTGTCTCTATTTGCGCTATGATGTAGGTGCTCCTACGTGCAACGGCTGTCAGATTCATTGAGCCAACTTCTATAGTGCGCTTCTGCCCTCGTGTTTGGCGAGCGCATTAGTGGTTTCTTCCACTCCATGAACCTCCTCTTGTGGCTGATCCACATCCTGAGGCTCATCCTTAGGAACTAATAGCTCCTCATTTGCATGAAAGTGTGGCTTCCTCTCAAGTGAACACTTCATGGCTTTCTCCTCATGAAATTTGATATCCCGTCGCACAATAGTCTTTCGAATGTCTGGAAAATACACACGATAGTTGTGGGGTGTATCAGTGTACCCCACAAATATCCCAACCTTTGCGGTCGGCTCCAGCTTCTTCCTGGCATCCTTTGTCACATGAATGTAAACAAGTGAGCCAAAAATCTTCAAATGAGAAATATCAGGCTTATTACCAGAAAACGCCTCTTTGGGTGTACTCATGCCAAGTACTCTGTGAGGACAACGGTTTTGCACATAAACCGCAGTATTGCAAGCTTCGGCCCAGAAGTGTTTAGGAAGGCCCCGATCATGCAACATCGCCTGTGTAGCACCCACGGTCGTTCTGTTCTTTCGCTCCGTGACCCCATTCTGATGTGGGTTATGAGGCGCTATGAGCTCTCTTCAAATTCCTTCTGCACTGCAAAAGTCCTTGAGATACTAGAATGAAATCACCTGTGCATTATCGCTCCTTAGAGCCTTCACCTGCTTCCCCGACTCTTTCTCCACCAGTGCCTTGAACTCACAGAACTTTGAGTATGTCTCGCTCTTCTTCTGCATGAAGAAGATCCAACACTTATGAGAAAATTCATCAACAAATATCACATAATACTTGTGCTTTGCTGTCGAAGCTACTGAGAAAGGTCCACACACGTCTGTGTGAATTCTCTCAAGGATCGTCGTGGTGCGACTATCCTTCTCATGAAAAGTGGTCTTCAAAAATTTTCCCAAAGTACATCCCTTGCACTGATCTGACTACGCAAGTGTACCCTTGGGAAGCCTGGTAGAAATCTGCTGTGAGATTTTCAAAGCGCCATGGTGAATATGGCCCAATCTTCTGTGCAACAATTTGCCCTCATCCCAGCTAACCACTCCTTCTACTTTTCCTGCCATTTCTACGTAGCCATCTACCTGCAATTGATAAAGGTTCTTGACTCAAACCCCTATCTTCTGGGTTTCTCCAGTTGTCTTACTGCGCAGGAAATCCTTTCCCTTGCTGAAGACAACATCATATCCCTTGTCTTCTAACATCGCCACAGAGATAAGATTCTTCTTCAATCCTGGAACATGCATCACTTCCTTCAATACGAAGGGTTTACCAGACTCCCTCTCAAAGGAAATGGTACCGATACCGGTCGCACTGTATCTACCATCATCGCCCATCTCGATGTGCACTCCAAGATCTTTCTCATCCAGATCTGAAAACATATCTCTATCTCCAGTCATGTGAAAAGACGCACCACTGTCCAAGAACCATACTGATCCCATCACACTTGAGACCAAGCATGCGATCAGCGAAAAATCCAACTCAAACTACAAGGTTAAGGCCTCTCCAGCTGCAGATCTAGCATCCTACTTATTTTTCTTCTTTTGTGGACAATTAGTGGTGTAATGTCCGTGTTGGTGACAGTGAAAGCACTTCACCTTGGACATGTCCTGCTTCTTTCTTTTTGCACCGGATTGAGAAGGATTTTTCTTTCCCTTCCCCTTCCTTGCTTTGGCAGCCAAAGTGAAATTTTATTCATCTTCATTCTTCGATGAAGATCCATCCCTGGTACTCTGCCTTATCTCTTCCTTCACAACATTCGACCAAAGTCGCTCCCATCCCCGCAGTTTCTCCCGACCATTGACAGAGTCCTCATAGGAATTCCAAATCTTCGGAAGCCCAAGGAGAGCCAAGCTCACCACTTCCTCTTCATCTACAGTAACCCCCACACTTCCCAGCTCATCCTTGCACTGGAAAAACTTCGTGAGGTACTTGGGTATACTTTCGCCCTTCTCCATTTTTATTTTCCTAAGTTTGTCTTTGAGCGCCAACTTCCTCTGGTCACTCTTGCTTTGGAACAAGTCTGTCAAAGCTTTCCACATCAAGAATGGAGAAGCTTTACCATGAAGGCTAGACACTATGTGAATCCTTCACCTTCCAATACGAGGTATTCGACATTTCTTTGTATTCTTTTGCCATCGTCAAAGTGCGAGCATGTTAGAAACAGGTTTTGGAATTTACGCATCTGTAGAATCCTTCAACCCATGTTGTCATCCAACACGCCTCCATCCTTGCCTCCCCATGAAATATAATTCGAGCTGCCCTCAGGAATATTCCCGATCGGAATCGTTGAAAGACATTTCAGCTAGTGCTCAACTTCGACACGAAAGCTCTTTTGACAAATTCGAATTCCACCGGCACAAAACTCAATCGCTTGATAATTGCAATATGCTCCAATGATCAACTACTGCGATACCATGTAGAAATTATATAACTTATGTGTTATATATCCAAGATTCTCGATCACACACTATTTTTAACTTCATGCACAATACGGTATCTATTCCACCATTGATCATCACATACGGAAATTACGTCATTGAAAATGTGCCCCCACTGAAACAATAAAAATTCACACACATTAACACAGTTGTTTAACGGGAAAGCCTGAAGCTGAAAACCCCAACTATCTATATATAATATATGTCATAGAGATCATGTAACAATCCTCATACAAATCTAAACATATCAAGCTCTCAGTACAATACAATCGCTACACACTAATCAGGCTCAATCTTGCAAATCCATGCACCAATCTTTGCCACCTACTATCCTACCTCTACTGCGCAATCCCTGCTAAAGAATGGCTCTGAATGAACTCGAATTTCTCCCACCTTGCTCACGCAATCCTCATTTACATCTCCACTGAGTGTTGGATGCAATCAATGCATCACTATAGTCACAGCTGATAGTCACACTTGATGTTTCACCTACCTCTCCATTGGTCTCCACTGAAACTGCCATGCACTGTAGTTAACTGATGTATTCTTCATTTGATTAATGAGTTATTATTTAGTGAATTAATTAACTAATTAATTCACACCACTCTCACTAGTGTATCAATCGGTTAGACTAGATACAACTAGCTCAACTGAGTCTAACTGAGTTAAACTAAATACAACTCCACCAAACTCTGTCACATGAGTTCTAAGTGATCCTCATGCATTGTTGGTCAAGCCTGAATGGCGCAAGCGGGGGTTGAGCCAGTCTTTGTGCCATACATGCACTTAACTGAAGTGCTCCAAGAGAATAAGATAATGTTTATAGTCCAAATATTATTAAGAGCTAATAATATTCAACATATCTAATTTTAGACTGGCAATCTAAAAATAGATTCTGCCCAATATGTCTAAAAATAGAAGTCCATCTATTTTTCTAACTTGACCAACCATCCACAAATAACATCCTGCAACTCATATAATATGACCGACATGTCTAAAAATAGACTTTGCCCCAAAAATAGCCTACGGGCCCACTTAGTGAAGGCGACTCTTTTCACTAAGCTCATCATCTTGTTGAATCTCAACACCTATCACGCCTTCTGGGATACAATAAACACTGCCATGATCAACATAGTGAGTACTCGGCCTAGATATACCAATATTTTATTGCACAAATTTAGCAAGAAGAATTGCAGGCAATTGATCATGAATTTCGCATTAGTTTCCTCGTATTTGGTGGATCAAGGAAATTGGAGGCCAACGAAGGAGTTTGAGACCTACAGACTCCATTACATACACTACTGGTGAGGCCTCCAACTCCTTCGTTGGCCTCCAATTTCCTTGATCTACCAAATACGAGGAAACTAATGCGAAATTCATGATCAATTGCCTGCAATTCTTCTTGCTAAATTTGTGCAATAAAATATTGGTATATATGTGTTGAAGTGTGATTCTTCTTCTTTTATGTGCATTAAATATGCATTGAAGCTCCTGTAAAGATAGGTTAATGCATTGGCTCTTTCCTACTCTACGTTGAAGTCTACCATTTCATTTGGTGCGTCTAGTTGTTTCATATATGTGCATTGATGTTGGCCATGAGACTGGTGATGAATAGTTTTTTTTAAAATTGTATGAAGACCATCTTAGAGTGGTAAATGTTGAATGTTGCATTAAAGGCATATAGGCTCTACATTGAAATTATTTGAAGATCATACATTGTCTCTTGCGCCGATGGCACGAGATTGAGTATGTTTGTCTCTCGAGTTTTATCAATGGTGGTATCATGATGTTGGACTATGCTTTGAGAAACAAGAGCATTTGCAGCTTGTAATATCCAACAAGAGAATTTGAGTCAACCACCACCGCAAGCTTTCAGATAGTCGATATTGATATTGGATTGCTGGAAGAATGCTTTATTTTTTAGTATTGGATTTCTAGCGTTATTCCTTGAAAGGGGAAGCGATCACAATGAGAAACCAATAAAAGTTTTTTTTGGATTCAGGTAACCTTCTAGAAGGCATACCCAATCGTGAATTAAGGTTTGGGAAGAGCAGAATTTGATTCCTTCCGTGGATGTTTGAATTTGACTTGTATAAGTTAGTGATATATCCTTCTCACATCTTTTTTGAGTTGAATTGTACACCTAAAAATTTGTGTAGGTGTCATTTTCTATCTTTGAGGCCAGAATTTTTACTTCCACTAATTGGCTAGGCTTAAAAAATAAATCGTCAAAATTAATGAGTTATTAGATTTTATAAATACATTAATACAATCCAATTAATCATGCTCCTTAAATTGTTCCATATTATGCTCCTCTTTCACAACAGCCATGACAAATTGTTATATGCCAACATTGTGACCAAGTTAGTCATATGAAAGATCTGTAGGTTTTAACCCTGAACAGAAATTATCTGCACACGAATCTTATAACAGAAAATAAACAATAGCGAGAGCATAAAACAGATAAACACAGAGATTTTCCCCTGGATCCCAAATCGGGATGACCAGCTTGATTTTTCATTATATTCCTTTTAGTGTTACAACACATATATATACATGCCGAAGCATACATAAACACCAATCCATTAACCCTAGATTAGAACATAACTGTAGTTCCCTTGACCGGATCTACAAAATACCAGGGGCCGAAAACCATCGAACCCCAAAACCATGTGCAAAACCATGCACAAAACCATGGGCGGATCCGCCTATGAGTGGGTCCGCACAAAAAACAAATTTGGGCGGGCGGCCTAACGAACCCCAACGATGAGGCCCAACGCCCCTCGTGACCCCCCAACTACGCCCGACGCAACATACAGCGCGTGGGGCTAATCGTGGAAAGAATATAACACATACCCAACAAGATCATTTTTTTTATCTTCACCCGTGCAAGCATTATGGTCATCACAATAATTCTTCAATCAGATGCTTCAAAAAAAGCCTCCTGCAAGAACACATATTCATCTTGGATGGATCGCTTCTTGGAAATGGGCTTCAACGACCAAAATGATATTTCAGTCATATGTTAGAACATGTTCTAGAGTAATGAACAATCTTGTAGTTGAGTTTTATCCATCATATCACCTTGTATTTGACAGGGGGGAAGTGTTGGTCATCTACAAGTTTCAAAGCTTCATCAAGAAAGCCTGAGCCACAACCTTCCATACCAGATTCAAAGTTGTATCCAGAGACAAAGATGCCCCTGAGCATGCCTTTGGTTGGTGGTCAGCCTTAAACCATCTATGCAGGGTTGAGACCTCCCTTTTCAGGTTGAGGTTCTCCCTCTTCAAAGAATTGGGGACACTTCCTCTAGCAGAATACTTCAACTTCTTGCCAGTATTGGAAGAGTTCCATGAATTGCATTAAGAAAATCATAGTTGGTGGTCATCCTTAAACCATCACAGGTTGAGGTTCTCCCTTTTTACGCAGGTTGTAGACCTCCCTTTTCCAGGTTGAAGGTCTCTATTTTCAAAGCATTAGGAGCACTTCCTATAGTAGAAGACTTCAAATTCTTTCCAAATTTGGAAGAGTTCCGAGAACTACACTAAGCATTTCAGTGTTGGTGGTCATCCTTAAACCACTACATTATACCTACATTTTAGAGAGCACATTCAACCTAGTGCTGCCATGCATTTTTGCACAATTTTTATTACAACTCTCTTCTTGGACTCATACATACCCCTTTGGATTAAGGGGGGGAATGTTGGACACCTAATCTGCTAAGGTTAAGGTGTGGGAGTTTGACAGTCAAAGGGAGTCCAAGGGACTTTGGAATATGGAATCAAACAATCACTCCAATGTATTATAAATGTATATCTTGTTAATAATAATGTCTCTCATGATTATCTATCGTATCTTTTGTCCATTCCATGCATGTTTAACAGTTATTAGAGACAAGCAAGTAGACAACTAAAAGCACTTTGAAGGCCAGGAGGATATAAAGAGAATTCCGAGGGATATTCGATACAACTTGGATGATATAGTTGTTCGGTTGTCTTTCATAGAACATTATGTGGTTTCAGACTCAGACACAAAGTCAATTGAACACAAGGACGATCCCACGGTCATCAACACTCCAACTCAAGCCTCGCCTCAAGCCTCTACTACCACATCGACAGTCATCATCTTGGACTAAAATTTCCACCAAGAAATCAGACTATTGGTCTACAATGGGTAAAATTTTGGTTCTTTAGTGCTGGGATGTTTTAGTTAGTTTTGGTTTTTCGACAAATATATGTATCAAAGTAGATACATTATTTCCATCTTGTTTCAGGTTACAATAGTAAGACTCTATAGTTTTTAAAGCCACTTTTTAATATATTCTATATTTTGTTTTTTTAGATAGTTCAAAGCATCACTTGTGTTTTATTCTAGGTGGTAAAAAAAGTCTTACTGCAAAATGTTTTTTGAAAAATGTTGAGAAAATAATAACAATATAATTTTTTTTCATCTTCAATATTAATAGAAATCTACAAATCAATTTAAAAAAAAACATTTAACAACCATTTGATTTATTTAATTTATACAGATGTATGAGTATAATAGAAAATAAAAATAAACACAGACTTAAAATTTGGCCCGTTACAAAAGCAATAGGCTTTAGATCTCTGTGAACATAATTTTTTAAAGTGACTTAAATGAATCGAGTTGTAGTGCGACTTTTTAAAAGCAGTTTATTTTCTCTAATAGATTCGGACAACCAAAACTCCAAAAAATCACAGTAAAAACAACTCCCAAATAAATTATTGTATCAAAGAACGCAAACAAAAGTCGTCAAGACCTATGAAACAGTGGTAAAATAAAGTGAACGCAAAAATCAACATGGGATGAGTGGACTTTTTATTTTGTTTTAACTACCATTTATCATTCTGCCTCGAACCCTTTTTAATGCCGCTAAAGTAACAATGGGAAGTGTCATGAATTTAGTGTATTAAACATATCGGATGAGATTTTTACGCTGTAAAGCGTTCTTATTTGAAAACAACTTTTCTAAATGAGTACGTGTACCATTATGCACCTTTGATTTGAATGTTAGACGATTCAAACCATCTCAGCGCTAAGATTAAATTCTGTTATTTTAATCAGTTATACAGCATTACATTTATCAGATGTGTGTGAGGGAACTCAGTGAGGGTTTAAAGGTAAAATCCATATCTGCATGTTCCACTTGTCTTGTGTATGGTGGCTTCCCCGGTAGCACAGGCATTAATGAAGTACTCATTTTCTGAGCGGAGCACAGCTTGCCTTTTCGCAACTTCTTGGTTTCCAATGGCAGGGTTTCCAATGGCAGGAACTTCGTTCTCTGCTGCCTGGAGCATGGTCGGAGTTATTTGGTTTCCTTCTGACCTTACTTCCGCTGCGTGCTTGCCTTTCCCCACCTGTGATTACATACTCTTGATTAGACATGGCGCACTCTTCACCTAGGGAATTGGAACTTAATTCATTCAGGAGCAGTTTCTCCAAGCCTGTCTCTCAGGCAGCAAGTTCAGGAGAATCTGGGTTTTAGCAGTGTTAGCCATGGTCTTTCACCTTCAAGGAGCTCTATACAGACATCTCGGCTTCGTTCTAATCGTGATGAGAATCGACCACCAGTGCTACAGTGGAATGATAACAGTCCAGGGAAGCATGGGGGAGATCATCATCATGTGGATGTTTTGGGGCAGAGTTTAGTGTTTTGTTCAGCGAGGTAAACAGAGGTTTCAGGGCAGAATCAAGATGAAGGAAGAGCAGGCTGAGAGAATTATAACAGAGATCAATGGCAGTTTCGGTGCAATTTCTCCTTCACTCAAGAGAAAACGCCCCCTCAAGCTCCATATCCCAAAGTCTCCCAGAGAGCTTAAGATGATCAGCCTCAAGGAGAAAGCTATTGTGGATGAAAGCAATAGTCTTGAAGGCGACCACTATGGTTTTTACTGTAAAAAGGGTCGGAAGGAAGTAATGGAAGACACCCACAACGTGACTACAAATATACTTGGTGATGATAAGCAGGTAAGAAAGGGCCTACTCTATAGGCCACTGGTGAAAGATTTTGAATGCTCTGCAGTTTCTCTTCTGTGTTCACATCTGACATAAGGCTGCCATGTCCCATGGTTGGGATTTAAACTTTGCATCCTCGTTCTTACCTTCTTTCAAAGATCAAACATTAACTCTGCTTATTGGGAAACCATCTTCTCACCTTATCTTGGAAGCTCCATCCTGGCTCCTCTCCAAATTTTAATTTATCAGGTCCTTGTGACTTGGAGCATCCTGCAAATAACCCCGAATGCCCCCATGATCCATGACAGAAATGGATAAGATTAGCACAGAACTATCTAGATTGGCAAACAATAACCAATGAGCAGTACAGCATTAGACATTGTTGGATGTGGAATACCTCTGATCTGCCTGTGTATATACAGGACATCTGTCAATTAATGCTGCATTGTTTGGTGGTTATTGTTTTCCATCTAGACCCATGTTGCATGTCTTAAATTCCACTATTTGTCTAATATGCGTCATTGGCCTTTGTAAACTGCAGATGCATATCAGACACCCAGCTTTCCATGGGTATGTTCTGGTGTCTATTTTGTTGTGCCCAATACATTGTCTAGATTCAGTGTACTGTTACATACACCTGTTACAAATACAAAGTGTTGATGGCTTCCCCATCCCACCTGCACTGTTGTGTACCTCTCTTTTCTGTGCGATAAAATGCAATAGGTAGTACTATGGGTTATGGGTTAAGTTTATTCCAATTTTATGTGCTCTGCATTTCTATATGAGAAGATTTTTGAATTTTCCCTTTCTAAAATGGCCCTTTGCATGCTTTTCCAGACATGTTTCTCCTCAAACTCTGTTTACAAGATAAGTTCCTTGGATGCTTATCTGCACTGTTCTATGCTTTAGCGAGGTGTTCCTGAAAATTTTCTATTTCATTTTTACTGTGAGTCGGTCAGACTTAGGGTTCACATGTGCATCCCGGACGACTTAGGTTCCCACGCTCTGGATTTGTTTTATTTTGATTTTGAGTTGGTGATATGCCCGGACTGAATACAACAACAGCTACCCCCGTGGGAGGTTTCCGTGGGCCGTGCTGTGTGACAACGTTACCGTCCTGATCACATTCTGGAATGGATTGGAGGATTCATGCAAGTTGTTAAAAGTCAATTCATCCCTACTGATCCTAACGAACTGAAAACGCTTTAAACCTTTCAATATGTATCTGAAGGATGCGTGCCTGGTAAAAGTTCTGATCCCAATGTACACCCTGAACTTATTATGCTCCCACATTCGGACTGGTTTCATTGTCAGTTTGGGTTGGCGAGACTAAATACGTTTATATTTATGTTTAAAAATATTTATATTTATTTGTCGACCACATTTTCATAACGTATTATTACAGTTTGAATCACATTGTGTTCACATCTCATCTCTTCTCTTGAAATTTGGAATTTCATTTCCCTCTTCCTCTTACAGCACTACCGACCACCCCACATTACCCACCACCCCCAGAATTTATTCGTGAGCTCTCAGAACCTCGGAGGATGAAAGATGAGAGAAGTTAACGAAAGGCACAGTTGGGTTTTTGCATTCAATAGTTTTTGAATTCAATTGAATAACATGTCTAGCGGACCAAGAAAGCGCAGGAATAGAGATATCATGAAGATGTAAGTTTCTCCCTTCTCCTTGATAACATTTTTTTGCATGATATCATACGAAGTTGGTTGTGCTTTGACTAACTGGAAAGTGTCTGTCAATGGGCAGTATGATGAAAGGCTTTAAAGTGAAGAATGTAAAGGATTCAAACACTGATTTCTATGTGGAGTTCAAGGGACCTCCAAACAGTAAGTTAGACATCCATTATTTTATTTTCTTTTGGGTTTATGTGGAGTTCAAGGGATCTCCAAACGGTAAGTTAGATTCTGTTAGTTATAATAGGAAATGCCCCATGACAGGGAAAATAATTTAGTAAATTAGGTTACACTGTATTGAAGCTAGAATGAACTCTATGAGAGCTAACTGGTTTCCTTTTCTCTCGAATAATTTTCGGTGTTTCTCAAGTACAAAAGATAGGAAAATTTGTACATCTCATAAAAAATAAATAATTAGATGGTTTGGTGCTTCTGCATTCTATTTCCTAGGAATAGAACAATTAGAGCTGGCACAACTCATTGCCATTTTGCATGTAGGTTATTTGCTTCTGCTTTTGTCTCATTTTCTGAGATCATCTATGAATTTACTTATTGTTGAACCCTTTGAATCCTCAAGTCTCGACCTAAACTTGTGCCTCTTTAAGGTTTAGCTTGGTTAAATTTTAATATATCTCAAGATTGCTTTATGAGAAGCTGTTTTGCAAATTTGAAGGATTCTTTGACTGATCCAATGTCGTGTGTTATTGGAATAGCAATATTATATTTGATGATGGGTTTTTACCTGCTGTGTTATTAGTTTATTTTGCGTTGTCAAACGGTGTTGTGACATCAGCTCTTCTTGAAAAGATTGTTGGGATGCTAAACAGAATTGACCGTTTGTCATGATGTTAGGTCTTTACCAAGATGGAGTATGGACTGTTCATCTGGAAGTACCAGTTGATTATCCTTTCAAACCACCAATTATTCGTTTTATGAATAGGATCTACCATCCCAACGTTGCTGAGATGTAAGTACCCATTTCAAACTCGCAAAATGTTTTAGTATTTTCCCACTTCATATATAATTTAGTCAATAATTTCATTTGTTCTGGTTATAATTTTGTGCTTCTTAATTTTTTGGTCACATATTGAAGAAGAGGTTATTGTAAGTGGAAAGGATCTTTTGAGTTTTTGGTCACATTTTAGATGGGCATGAGTTTCCACCAATCTTGTTTCTCCAATTTGTCTTCCCCTGATTTGCCATGAGAAGAACTTCAAGTGATGTTCATTTAGTCTCAAACGGGCCACCCCCACAAGGGGCATTCCCAATGTATGGCCAAATGCAGAGGATTCTCTGTCCTGGGTATGCAAGGCATGCATATCCCTTGAACTCTGATTTTTGGTGCATGCAGTGTGAAGTTTGGCATGTCGTTTGCAAGAAGCTGGTGAGATACTAACAATATAACTTAACTGCATAGGGAAAAATGCTACACTTGGGTAGGCTCGCTTTGTGTTGCTATCTGATATACATGAAAGAGCTAGCTGTGCAGAATCCACTTAACAACAGAAATTTTTTGTGAGACTCAAGACTGGCGGTGCTGGGTCACCCTAATTCTTCCATTTGATCATTGATGTATCATTTCAAACATGATGATTTGCTATTTTTCTAACTAGGATTAATTTTCTTGGCAATTCAGATTTGGCAGAGTTTGTCTTGACATTCTTGAACATGAATGGTCTCCAACATTTGGTAAGGAAGAAATAATTAGATTAACCACACAACTTTGCTTGATTATTTGTTCCAGAACTGAGTTTGGTTTTGTGATTCCTAAGAAAAAAGCCTCTCGATTTTTCAACCCCTTTTACAGCGAATTTATTATGCTCAATCTCTATTGCTCACTTCTTGAATTTGCAGATCTCGTGGATGTATTTGAAATATTTCTTCCCCAAGTTCTATTATATCCGAATACAGAGGAGCCTTTAAATTTCGGTGTTGGGGCCTTAATGGAGAGTGACAAGAATGCTTATGAGGAGAAGGTGAAAGGTAAATTCATCGATACTTGCCTCAGTTTGCATTGGAAATATATTTCAAGATGTCTTCTGATTCACTTCACATATTTATACTCACTATCTGAATTACTTCTCCCGAGCATCTAAAAATTTCTTTAGTGTTTACCGTGTACACAGACAGCTTGTTTACCATTCTCGTAAATTGAAAGATTTAGATGAAGAGGACATATAATTTGTATTAGTCGCACTTGTGCAATAATCAATACCCTCTGTTAGTTCAGTAACTACAAGATTGACACATTTCAAGATGTATGCTATCTAGGTTTTATTTTATAATTCTGCGCTTATCTTTCTCACTCATTTCTTTTTGGCTGCGTGTTTTAGAATACTGTCTTCGAAACGCGCAGCCAGGAAGTTCTGCTTTGGAACAGGACGAAGAAGGCAGGAAACAAGAAGGGGAAAGCGGTGAAGGCTATTTCATTTTTACTGTGAGTCGGTCAGACTTAGGGTTCACATGTGCATCCCGGACGACTTAGGTTCCCACGCTCTGGATTTGTTTTATTTTGATTTTGAGTTGGTGATATGCCCGGACTGAATACAACAACAGCTACCCCCGTGGGAGGTTTCCGTGGGCCGTGCTGTGTGACAACGTTACCGTCCTGATCACATTCTGGAATGGATTGGAGGATTCATGCAAGTTGTTAAAAGTCAATTCATCCCTACTGATCCTAACGAACTGAAAACGCTTTAAACCTTTCAATATGTATCTGAAGGATGCGTGCCTGGTAAAAGTTCTGATCCCAATGTACACCCTGAACTTATTATGCTCCCACATTCGGACTGATTTCATTGTCAGTTTGGGTTGGCGAGACTAAGGGCTCAAATGTAACAAGTGGCCCCTTGGGAGGGTCTATATAGGCCGTTCTGTTTAACAAGGGCACCATCCTGGTGACGACATTCTAGAATGAATTGGAGGATGCATAGCATACCAGCTGTTGAAAGGTCTTTTATTTAGCTCTGCTACATAATGAACAGAAAAGTCTTTGAATTGCGTAAATACCTTTTAACATGTATCTGATGGATGCATGCCCAGTTTTAGATTTCAAATATACACCCTGAATTTACTAGCTCCCCACATTCTGGATTGATTTGATTTTGATTTTGAGTTAGTGAGATTTGAGGCTCAAATTCAACAGATGGTCCCCACTTGGGAGGTCCGCATGCCCAACTTACAAGGGCATGGTGATTACATTCTATGCCACCTGCTAAAAGTCCTCTATTGAGCCCTGCTGATCCTAATGACCCGAAAATTCTTCAAATGTACACTCTGAACTTATTAGGTTCCCACATTCTAGATTGGTTGGATTCTGATTTTGACTCAGGGCCCAGATTCAACAAGTTTTCATGTTCTCTCGGTGACTTGGGAGGCCTACTTGGGCTATGCTGTGTAACAACGGCATCATACTGGTGAGGATAGTGCCAATGATTTGAAATTCTCTATTTAGCCTTGGTGATACCAATGACCTGAGAATTATTTACTTTTTTCAGTGTGTCTGGTGGAAACATACCTGCATATTCACCTAAAGAGATCTGCCCTATAACTCTCACAGAAAATTGTTCTCGTCATTTTGAACTGGCAAGACTCATGGCTGAAATTCATGAATTAGCTTGAATGAGGCAGATCTGACATTTAGGCTCCTCTATTTAGTCCCAGCAATCCCAGTGGATTAAGAATTTCTGCAAACCAAACATGGATACTTTTCCAAGTATTGACTTGATACACTCTAAATTATTTTTCTAATGGATCGTACTCTGTTACTTAAAGTGTTCTTTATTTTTCTAATGTCCATGCAGCTCTGTTTCATGTCCTGCAATAACAGAAGAGCATCCTGCAGAAAAGTACCTAAACTTTTCCTTTAATTTTCCTGAAAGACTATCCAGTTACTTTATTTAATCAACAAACCATCAGTTCTATCTTGGATTAGATAGATAGAACCACATGTGTAGGTCGATTCCTGCAGAAGTACATTCACAATCAAATATATTTCAGATTGGTTTTTAACTGTTTTGAGACGAACCTGAATGGTTTCTATTTTTGGGCGCTGTTGGGTTTTTCAGGCTTTCTTTGGTGTGTATGATGGACATGGAGGTTGTAGAGCTGCTGAATTTGTTGCTGAGAAACTTGGACAAAAGATTGTGGATTTGATGCTCAAGTCCGAAAAAGAAGATTGAGAGATAGAGCAGGCAGTAAAAGCTGGATACTTGGAAACAGACAAAGAGTTTTTGGAGCAGGTAAACTCATAGAGATTGCAGTGTGGGTTCTTCTTGTTTGAAGGTTATTGGATTGTTGGACAATTTGGTATTCTAACCATTTGATGCATTAAATATGCCGATTTTTTTTTAATGATTCTTCATGTTTATTTCATTGCTTGACAATTTGGGCAAGGAAATTTCTTAGGCCTAAATAGGAAAAACTGATTTTTTAGGATTGAATATCGTTGACTTACATAAAATCCTTAGTGTTGCAATTCTGGAAGCCAGAAGGAGATTCTTGTTATGAATTGAATCTGACTGAGTTATTTGACACAGGGTGTAAGCAGTGTGGAGCTTGCTGTGTGACTGCCTTGATTAAAAATGGTTACTTAGTTGTGGCCAATGCCGGTGACTGCCAGGCAGTTCTCAGCAGGAATGGTAAGGTTGAATCAATTACCTGTGACCATAGACCTGGAAGGCAGGAAGAGAGGGAGAGGATTGAAAACAGTGGAATGATAACAGTCCAGGGAAGCATGGGGGAGATCATCATCATGTGGATGTTTTGGGGCAGAGTTTAGTGTTTTGTCAGCGAGGTAAACAAAGGTTTCAGGGCAGAATCAAGATGAAGGAAGAGCAGGCTGAGAGAATTATAACAGAGATCAATGGCAGTTTCGGTGCAGTTTCTCCTTCACTCGAGAGAAAACGCCCCCTCAAGCTCCATATCCCAAAGTCTCCCAGAGAGCTTAAGATGATCAGCCTCAAGGAGAAAGCTATTGTGGACGAAAGCAATAGTCTTGAAGGCGACCACTATGGTTTTTACTGTAAAAAGGGTCGGAAGGAAGTAATGGAAGACACCCACAACGTGACTACAAATATACTTGGTGATGATAAGCAGGTAAGAAAGGGCCTACTCTATAGGCCACTGGTGAAAGATTTTGAATGCTCTCAGCTCTGCAGTTTCTCTTCTGTGTTCACATCTGACATAAGGCTGCCATGTCCCATGGTTGGGATTTAAACTTTGCATCCTCGTTCTCACCTTCTTTCAAAGATCAAACATTAACTTTGCTTATTGGGAAACCATCTTCTCACCTTATCTTGGAAGCTCCATCCTGGCTCCTCTCCAAATTTTAATTTATCAGGTCCTTGTGACTTGGAGCATCCTGCAATTAACCCCGAATGCCCCCATGATCCATGACAGAAATGGATAAGATTAGCATAGAACTATCTAGATCGGCAAACAATAACCAATGAGCAGTACAACATTAGACATTGTTGGATGTGGAATACCTTTGACTTCTGTTGCATGCATAGTGGTACAAAAACTGTGACCATGCTTTGTGGTAAACATTCTAATGATTTTTTCCATTTTTTATTTCAATTTAATTTTTCCTTTTCTCCAATTTTTGTCATCTTTAAAACAACAGAAAATATTTCCGTTTTCAGGCCCTGGAAATAACCCATAAAACTTCGACTAATTGATTAATGAGATGGTTAGCCTTATTTGTGAAGTTGTCTGTAATTGCAAATGACTTGAATTCTTCACACTAGGGCACATTGCCCCAAATTATGGTGCATGCATAGTGGTACAAAAACTGTGACCATGCTTTGTGGTAAACATTCTAATGATTTTTTCCATTTTTTATTTCAATTTAATTTTTCTTTTTCTCCAATTTTTGTCATCTTTAAAACAACAGAAAATATTTCCGTTTTCAGGCCCTGGAAATAACCCAGAAAACTTCCAGAATTGTCTGGCATTATGGTTTTTTCCTCTATATTACTATTTCCTATGTTACTGCTTTACAGTGTTTCCTTTGCAACATATGGTGCAATTGCTAGTTTATAATTACGACGTAAGTCGTACTTATTTGAAAACAACATACCCAATTGCTACCGTGGAATTGTCTGCTGCGTCCGATCATGTGTTAGATCATGTGTTAGACGATTAAACTATTCTCTGCCGTCCGATTGAAACCATTACATAAATCGGTTACAAAAATTGAAATGATAAACGCCATGACTGGGTCGAACAAAACCGAAATCTCATTCCTCTGTAGTCAGGGTTTCATTTATTTCTTGTTGCGTTTGCTTACCCAATATATTCAGGCTCATGGAGAAGGATGCTGGCGTTCCCTCCCCAAGGCCGCAGGTTTATCTTCAATCTGTATTTATTTTAATTCTAAGGATTTTGCTACTGGTTGGATGCTGACAAACTGGTTTTTTTTTGTTGCGTTCACCAGGTCTGCTTCGGTGTGGCAAAAGTTGCAGGCTCAGATGGATAAATTATCTTCGCCCTGATCTCAAACGAGGAGGTTTTTCTGAAGATGAAGACGATATTATTCTCAAACTGCACGCCCTCCTCGGAAATAAGTATGTTTGAGGAAGTAGTTGGATTTTTTTCATTTAGCGAAATTGGGTATCTGGATTGAAACTATTAAAATTTGGATGGATTCTTCACTCATTATCATTATTAAGGATATATAAGCAAGTTATTATCTGGAACACATATTTTACGTATTCTTTATTATTAGTATAATCTCTATTAAAAATAAATATTGCTAATTTCAATCAAAATAGCTTTTTAGAAAGAGAAAACAGATTATGTTTGAAGAAGTAGTTTTTTTTTTTTTTTTTTTTTTAAGGCTGGCGATCTTTTTTCATTTTTTTCTTTGAAGAAATTTTGTGAAATTATCAAAATTCTATTCATCATCAAATTTTTTGATACACACTCCACCCATCATCCAATACACATAAAAGATCATTAAAAACAAATAACTGATGAACCCTCCACTCACCAGCAAGTACAGATAAGCTATCATTAGGAACAAATAACTGTGTGTCGATTACAATAAGTGTAATGATTTCAAGCCAGATACACAATTTCTCCAATAGAGAAAAACAGATTGACTACATGAATTCTAAATGTGATTTAAAAAAAAAAATTCATCTGACTTTGTAGTTTGAAATTTAATTAACGTTCTTTTTCTATCTTGATTTGCACTTGCAGGTGGTCTCTGATAGCCGGTCGTTTGCCTGGTCGAACTGACAACGAGATCAAGAACTACTGGAACTCTCATTTGAAGAGAACTCATCAACATGGGTGTCGATCCCCTGACCCATCGTCCATTTCAGAGAAATTCTCGCCGAGATCTTTAGCTTCTGGCGAAAGTTATAGAGGCTGAAATAGCAAACCCGCGTGAGATTGTCGAAAATTTCTTTCACAGCCCGTCAAAATTATGCGACGATTCCGAGCAAGTTTCAGATGCTGCAAGCGAATCCCTGGCGCGGGATGAGCCCTCCACACTGAATCTCAACCTGGAGCTCTCAATAAATTGGCCTTCAATCCACGCAGCTGTGAAGGAGGAACCCATTTTAAAATCCAAACCAGGCGAAGGCGCAGGCAGTCACATTGATATTAATGAAAAGGGATATCTGTCTCGATATGAAGAATGCCCCATTGGGACAAGGCTATTTCTGAGATGAGAAATTAGATGGGCAGTAATCAATTATGTTGAATTTATTTAGATGGTAGATTTTGGAAATATTTTAAAATTTAAAAAATAATAAGAAATTAATTGTTTGATTTAACAAAGTTATTTATTTAGTTTAATGGTTTATGAATTTATGAATTTATGAATTTATTTTAATTGTAGATTTTGGAAATATTTTAGAATCTAAAAAACAATAACGAATAGGCAACCCGGTTTACCCGGTTTACGCACAAGCTACTCACTATTTTTCGGCTTTGTTTCCACAGCCTTAATTACAAATTTCATTTCTTCAACCTTTTTTATGGAAGTAAATCATATTTTTAGATGGCTTAGAGGGGTTGATAAGAAGTCGTGAGAGCTAATTGGTTGCTTGTTGGCCAACTGGTTACAAGAAACTCTTAATTTATTTTAACTACTATTATTACATTAATTTGCAGCTGAAAGTTGCGTTATGCATGAAACTTGGCAGGAAAACAAGCTTTTTGATGTTTGCAAATAGCGACACACACAGTTTCATAAATTGTTATATTCGGAATTGTCAAAGTGAAAATATAAATTCACATACATCAATCCGAACTTCCAATTAAAATGAAACTTTAAAAACAAATAAAACGCTATGTAAGTTACAAACTATGTACTGGAGCCAACATTGATGCTCAACAGTAATCAGTATGCACAAAATATATGCTCAGCCATTGTGTTAAATACCGTAAACGTTAAATCTGACAACCTATATATTATAAATGACAACATTAAAGACTGTGTATTCGAATGCATATGCCCTATCAGCAACCAATATGCACAAAATATACACTCAACAGCGTGTTAAAGACTGTAAACTATATACCGGAAAACAGTACTTAATATACCGTACACTATGCATTCACTGAACACCATTGTATTAAGCACGGTACAAATTCGGATATGATACACAGGATTGAAGGAACGCAGAGATAGTGTAGAATTCCAACGATCGAATGACAAGTCCATACAAGTAACACACAGTATCACCATTATTAAACCTCCTTATCTTCGTTCGCTCTTCATGGATAGTCCCTCTTCCCCTGAGGACTCAAACTTTCCAATCGCCCCATCATCTCGTAAGTATATAACGTGGAGCCTTGCTCTGCTTTCAATCTAATTTTAGACTATGGTATCCATTGATTTCTTTCTGTTTGTTTTCCATCACAATCATCAAAATCAGATGGGACTGCATTTATAAATGACTGGTTGGATTGGGAATATTGTTTCACAGTGACACCACGAGGACGAGAATCCATGGCGAAACAATAAGTATATTAATGTTCTTGCTGCCGCAAAGAAGGGACCTGAAAAATCCGCTAGAGGAGAACCCAGAAGGCCGAAGGTCTATGACTGGTCAGTATTTCATGTCATCACGTATTCATAGCAGAGTACATTAGGTATTCTCGACATATTTACTGGTCAATCTTTTTAGAAGGTTAATGTTGCAGCCAATGGCCATTATTCATATGCGGAATTGTATTGCAGGATAGTCTTCAAAGCCCAAGACTGGTGAAAAGTAAACAATTTGGCCGGATCTGCACAGTATTCATTTTCTATCTTATGTGCCTGTCAATTGCACATGAGAGAGTGAGTAACCATGTACTATATAAACCTGTTCAGGAAAACCCTAGCCAACGAGACCTAATAGCATGGTATATATTTTCATACATGTGAGAAATTTTAGTACCTCATGTATGTAATATAATTGAATTTCTATGAAAAGGATAATGATCACCTCTGGATTATTCCAGTTAAATTCAATAAAACAAACCCTTTTGTTAAATCTATATTATTGTATGAAGAATTATATATATCATTTATTTTGAAATGGAAAATTATATTTTTTACAAAATTACATTTATTTTGAAATGGAAAATTATATTTTTTACAAAATTATATAAGTAACTGCATAAAAATCACATTCACAATTTTGATTTTATTTATTTCAAATGTCTCTCAATCTATATATATAATTTTAAAGCAGATTAAATAAATTATTTAAATCTTTATATAAAACTGAATGATTTTATCTATCTTACTTGTAATAAAATAATATTTCGATACTGGCTCTTCCATTGCTTCATCTTGGTTGCTTTACAATGCTGTACTACTGCAGGCCCGTCTAGGTTTGACATGCACATTTACGCTTTAAAATGAATATATCTGTCATTTCAACTATTTCGTATTATTATTTAAATTAGGGTGGAGAGTATGCCCGTATAAAGCTAATAAGCTGCCCCAGACACCCGTGCTCATTATAAACCAGCCAATAATGCTGATTATAAACTATATCACTTGTTATATACCAGCTAATAATACTGATTATAATATCACTGATTCTGCCACATAATATTATAATAGTAATAATAGCGATGGAAGAGAAGCTAAAATGTAAACATCTCTAAAACAAGGGATGAAATATTTTCCAATGTGCAATTAATAATCACTTAGGGGAATGCTATTAGGAGATTGACTAAAGGAGTAAAACCATGGTAGTGATTAACAAGAAAATGAAATATTTTCCAATGTGCAATTAATAATCACTTAGGGGAATGCTATTAGGAGATTGACTAAAGGAGTAAAACCATGGTAGTGATTAACAAGAAAATTTGAAAGGTAAAATAAAATGATAAGTCAATTTAAAAATTAATAATTATTTTGAATGTGGTGAGAGGGATGTGTGTTTTTCATTATTCATCATCTTCATTTTTTTTTTAAATTGATCATATGGACTAACTATTTTTATGGGAATATTGAACTTGTCACTCACTTAAGGTAATGTGATGGGTTTAGAAGCTTTATAATGTTTATGGATTTAGTGTAATAGTAAACTTTAACATGGCATTAGATCGTTGACCTAGGTTTGATTTCATCTAGTCCCATGAGAGGGTGTTAGACTAACTCCCACCTTTGGAACATGGGACTTACTTATCACTCAAGGTAATTTTGTAGGTTTGGAATTTTACTAATGCATGTGGGTTTTGGTGTTTCTAATTCAGCTTATGTCTCATGTCGGCCTCACTCTTGCTCAGAAATGGGGTTAAATACTCACTGAAGATAACGTTATAGGTTTGGAAGTTTACTAATACTTGTGGGTGTTGGTGTTTCTAATTTGAATTATGTCTTGGGTCAACCTCATTCTTGTTCGAAAATGGGATTGAATTCTCATTCAAAGTAATGTTATAGCATAGGGGCTTCACTCAATGAACATCTAACATATCACGTGCGATCATAGCATACTGAACAATACTCTTAATTTGAGTACAATACTCTTAATTTGAGTACATATTGGAAAATTCCTCTAAAAATCACATTATTTAACCCCCTGCCAATATAAACCCGATACACCTTCCCAATTTAAAAACCCCTACTTTCACTATATATTGTAGGTATCCACTTTTTCATTCACATTTTTATACCCCTTTATATTTTTTCATTAACTTTGAGCTCCATTTTTTATACCAGCAAATATAAAAACCCTCTACCCCCTATATATCCCCCAATATATTATGTCATTTTTTCCTCATTATATATCCCCCAATATGAACCCACGTGTTATAGTATTGCTCTCGCAATGAAGCCCCTGTGTGTTATAGGTGTGGAAATTTACTTACTCCTCTACTCTTCGAATTCTGCTAACTCATCTATTCTTTGGATTCCTTTACTTTGACTCTTTCTAGAATATTGAGGGTTTTTGTCATGGTGTTCTCCTAGAGGGATGTTCTTTATTTGGTTACCATGGTTCAAGGGAAGCACTATATGAGACGACGAAGGTCCTCATCCCTGACCAATCATTAGTTCCCAACATGAGGTGGAATATTCAAAGACCATTTACAACCATTGCACCCCTCACGCAATCAAGGAAACCATTGAATGTGTTGAAGCTAAAGGTCAACGGAGGTTTTTTCCCTCATGACAAAACCCAATAGGAGCTAGGATGTGGGTCCGATAAGATGAATCCTTTAGAACCCGAGACACCAAGTATTTCAAAATTTCCAACTTATACTAGTAGGTTAAAATAATTATGAGCAATCTCTTGATAAAAAGAAGCAACAAGTACGTGATCATCCTACTAAATTTGAATGAGTTGCATGTACAAGTTAAAGAGGTAAAGGATAAATTTACTACTTAATGATCAAAGATGGACATCAAACCTCCCACATCAGAGGCTACTTATGTCTAGGTTACCTACTCTAATGAAAATACTCCTCTTTGAGAAGAGATGACCCTTGAGAAATCTTGTTGTCATAAAGACTCCTGAACCGCATTTGAATTGAAACCACCATTCTCACCTCAAAAATTATAGACAGGATCTATGTTCCCCTTGATATCATTAGTTTCCATATAACAGTGAATACCTTCGTAAATAAATTGCACATAGGTTATAATTGATGGTGTTCATCTTGTAAACCTCTTAAATGAAGTTGCAATTCTTGCTAGAAGATTTATTAGGTCTTATTGTTGTTTCTATCCCTCAACAATTTCTAAAAATTCTAGGATACCATGAAAAAATATTTTTAAAATTTGATTCTGCATAGCTTCTTAATTTACCAATAATATTTGGTCATTTTATGAAACTTAGGTTGGAAGGGTACATAAATATGTTGAGACGATGGATGCTTTAAAGATCTGAAATGAAAATCCGTTGTGCAGTAACACTGTAGCTATCACCACCAAGCGGAAGACCTTTGATTCTACTGTAGGCAGTTTGAATGCTACTCCATCCTCTGCATCTAACAAGATCACTCAAGATTCGGAATCATTCGACTTATGATATGTCATTAGTTTTTTAGAACATTAGTTTGACTTTGAAGGAAGCCTACTATTCTTTAGAGACATAAGGAATGGAAAAATCTATCTGAATCAACAATAGATATTATTTTCATACTTATATTTTTACTTCTTTCTTCTATGCTACTCTTTCCCATGTTGTCGTCTTACGTCGTTTCCTTTGCAACATGTGGTGCAATTGCTAGTTATTAAGAAAATTACATACATAATGTACTACTGGCTACTAGCTGGCTAGACGGAATTAAATGTATCATTTTTTCTTAAATGAAAATGTTAAAGAAGATAATTTAATTATTATTTTAATAAGTATATATAAATAATATTTTAATATAATGATGATTATTGTGTATTAAGATTAATATGGTTTATTAAGCTTTAAGAAATTAAGAGATTAATTGAGATTCTTTAAAATTATATTTTTATGATAAAAATGAGAGAGAGAAGTGTCTCCAAAATTACTATAGTTTTGGGGATTTAACAACTCAAAAAAAAGTGTGTGACAATTGTATGAATATAAATAAAAACCAAACAATCCAAGAGAAAGTATATAATTAATATACTAAAATATTTTATTTAATATACATTTTAAGCTGTTTCTTATTTTAAATATTATATTAAATTTATTTTAACATCAATTTGATTTCATGTTAATAAATTATTAACAATTAAATTTATTATATGTTTTTTTAATTATATATTATTATTGTTATTTTTAAAATTATATATTAATTAATAATGTATTATTAAATTTTTAAATGTTAAAAATTATGATAAGTATTAAAATATGAAAAATAAATAAATTAATTAAAAAGTGAAACTTCACTGAATAAAAAATAAAACAAATAAAAAAATTACATGATAAAATTGAAAAATAAATAAATTAAAAAAAAAAAAAAATCATTTTCCAAATGAACAAGGATAAAAATTTAAATATTTCCATATAGAAAATATATGATCGGTCATTTAAGTGATTAATATGTTATCTCATTTAATTGATTCAATAGTTTTATTAGTCTCTGCCTTTGGCTAGAGGGACTATATTGATCGCGAACTTAATATTAAATGGCTTTGATACAACAATGCATTCATGTTTTAACCAATGTTTAAAAAAATACATTCTGCCAAATTAATTTGTAATCAAACTTTTAGTTTGTATCTTTTATTTCTGGGAGATTGTATAATTTTGATAAAACTTAGGATAACCTCTTTCAACCTCTTTCAATTTCATTGAAAAAACTTAACACTTGAAGTAGCATTAGTTTGAGGTTGTTTCATAATACAAAGTTTGAAAATTTGTGAAATTACATAAGGTTCCAGCAGCCAACCACCTGCCACTTTTTCTAGCAACCTGTCAGTCTAGTAGCTTGTGACCTCTTCACCTACCTCCTTCACACCTCTTCACTTCACTTCAAGGGGAGGTTAGACCTGGTTCAACCTAAGAGATGAAGTGTTCAATGAACGAAAGAAGTGGCAGAGCCATAGTGAGGGGGCCCTTCAATACCGCAGGGAGAAAGGAATAAGCGGTGCAATGCAGTGTGGAGGTGAGAAAGGCATAAACCGTGTCGCCCTGAAATAAGAAGTAAAATAGAGCTCGGCCGAAGGTACAGGAAGACTTCATCGTCTTCGCATCAAACAGAGCTCAAACAAAGGTATAGGAATACTTCGCCGTCTTCGCATGCCTCCAGCTTCGGCTTCGGCTCCATGTCTAGGTCTACAGGACGGAGCTTGCCTCCCACTCCTGGCATTGGACAGAATTTTTTGCCTAGCCCATTTTCTCAACCCAGGCCATAGTGGATATCCGCTACTTCTTTTCTTGGTTCATCTCTTTCTCTCAAAATATTTCAGAGCCATTTGTCATATTAAGTAGGATTTAACAGAGTATTTCAGAGTCATTTCTCATGTCAAGTAAGATTTAAAAGCTTGTCAATTTTCAGAGGCTCTTTAGCCTTGGCAACCTCAGCCATTTTTCCCTTTAATTTCCTTCTTCACATTTCAATATTTTTGTGCTACCATGACCCCTTCTTACAAATTGTTGCCTCATTTAGCATATCCACAAGCTATGAAGCATATGTATCAGTGATCTTATATGAATCACTGAATGATATTATGCCTTTGGACCAGGCCTTAAATATGCAGGTTCCTAGCATGCATGTCAATGTTTCTTCAAAAGCATGTTTCAATTTATTCCTAAGCCTCTTTCAGGTCTAAACCTCTCTTTCAAGTTTAAAGATTTTTTTATCTCCAAGGGCTTCCTATTCCAAGTGATTCCTATTCCTTGTGGGCATTTATCTATGCCTCCTTTATTTCCAACCTCTATTGCAAATTCCTTTCCATCCATTTCCTTTTATCTACTCTAAAAAATTCCTATTATTTCTGTGCATTTATCTATGCCTCCTTTTTTTATAACCTGTATTGCAAATTCCTTTCTGTCCATTTTCTTTTTTCGAGCCTCTTTATATACATATTTTCCCTTTGGGTATGAACACAACAACTAGTTGATGATGTAGCGATTGCTGCTGATGATGCAACAACTATGACACAAAAAACATGGTTGTTTATGTCTCTCGTTCCTGATGTTCAAGCAGACCACCTGTCTCAACAGTGCTTTGTGTCAACAATGCTTTGCATGGATGCTCAATTAACGGTGATCTGCATGGATTTCCATGTGTTGATCCTTTAATACATTGCATAACTTATGATGTCAATATGATTCATAGGGGTCGGTGACGAGATTTGAATAAGTTTCAAAATTAAAAAATCAATGCTATCTTGGAACTTTTTATAATTAAAAATTATATATAACTTCTGTAAGCGCGTTGGTCTCTTCGACCCCACACCAACCCTTTTGTTTTCGGTATTTCGTTATGAATAGCAAGTTCAACGTCTTATAGTGTATTTCAGAGTGGAAAACAAATTAGAATGATCATCGTTGAACTAACGTGGATTTCTAAGATTTGGGTTGAGTGAAAATATAATAATGATCGGCTGAAAGGGTTTTGATATAGCATTTCTTAATTGGTACTGAATATTATGATCATTATTTTCGGTGAGTCTTGTAATTTCACTGGCAATTATATGAGTAAAATCCAGCAATGCAAAATTTCAATTTACTGGGAATTATATGAGTAAATCCAGTAATGCAAAATTTCACTGACAATTATATGAATAAAATTCAACAATGCATAATTTCAGTTTTTCCTGTAAATTGACTAATGCTGTAATTATATGAGTAAAATACAGCAATGCAAAATTTCAAATTTTTTTCATTGGTTGATATATTTAGTTCTTTCCAATTCATTGTTATGTGGTTACTATATTCATGGTGGAAGGTTATTTTTTCCTTAGTAATAAACAAACAATTTTTTTTTCAAATTTTCTTCATCGGCAGATATATTTAGTTATTTCTAATTCATTGTTATGCAGCCACTAATTTCATAATAAAAAGTTAGTTTTTTCCTTAAAGAATAAAGAAACAACTATTTTAAAAACTAAAAAAATTACTGCCCTTACAATTTCAGTATTGTAATTTGAGAAATACAAAAATAATTTAAATATAATTTGGGCACGTATGCTATCTGCAGCATAGATCTTGTTACGTCATAAGGCCTTATTATTTGAAAACAATATACCTGCTGTTTTGCTGGATCTTTTGTTAGACGATTAAACTTTGTTTGTTGGAATATTTAACATTCCAGAACAACAATGGAGAATAAAATTCCCCCTCTTCAACACAGAGAAAATATAAAAAAATTCTTCACTGGAGACAGAGTTTTTCACTGTAAAACTATTTCATTAAACTTCAAAAAAAACTTGGTTACAAAATCACCTCTGCCTGAGGGAATACAAAAACTTTGACTGCTTCAAAACACAGTTCAAAACACCTCACACTCTCTAAAATTTCACTCTGGAAAAATACTCTGTCTCACCAAAAATGAAAGCACTGCTGTGCACTTCAAATTTTTACACTGCTGTGTGTAAAAATAAAACTTACAACTGAACTCTGCACTGCTGTGCTCTCCAAGTCTTTTTACTTCTGCTGTGTGAGAAATAAAAACTTACAATACGAACTCACGGGTCCTTTTTTTTTAACTCAATATGCCTCAGCACTTTTTTTCATTATATAAAAAAAACTATTTTAAAATAAAAACTTACTTTAAAAACTTACAATAAAAAAAACTAAAATCAAAGTTTTGAATATGGCCCACGGCCCTTTCCTTTTCCAATGCACGTTTGATATATATATATATGTAAAACATATATATAAAGGGATTGTTCACATGACGTTTAAACAACCAAATATTAAAACAAGCTTTGACCATGTAATGACCCGGACGCCAAACAGGATTAAACCAAACTGTATAAAAATTCCGCGTGCCAAAAGTGATTGCTGACGTCATCAAGATTGTGATGCGGGATTTTTATTAAATCCGCCCTAAGAGTTTCCCCGGGTCCGATTTTTAGCAGCTTGTACCGCAAAAAATGTGATGCGGGATTTTTCATAAATCTGGCTTATGAAATTTCAGGTCCGGGCTGCTCCAATTTTCCAGACGGTACTACTGCATGAGGTTGACCGCACAAAATTTAAATGGTAGCGTGTTTCACACAAATGCCTGTGACCCAAATTTGGAAGGTGGTCACTTCTCGCATCGAAAGTAACAGAGTAATTTCAACACTCCCTGCTCTCCTGCCTGCTTTGTTATTTACCATGTTCCTGCAGATTTCCTCCTAAAACTCAAAACTTTCCTGCCCCAATGGCTTGGTCGAATGTCTCATGAAACCTGCCTCAGCTCTCATAGTTGTTCCAAAACAATTTCACCATTGTTTACCACCATGTAATGAAACTTTGTACACAGTTTCAGTTTCTTGTGAAACACAAAAATTCTTGATAATGCAATAGCTGAGCTATTGTCACAATAATCATCATGTCTTTACCTGCTTCTTACACAAACTCTTAACATCCTCCTCATCCAAATTGCTCCTTCAGTCGTCAGCCATATTCTGGTCATTGAGATGTCATCATGCAATGGGTTGTTTTTTTGAAGCCCATGAAATTGCTCCTGAACCCATGTGAAAAACATAACCGGAAGTGCTCTTCCGATCATCTACACTTCCAGCCCAATCACTGTCAGTGTATCCAACTAAATCTGAATTTTCTCAAGTAGTATAATGTATTTAAATCTTTTGTACCTTTAACATACCTCGTACTTTTGCTGCCTCGCCAATGTATCCTTGGCTTTCTCCATAAATCTGGAAATTGTTAACAAGATGATTATACTCAGTCAGTTATGCACAAATACATGAGGTCATTAACTATGTTTCTGATACAAAGCTAGATCAAAAATCGTGCTGTCATCTTCATTAGTTTAATCCCATCACCGTGGAGCATTGCTGATTTGCTCTCCGCATATTAAATCTTTCAAAGACTTCATT